>JAKUBF010000019.1:0-169450 GCA_030563185.1 Saturnispora sanitii | reverse complement strand
ATTCCAAACACCCAAATAAATATGATTTAATTTGGGGTCTACAATTTGGGCACCTTAATCGGGCCTTTTACTATCATTGTGATTTTTGCAATGACGATATAGGCGGTATTAATCACGTTTTATTTAAATGTGAGGAAGTATTACGCCTATTCCAATTACAGACCTTCACTACAGTTCCTCCTAAGGATCTGGTTGGTCTTATTCATTTCAAGGAAGACTGGTGTGCAGCAAATATTTTTCTTAAATTTCTTATATTTGCTCATCGCCAATATTATAAAATGAAAATAAATAATACATTGTTTGAATTCTCGGATAATGAAATTTCTTCATTAATTCTTAGATTTCAACACTATTAATTATTTTCTTTTATCTCTCCCTAAATTTCTTTTACTTTCCATTTCATTTACCAAAGAGGTTATGGATTTAATGCATTAAATATGCATTAAGTGTTCCTCTTTATGAAATTATGAATGATATTTTAAATGCTTAAGGCACCCTGACGAAGAAAATGGCTCTATATATTTTCACTGTGTAACTCAGCTAGCTTACTTTATAATATTTAATTTCATTACTATCAAAAAAAAAAAAAAAAAAATATGCCCCTGGTGTATCAACCAAGTCTGTATCTATGCCAGGGGATACTTATGGTTTTGTGTAATATTTAGCGTATCGCACAAGAATCCAACTTCGGGGTTCGACCCCGGGATTTTTTACTTTCCGCTCAATATAAGTCCTAATTATTTCCTAGGGGTTAGGTACTTCTTTCAGAAGTGTACCTCTCTATGAAGTAATGATTGGGTTATTCAATGCAAAATAACCTTTTATGGAAGGAAGAAAATCATCTTTATATTTTCACCTGTGTAGTCCCATTAAATCCTGGTGGTATACCTTATTATAAATATCATTACTATCATTAAAAAAAAATTGACCTGTTAGTGTTTCTCATTCTAAAGTTTTGAATGATGTTTATACATGTTGAAGGCGCCCTGGGAAAAAACTTTTTATGTATATTTTTACTGTGTAATTCTTCTAGCAATTAATTTCACCCAATACTAAATTTGAAAATCATGATGGTCCTATTAAACTTATGTAGAAAAAGGCGAAGGGCCCCGTATTTATAGGTAACTTGACATGTTAACCACGTGTACCAATTGGGTGGACTCCAAAAGGAAGCATCATACCTCAAAAACACTTGATTATCCTTAAGAAAGATTTTTACCAAGTCAAAAAAAATTTAAAAAAAATTAATTCCGATACCGGGAGTCGAACCCGGGTCTGCCCGGTGAAAGCGGACCATGATAGCCGTTACACTATATCGGAAATTGTTGAAAAAAAACAGTTTTGAGCAATATCCGGGTGAGATTAGTATAAAAAACAAAACAGTTTTATGGTTAATTCTTACATAGTCATTAAGTTCAAGCCTAAATCTTTAACAATTTCCGATATAGTGTAACGGCTATCATGGTCCGCTTTCACCGGGCAGACCCGGGTTCGACTCCCGGTATCGGAATTAATTTTTATGGAAATAATTTTTTAAAAATTTTCGCAATATACACATGAGGAACCCACAGACAATGGAGTTTTGTTCATAGTAATAGTGTTGAATAAAATAATTTAATTTTTTTAGAATTCGAAAGATAAAAGCAATAAATAGGCAGTAAAAAAAATCAGTTTGATTTCAACTCTTCATTTTCAAGTAACTCAGAGACTTCATCTTTAGATTGATGTTTTTTCGAGAATCTTTTAAATTGAATTGCAGCTAGAATAAAACACAATGTTGCCAAAAAACTTGTACAGCCAGAAAATGCAACCATCGCATTATAACCACCTTCAGTTTCAGTGATTGCACTACCAACAGGAAGGGAAATTAAATTGCAACAACTGACAAATAAATATGCCGTACCATATCTTCTACCAAAATCTCTTGGTTTTGAAATTGCTGCTGTACACATTGGGGTTATGGCCAAAGTACCAGCAACGGCAAACCCGAAAACAATAGTAAATATCAAGAAAGCAGGTAAATGTTGACCTAATGGTAACCATAAAACAAAGATAGATAATGTCATAATACCAGATTGGACTAGAATCATCTTAAAATGGCCAAATCTATCAGCTAAATATGTTGGAACAATTCTACCGACAATACCACTTGCATTATAAATAGTTAATGCATTAAGGGACATGGCTTGGGAATAACCTTTACTAAGAGCATAACTTGGAATATATGTACTAACCATGATCAAAGAAAATTCATTCATGAATAAAGCAATTGTAAGTATAACAAATGTTTTATCCTTAACACAACTGAAATCAACAAATGAAGCGGCTTTTTGTAAAAATGACAATTCCTTTGCATTCTCAGGTCTCATTTCTTCATGTCTATCACTGATAAAAATACAAGAAACAACTAACATACCACCCATACAAAAACCTAAAATTCTCATTGTCCATGGGAAACCAACTTGAACATAAAGTTTTCTACATACTTGAGGCCAAATAACACCACCTAAACTTGCACCTGGCATAGCAATTGCCATCGCCATACCTCTTTTCTTATGAAAAAAATGACCAACACAATTAACAAGTGGTGACATTAACATTGCACAACCAATAGAACTACAAACACCAAATGATAAAATAAATTGATATAATTTAGTAGATTCAGCTGTTGCCATTAACCCACCAACAAATAAAACAGTACCAATGATGCAAATTGTTCTAGCACCATATTGGTCAAATAAAATACCTGAAAACATTGAAAACCCCATTGTAATAAATGAGAATAAACTAAAAATCATTGAAATACCAACTGGGTTCGATTCATGATTTAAAATATGTGCGGCAATATAAGATTCAATAGCACCCATAGAATTCCATAAACCAAATGAAGCACACATTCCTAAAAATGATGCAAATAATGTTAAATATGCTTCTGATCCGCCTTCAGGGTATAGAATAACATTTTCAACTAACACTGTATCTTCATCAATCTTTTTTTCATCTGCAATACAATATGGAGCGCCGCTGGATGCCCCTGATGAAACACTTACAGATCTCTCTAACGTGTTTGATGTCATGAGTTAAAGAGAATACGGATAATTAATTGTTAATTTTTTTTTCTCAAAATTTCGGGGACCCTATCAGATATGATCTTTTAAAAATGCATTTCTAAGCGAGTTATCTTAATAATTAAAAATTAATGCAAATCTTTATCGATTTTAATCAAGAAACAAAACTTAACACAGCGGCAAACTCGCGCGTATTGTCTATAACAGGGATCCATCAAAAATTAACACAAAAAAATTAGCATACGCCTGCACCCATGCTGGGAGTCGAACCCAGAATCTTTTGATTAGAAGTCAAACGCGTTAACCATTACGCTACACGGGCGTTGCTTGTAAAAAACTAATCAAGTTTTACTAAACTTTGTTGATTTACGAACCTTTTGGCCAGGGTTCTTTACAATGTCCAAGAAAAACTAGTTTAACTTCCTTGTGAATATTAGAACATGTGAATGTTGCCTAATTTAACAGTGAAAAAACCACAGTATAATGCCTAACATAACCATTATATTGTGAAAATGCAAGTGATAGTCGTCCAAGCCTTTTAAAAATACATAATTGACTGGGTGGCCAAGCTGGTTAAGGCGTGCGACTGTTAATCGCAAGATCGAGAGTTCAATCCTCTCCCTGGTCGTTTATTTTTTTGGGTTGATATAGATAGGTATTTTTAATTATTTGTTATTTCTTGTAAGTATCAACTGTCCCCTCTCTTTTTTTTTTACATCTAGTATATAAATTGTGAAAACTTTAGTGCGTTTTTAAAAGTATATATGAATAGCATTAGCACTATTATTATTGTACAATTTGACTTAAAATTAGAAATTTTCTTTTATTCAATTAAATAACATCATCTAACATATCATCAGCTAAACCAGAATCACCTTGCATATTTTTAGGTGGTTGAACATTGGTGAATTGTAAAGCAACGTAAACCCAACCAATGACGAAAACTAATAACCCTAATTCAATTCTTAAAGATGAACCATGAAAATTTAAAATGGACAATATTAAATAAATACCACCTCTTCCAAGGAAAGAGAAGAATGAAGAAGCAAATGTGAATAAATTTGGAGGGATTTGGAATTCTAAATAGATGATTAACACGGATATCATCATAACGAATATACCTTGACAGAAATAATCAAACCCAGTTATTAATTCAGTAGCACCACAAAAAAACATGATGCACCCAACAAGGATGTTAACAACCTTAAACAACATTGGCAAGGCTTTGTTTGCACTGGAAGTGTCTTCGAAGTCGATTGAGTCCATTTTTTAATAAGGTTCGAAATATGATAACAATTAGAAAAGTCGAAAGTAAAAATAATTACAGACCAGAATTAAAATATACTAAGGTTAACAAAAGATTAAATTAATTTAAAAACCGAATCTTCTGAATATAAAAACATAACATTAAAAAATAACAATATACTATAAATGAATTCAACACCCTACTACAAACAAATCTAGGACTTAATCGATACATGAAGAAACAAGCTAAATAATTGCCATTGAATATTAAAGGAGTAAAAAATTTTTTTAAAACTATACTTATTTGTGATTTAAATGGAAGGAGGAGGGGTAATTTTAAATATGTGCTTTAGAAACAAAAGAATAATTGATCTATTCATCTTGTTTATCACCGGAAGGAGCACCATCTTCTTGGCTAGCTTCAGACATATCACTTGTCCATAAGGTCAAGTTATCTCTAAGTAATTGCATGATGAGGGTAGAATCCTTATATGATTCTTCAGATAATGTATCTAATTCAGCAATGGCATCATCGAAAGCTTGCTTGGCTAAGTGACAAGCCTTATCTGGAGAGTTCAAAATTTCATAGTAGAAAACGGAGAAATTCAAAGCTAAACCTAATCTAATTGGGTGAGTTGGTGGTAATTCAGTAACAGCAACTTCAGAAGCAGATTGATAAGCATTTAATGAAGCATCAGCAGCATCCTTTCTCTTTTCAGCAACAGCAAATTCAGCCAGGTATCTGTGGTAATCACCCTTCATCTTGTAGTAAAAGACTTTTGATTCACCAGATTGAGCAGTTGGGATTAAATGTTGAGTTAAAACATTTAAGATATCATCACAAATGTTGGATAATTCAGCTTCAATCTTTGATCTGTATTCCCTTATAAGCTTAGCTTGAGTTTCATTACCTTTTTGTTCTTCCTTTTGTTCAATAGATGAAACGATTCTCCAAGAGGCTCTCCTAGCACCAATGACGTTCTTGTATGCAACGGATAACAAGTTTCTTTCTTCAACAGATAATTCTTGACCGGAAGAAGCAACAGCTTTCATATTTTCAACCATTTCTTCGTACCTTTCGGCTTGTTCAGCCAACTTGGCTAAGTAGACGGAATCTTCACGAGTAGCAGACATTTCTGGTAAGTTATGTTAGTATAATTGTTTCATTTAATGATGGTTTTGGTTAAGCAGCCCTGTGTCGCGAAATCTGATAAAATCACAACATTACGTAATCATCGATATCAAATAACAACAAACAACCATTTGAAAACAATGTCCCAAGAACATAATCCAAATCCACTGCCGTTGTTATTAAGTTATCAACTATGTTATATGAATTGTTTAATGTTATATTCCTGATCCGAACGTTCCCCTAGATCCACACGGAGACATATCCCTTTTATGATCTCAAAACCTCCCCCACTAAAACAAGGGGGGAATCAATAGAAAATCAGTTCAGATGCTCCTATTAAACCTTTGTGATCATTAGAAAACAACTAAGGAATCACTGGGGATCTGGGTGAATTATCAGTTTTCCAGGGGAAGGGGGGTAGGGCTACCCAAGTCAGAAGGCGAGTTTTTCTGTTGCTAATTGTGGGCCAAATACCCTGTTTCGATGCTGAAAAAGCTCACGATCGTCTTCAGACAGCCTTTCTACCCGGGAATCATTAACACGACTGCTATTTTGGTGTTCACTCACATACGTTTGTATCAATAGATGAACAAATAATTGTCACTAACGAATGGGTGGCGTCGAGAAAAAATAATTAAATTGGGTTGCACTGCCATTTTTCACACCGGGTCCATCAAAATATTCGCTCAGCTATTAATTAAACATAATATTTTTTTAACTTTTAATCTATATAAACCTTACATTTCCATAGCGTCTTCTTGCCCCTGGGAAAGAGCACGTGCTGTTTCCACTTGGATACCAAAACGGGCATCTGAAACGATTTGGGAAAGTGCATTGACTGTTTCTAATAACGGTCCTTGGAGACCAAATTCAGTATGAACAAATGAAACTTTGGCAACGGCATCACCACCTGTTAACCTTAGCACACGATTCTTAACATTGTCCAATACTATAGTGGTTGTTTCTCTACTTACTGGCATTTTTAAAGCACCAGACATCATGGTCTTTAATTTTAATGATGAGATCTTTAATTGTGGCAATGGGATTTCCATACCTGGTAAGGTTGGAGCTTCAGCATCATACCCTTGTTGACCAGTTGATGATTTAACTTGTAAAACTGTTCTCAATGGTAAGAATCTAGCTGCTAATATTGGCTTTGTTTGGAAAACATGTTTATTAACAGCTTCTTGAATACCTAATCTATCATGTGAAATATCCTTTTGAATTAATTGTAATTGTTCACCAATATCACCTTTGGATAAATCTAATGGGAAATGTTCAGAAAGGTAAGTGGCCTTAAATGGGTAAACAGATAAATTTTTATCAACTGTATTAAAAACTCTTCTAGCAGCTTTTAATTTGAATTGTTCAGCAACAGAAACATCTCTAATAAAAATAGAATGTTTTGGATTGAAATCAGATTTAAGATTTTTACCATGAAATGGATCCAATGATTCTAATGTAATAATCCCAACTTCTTCTGTATTCAATGGACACATTTTAATATCAATTGCGTAAACTTCACCTGGGGTAACAATGAAATCATCAGTTGGCATAGAATTATCTCTGTTTCTTTCTTCTCTACCCTTTTTAACATCAACAATGGCAATTTCTCTTGATGAAGATTCTTTACCTCTATTTAATAATTTCATTTCTTGATCAGCTTCGGACCAAACAACACCCTTAAAATCTCTTTCAGCAACAACACCTTCAGCTTGACCTGATAAAAATCTCCTTATTCTTCTAACTTTAGAAGTTGGGACAACAACACAATTGAATGATTCAGCAATTGCATCAACTAAATTTCTAATCATTTCACCAGTGACAACTGTTTTACCATTTGAAAGTGCAACTGGGATTTTTTCAGGGGATAAGGAACAACCTAATAAGGCTAAGACAGATTCAGTAGCTAAATGAGCAGCGGCAGTTGAATCAGCTTGAACGCCTAATAATGGAGCTGGTGGTTTACCATCAACAAAAGGTGGATAAATTACAATAGTATGTGAAACATTGGCAGTATAACCATCAATATGACAACCTAAGGAAATAGTAACTAAATCACCTTGTTGAAATGTAAGATTTGTTTCATCATCTAATTCAGGTGCATAACCAATAACGATATCATTAACATCAATTGTAACTGGTTGTGCAATACCTCTTTCAGAGTATTTCTTGAAATTCTTGTTAATCAAATTCTTCATAAAAGAATCACCAAGAATACATAATTCAGCAGCTGAATAATGTTCATGTAAACCTAAATGGTAAGAATCATTAATTAATGAAATGATATATTCAAGACAAGTTTGTGCAACTCTACCAGCAAAACCGTATTTGTAAACCACTTGTGGGGTAATGACGTTCTTTTGCTTAAGCAAAATATCAGTATCTTGTGGTGAAATTTGTAAAGCCATCTTGATATAAAGAGAACCAGTATAATAAAATTTTTCACCTGAAATTTTTTTTTTTTTTTCCTAATCAAATAAAATATAATAAAAAAAAAAAAATATACGGTCAATTCAAAAATCTTGATCTAGTGACACACATAAGCTCATTATATTAATTTATATATATTTACAAGATTAATAACAAATACAAAGGTTATCTAATTTGGCAGTGTTCAAAGCCTTCTTCAACTTTGGCACATGGGCCTTCTAATTCCGCACTATCAACAAGTGGGAAAATATCACCATTTTCATTTTTCCAAATAACATTTCTTTCCTTATCACTTTTCAATCCTTTAACAATTTCATCCCATTGAGAACTCTTGAGTTTTTTCTTATCAATTAATTCAAAACCTTTGAATATTAATCTTTGACCAAGTTCACAATTATCAGGTTTTGAAATAGGTGCAACTTTATGTCCATTTTCATCATCAATTATCTTTTCAGAACATAATAACATACCTTGACTAACAACACCTCTCATTTTACTTGGCTTTAAATTGCATACAACAACAACATCCTTATTAAGCATCTTTTCAATTGGATAAAGACCAACTAACCCAGAACAAACTTGTAATGGTTCTTGTTGATGATCACCTAAGGAAACTTGTGAAACGTAAAGTTTATCAGCAGTAGGATGCAGTTGAACATCTGTGATTTTCCCAACACGTAAATTGAGAAGGTTAGGGTTAATTGAAACAGTCGATTGTAATCTCACAAATGTCCTTCTAAACATTAAGACAATGAATAAAAAATGATAATGTAAAAAAACATCAACATTGTGTAAATGAAAAAAATACTGTTATAAATAAAAATGAAATAAAAAATGTTATAAAATCAAATATACAGAGCTAAGCCAAGTCAAACTAAGCCAATTATAATGGCATAATGTTTGGAATTGGACCTAATGGAGTGATACCAAATGGGTTAATGTTTGGATGTGATTTAGTATAATGAAATTTCATATGATCAAAATTACTAGTAGATTTGAAAGCTTCATGGTTCCAATATAAATTCTTTAAATATTGGTTAATATGTGGGTAATCATGTCTAATCATCTTGATATTACATTTGAAATGTTGATGGTAAACAGGATCAAATCTAACTAATGTTGTGAATAATCTAATATCAACTTCAGTTAATGTATCACCAACTAAATATTGACCACCTTTAGCATGAATCTCACTTAAAATATTTTCCAATCTGTCCATACTTTCAAAAAGTGTAGTTACTTCCTTTTCATATGGTTCTTGTTTAGTAGCAAAACCTGCCTTGTAAACACCATTGTTAATAGTTGGATAAATCCATTCATGGTAACCTTCAATTTCATCTTGTGAATTAGCAGGATAAATATCAATGTTTTTAAATTCATCAGCAATTAAATCATTAAATTGAGTATTGAAGATTCTAATAATTTCACTTGATTCATTATTAACAATTGTACCCAATTTCTTATCCCAAAGAACAGGAACAGTAAATCTACCACCGTAATTAGGTTCTGCCTTAAAATACAATTGAGAAAGTCTCTTGAAACCATAAAGTGGATCTTCTTCAACACCTTCTGGTTTATCTTCAGGGGTACCGAATCTCCAACCATCAGAATCCATGTGCCAATGAACAACAGAAACTGAAATGATACCAGTTAAACCTTTTAAAACTCTTGTAATAAGAGTCCTATGAGCCCATGGACAAGCATAGGAAACATATAAATGGTATCTACCCGATTCTGGTAAATGTGGACCATTTTTAGAAATTGTGTTTCTAAAACTTGAGTCTTTTCTCTTATATTCACCCTTTTCATTGGCAAACTTTTGTGTATCGAATTTTGCTGGTGTTTTTGTAGCCATTGTGTTTAAATACTTTATGAAAAAAGTAAGTGGAAAACAAATTATTCAATGGGAAGGGGAGAAAAAATATCAAATTTATATACATAATAAAAAGGGGATTTGGATTTTTTTTAATAATCATTATTTAATTTCGGACATAACAGCAAAAAAAAAATGCTCATTGTTTAGTCATCGGAGTTAATCGATATCAGTATCAAAATTTATGACTAAGGAGCTTTGTAATTGGACTCTTGATTTTAACTTACCTAAGAAACCTAAATTGGCAGAGACAGATTCAACCTTTAAAGCTAAGTCACGCTTTAATTTACCTTCTCTATCAATTAAAGTATTCAAACCAACAGAAACTTCCTTGGCTGGGTAATTCAAAACTTTACGAACTTCCTTTGATATACGTAAACTGTTGTTATGGATATAATCAACCTCTTCAAGATCATTACGAATTCTCTTGATAATATTTCTATGAACAGTACGTGGGGATTCCTTTATCAAACAATAAACTGGGTACCCAATTAAAACAGCCAATGCAGAATAATGAACAACTGTAGGCAATTTAATCAATGCACCAACACCTGAAACAACAGTAATAATTTTAGGAGACCATAATATAACCATTGATGAAATACTAGTTGTTAAAAATTTAGAATTTTTCAAATTTTCAAAAGACCAATCACTAAATGTGAATAAAGTTTTTGCACCTTTGAAGATACTTAATATCCCATCGAAATCAATTAAATCAATAAATTCAAATTTAATATTAATTTTATTTTTTAATTGTTGATCCTTTCTATGAGTGTACATGATTTCTGGTTTGAAAACAGTCTTAGATAATGATTTATCATTTTCACCTAAAGCTTCAAATCCTAAAGATCTAATTTTATTAATTCCATCACTTGTTTTTAATCTAGCATAATCTTCACTTAAATTAATAGTATTCAAAATACCATTTACTATATTAATTTTAGTATTTTGAATAAATTGATCAATGTTAAAAATTGAAACTGAATGATCAATTGAATCATTTTCTTGAAATGATTTTAATTTTTTTAAAATTTCATTTCTCGTATTATCATAAACATCATTACATGAATCATCAATAAATTTCATAATTTTTTCATTTATCTTAATAGAATTTTTAATTGCATTTTCATACTTTGGTGTAATTGATTTTAATTGCATTTCATATTCTTCCTTATTAGAATTATGAAATTCTTCATTCAATTCAACAAGAATTGTTAAATCATTGAAAACTTTGGTTAAATAATTCTTCGCAGGTAATAATTTAGAAATTGATCTTTTATCTAAGATGAAATTTCTTAAAGAAGCTTCTAAATGATCGAAATCAGGATGATTTTTTGAATCATCACCATCATCACCATCATCATCCCCATCACCATCCCCATTAGGATCATTATTTTTAGATGAAACAAAATGAACAAAATTCCCAGAATCTTTATAAATTTCAGGAGATAATTCAGAAACTTGTTGTAAAATTTTATCTTTACAAATATCCTTCTTTGAAATGTTATCAAATTTGTTAACAACAATAAAACTAAATTTTTTATCCTTGCTAACACTTGTAATGAATTCCCTACCAGAAAGCGTAAAATGATTTTCAGCGTTAACAACAAATACAACTAAATCTATTTCTTCTTGAGTTGAAAATAATTGAGTAGTTTGATAAGAATCTAAATTTAAACCTGGTGCATCAATTAAAACAATATCAACAACACCATTTTTTAATAAACTTCTTTCAGGTGATCTATTATCCTTAACATAAATTTTTAAAATTGAATAACTATCACTTTTATGAACTAAATTTTCCAATTCTTTAATTGGGAAACGTTTAAAAGTAGTTTCATCTCTAATACTATATTTTTGAATATCACCAATTGGGATAGCATGAACTTCTTCAACACCATTATTTTCATCATCACTAATTAATTCACAAAAAACATTTGTACAAGGTTGTTGATCAGTTGGTAAAACATTTCTTTTTAAAATAGAATTACAAAAACTGGATTTCCCCGAATTCAAATCACCAGTAACTAAAACTTTAGATGTTGTATCATCAATTCTATCTTTAAGTGAACGTAAATGATGAATAATTGATTGAAATTTATCATTTAATAATTTTGCCAAAGTTGCCTCATCGAATTGATTTAATAATTCTAAATTAGTACCAACATCAGTTTTCAGATCAATAGTTAATAATTGAAAATTGACATTTTGATTATTTTGATCATTATCATCTTCATGTTGTCTTGGGGAAGATTCACGTGACGACGACATTTTTGATTTTAAAATTGCAACTTTTGAAGATTTTGAATTCAAATTTGAATTAACATCACCATTAACAATTTTCTCTAAAGGATAATGAAGAAAAGTTTGATTATTTTGATCCTTTATATCATTGATCAATTTAATAGTGGAATTTATTGATCTATCAAGCATTGTTTTATTGTGATTATATTTCAGTTGTTTCATATAAGCCAGCATGGAATCCCTTTTTGATTCATCCATTTCATACATATCCATGGACACATTTGGTGGATGATGTGGTAACATAGAAGAAGAAGAATGACCATCATAAAGTGTTGAACCTTCGAGTGAATTTGACCCAATGGTATAAGTGGCTATAGCTGGGTCAAATGATGGAATTTTAATATCAGATTGATCATTATCAACTACTGTTTTGGAATCTTCCTCTTTTGGGGAATCGGACATATTAATAATACCGTTTTTCAAAAGATTTAGTTTTATATATGGATTATAAACTGAGGGATAGAGAGTATCTTGTGTAAAAAAGAAAAAAAAATTATAGTGTGAGAGTACTGATTGATTTTTCACCTTTTGTTAAGGTGTCAACAACAATGTCCTTTAGAAAGAGAGGTGAAGCACTGACACCAAATGCATTAAGAAGGGGACCAACTCAACAACAAGTTGGAATTCAAAGAGGGGCCCTACCTATTAAACCACAAGGGCCATCTGTTTTAACACATAAAAAAACAATTCAAATTGAAAAGAAAAACCCAATTGTTAAACCATCATCTGTTTTCACTAGTGAGAATTGTATTTCATCAGGGTCAAGTGATTTTGATAAAGTTATTCAACATAATGGGATTCCTTTAGGGAGTTTAATGCTTTTAGAAGAAGATGGTACAACTGATTTTTCAAGTAGATTAATTAAATGCTTTTTAAGTGAAGGTGTTATACAAAATAGAATTGAAGATTTAGAAAGGAAACAAATGAATCATTGTATTGTTATTGGTAAGCCAAATAATACATGGTCAAGTGAATTACCAGGGTTATATTTAGGATCAAGTAAAGATAAGAAAAAACAATTAGTTAAAGATCAAGAGGGGAAAATGAGTGTGTCAAATGTTAATGCTCAAAATGATATGAAGATTGCTTGGAGATATGGTTTACAAAAAAAACCAGATTCTAATACAATTTCTAATAATATTAGTAATGAAAATTATCCACATTTTAATCACCAATTTGATATAACGACTACATTAAGACCTGCACCAGGACCAAATGATTTAACAAATATTCCATTAGAATTCGGTTATGATAGGATATTATTAGAAGTTGAACGTATAATTATGAAATTTAAAGATCAAATGATTAGAATTACATTACCATATTTTTTGAATCCTATGGGATACCCAGAAGATATTATACAAGAATCTAAAATTATTCAATTTTTAATGGGGTTAAAGAAGATCATTAAACAAGATAGTAGTCGTGTTGTTCTAATGATGAGTATCAATGTTAAGTTATATACAAGAGATTTGCGTTTGATGAAGTTAATTGAAAGTCTCTTTGATGGTGTTGTTCAATTGAGACCATTTCCACATGAGTTGAACGAACTTTTAGATCGTACTTTTAAAAGGGAACCTACTAAAATTCACCAGGGGTATTTGAACATCTACCGTGTGCCAATATTATCGGAATTGGGGCTTATGGAGGTGAGAGAAATGGAATACAGTTTTAAAAACAGTAAACGGAGATTCGAAATTGAAGAGTGGAGTATTCCAGTAGAAACAGAAGAAGAAGAGGATCATAAATCGCTTGATTTCTAGAGTAGTTAATAGTAAATAAATAGTAGTGTTTAATGCTATACATTTATAAAGGAACGCCGTCCTTTGTTTCCCAATCATTCGTAACGTCGTCGTCGTGGTTTAGGCAAATCAATTGCCATTCACTTTACATATTCTCGCTTTGCATTTGCACTTGAGCGAATCTAGTTTCATTAGCACTGGCATTAGACCCGCGTCTCTTGCCCATCATTTGCGCAGACATGATGTCTTCATTCATCAAATCCTCCATTTCATCCCCTGGTTTACCCCAGTTTCCCTTACCAAAACCGCCCTTTTTGACTGAACGTGGGTCGGTGCCGGCAAAGCCGTTCTTGGAGAAGTAGCGTGGTTCTTCAGTGAGCTTTCTGTACTTTTGAGTGTGAGCCATGTTGTTAATTCGTGTATTGTATTTTTAATTGATGAGAAAAGAAAGTGGCAATGGTGTGACTTAAAACAAATTGGTGTCTTATCGCCCTTTTATATTAATTTTCTTATCCAAGGCTTTGATTTTCTATTAAATTCCATCACATCATTTTTTTTTTCTTTCTTTCTTCTTAAAGTTTCTAAAAATCAAAAAATGGGGCTTTTTGATCCAATTAAAGACAAGGCAACAAATGAACAATTAGACACAATTAAGGATTATACTAACCCTTTATATAAATTGGCTTCTAAAACAAACGATATGACACTTTATTCCATCGATTCTCTTAAAAACCTCTTTTCAAATGATTTATATTCTGATTTATCCAGAATTAACAGTTTATTCGGTAGAGTATCTGATGCAATGGATTTAATATCTAATGATAGGGTTTTAAGACTCCCAAATGAAATTGTAACTAATACTGTACCACCATTGGATGCTCATGAAGAATGTAAAAAATTAAATGGTTTAGGGGTTTGGGATCAAAAAGGTTTATGGCATTGTTTATTCCCTAGATCTATTATCCCATACAATTATGGTGAGAATTCTGATTTTATCTTTGGTGAGGACCTTTCTTCCTCCTCTAAAGAGTGGATTAGTAGAGAAGACATTGAAAATGATGATTCATTAGATCATTCTAATGGTTTATGGTTTAAATCAATTGATGATCTGTTATCATGGAAATCCCAAATGAAGAAATTGGTTAAGGAAAGAAACGCTCAACAATGGCAAAACTGGAAACAAACAGAATCAAAGAAATGGTCTTCTATTTTCGATTCGGGATTTGAAGATAATGAAAATGAAAATGAAAATTCGGATGATTCTAAACGTATTGTTTCTAGAAAAATGGAATCAAGAATGAGAACACTCGATGATGGTTCAGGGGATTTAGAAAGAATTACTACTCAAAAGATCAAATATAATGATGGGACTAAATCCAATTTTGAAAAAACTGAAATTTTATCTCCTAATGGTGAAATTAAATCAGTTAACGAAAGAACTTTATAATAAGAGTTTTTCATTATTATCTTACGAATTTTATGATTTATGATTTATTTATATATATTTACATTTTTATACTCATTATAATATAGTTATTGCAGTCTACTCTGCTTGTAAAAAAAAGGAAACTTTCATCTTGTTTTAGATGAAATTCTGAAACCTAAATTAAGATAACCTTATTAATCTAAAACTAAAACTGTGAAACATGTTTCAGAATATTTTAGTTACAAAAGCAAGGATTACTAATCTTTTTCTCTCGAGTTTTACTTTAATAACCCTAAAAGGTTCATATCTGTAATTTTACTTTACTAATTATCATACAGGTAAAACAATTCCTGTTACTTTGGCAAATAATGTAAATTTTTATTGAAACTGGCTCAATGGATTTAACACATGCAATTATGATTTGTGATATTTTGGTGAATATAAAACATGTTAAAACATGTTGCTGTCAGAAACCTTTTGTTTCACATGATTTTGAAAATAAATCGTTGTTTCATATGATGTTTCATTATTGATTAATAACGCATACAATAAAATAGCGCTAATACACCCATTCAAAAATTAATAATATAACATATGCAAATAAAACAATCATGTTTCACTTTTTGTTTAGAAACGAGTAACGACGAAAAGAGTCATGAATTAAAGTAAACTGAAACAACATACTCAATTAGGAAAAAAGACTTAAAATACCTAATTTCGTAGTTTCTTCTGCGCATTGTAGGTCACTGCTTCTGGTTTAGTACGTTGGTTGTTGCACACTTTGCTCAATTCAACAGTCGTTCTTATTTTTAAAGTATACTCGCACAATTTTTTAGACAAAATAACAAAGGGGTTTCCTTTGCATGAGCGACATTCTTAAAATTACTGATAAGTGAATTATTATAATGACATTGTGATTAACTTATTATGCTTTACCTATACACACTTATTTATATATATTATTTATAAACATTAACTAAATTTTGATAGTGTGAAAATATACTATACCCGATTTTTCTTTGTGTTTCTTCATCTATAGCTTCCCTATCAATTTCACCATCTAATACATTTAGAACCAATTGGAAATTGACATAAAGAAACAACTTTTGTTTATCATCACTTAATTTTTTGGATAATTGAACAATACCTCTTTCTAATGTTATACTTATCCTTTGAATTGAATTATTCAATGGTTCAGTTGTTTCAATTTCGAATATTAAATTTTGTGATAATTTAATTAAGTGAATTAAAATTGTACTAACTAATTGTGTTAATTTTAATGGGATTAAAATTGTCCTTGATTGAACAACTTCTTTAATTAAACTTGATGAACTAAAATTAGTTGTTAAATTTTGACATAATTGATCAATAATTTTTTGAAATTTTGGCCAAACTGTTAATAATTGATTATTTATATAAGAATTGAATAAATCTGGTACTTTTTCATTTTGACATTTATATTCCATTCTTTGAAATCTTCTAATAATAATTAAAATACCAAAATAATCATAATTTAAATCATTTATTAACCAATTAGTAAAACCTAATCCAATTTTAAAAATAGGTGAAAATTCTAATTTTAATGCTTGAATTAATTCTTCATTATTCAATTGAAAAAAACTTAATAAAAAAATATTTTCATTAATGAAACAATCCATCATTTTAATATTTAAACTTTGAATTAATTGTTCAATATTAAATTTCATATTAATATCAGTTTCTAAAACTTGCATTGGAATTGGAATTGGTGATTCATCTTCCTTTAATCTATCCAATCTTCTAGGTAAAGTTATTAAATAATTATTCATATTATTTAAAGTTGATGAATTTGTATCAAAATTTATACTTGAATCTAATATATCATTTAATTTAACATTTTCTAATAAACTTGTATATTTAACAATATTATAATAATAATTCCATCTAATTGTATATATATAAGCAGTTTTAAATTCATTGGCTAATTCAGGGAATCTCTTTTTTAATAATGTTATCATTGGTGACATTGGTAATAAATCTTTTTGAATATCATCAGCATTTGAATTAATTTGTCTTAATGATTTAATTTGTACAATCATAAATGATCTTATCTTTTCTATACATTTTTCCTCAACATTTATTATTACTTGTTCTAATAATTTAATAAATTCAGTTTCTTCTTCTTCATTTGATTGTT
This sequence comes from Saturnispora sanitii, assembly GCA_030563185.1. Classification (NCBI taxonomy): domain Eukaryota; kingdom Fungi; phylum Ascomycota; class Pichiomycetes; order Pichiales; family Pichiaceae; genus Saturnispora; species Saturnispora sanitii. The sequence continues at coordinate 152,051 of JAKUBF010000019.1, read as the reverse complement.
TAAAAATAATTAAATTATTCCATTTCATTTCTAATTCTCTTAATTTACCAATCCATTCAAGATCAATTTCATTTTCCAATAAATAATTAATACTAGCAATAGAAACAATCATTTTTTTCAATTCAGGTGTTAAAATTAAATCATTTTCCCTCTTTTCTTCAATTATTTGATTTAATTCATCCAATCTTAATTTCATTGATTCCATTTCTAATGTAACTTGATCTAAATTAGATTCAAATTTAGTAAAATATTCCTTAACAGGTTCTAATTTCTTCATACATGAATCGATATCTAAATTAAATTTATCAATTTGTTCCTTGTTCGTTTCAATATTCATTGAATCTAATTCTTTATTTACTGCTGATTCATAAATTGTAAATGGGTCATCATTTTGTAATTGAAATAAATCCAAGTTAAATTTAGTGTTTAAAATACCTTCTAGTGTAGAAATCCTAGCCAATTGCTTAGTATTAAGCCCAGAAACCATCTTGAATAAAATAAAAAAATATATACTATATGTAATTTCATCAACTTTAGAAACTTTTTCTCATAATGTAAATTTGATCAAATCAAATCATTCGCTCAGCGCCTTGAATATATCTATTATCCCAAAGTCCACATAACTTGTAGCAATGTAGCAATTTAATACGACTAACAATTGTTAAAGTATGCGAAAAGCTGGTTGAAAACGAGTCTTAATAATAATCAATGCCAAATTAAAATACCAAAATTATTTGATTAGGTTGGAAAATATGAACAAATTCCATTTTCAGTTGATATCATTACAATTACCCAATGAATTACCTTGTAATATTAGAAGGTATAAAATATATACAAACACGACACTGTGGATACTGTGGGGGGATTGAAAGTCCCAATGAATCCAAACCAGATGATCAAACATGGGCTTTAACACCATCATTAAAGGGTAGATGTCCATCATCATCATTTGGATTTTGTGTTAACGAAATTTCCTGTAATGCATATCAAACTTTAATTGATAGAGGTTGGAGAAGAAGTGGTGATTATATTTATCGTAATGATATGCTTAGATCATGTTGTCGTCATTATACAATTAGAACATCAATGGATGATTTATTAAATGGATATTATTCAAAGGAGAATAGACATTCATTAAACAGATTTTATACATTTATGACTGATGAAAGGGCAAACCCTAAATTATCATTAAGGGATAAATTTGTTAAATTTGAACAGGGTAAGATGAATTCAAAATTTCAATCAATTTTAACACCACCTGATTTCACAGATGAAAAGTTTGAACTTTATAAAAAATATCAAATTAAAATCCATGGTGATGACCCAAATGATATAACTAAAAGATCATTTAAAAATTTCCTTTGTAATAACCCATTTATTGATGATCAACCAGATTTTGTTAAATTAAATCAAGAATGGGTTGATAGAGAAGCAGGTGAAGAAATTAAATCATTTAAAGGTGCAATTCATGAATGTTATTATCATACTACAAATACCGGTGAAAGAAAATTGATTGCTATTTCAGTATTGGACGTTTTAGATCATGCTATATCAGCTGTTTATTTTATATATGACCCTGATTATTCCCATCTTGGATTAGGTACTGTTAGTGCATTAAGGGAAATATGTATGGCTGAATTATGGGAGAGAAAATGGTATTACCTGGGATATTTTGTTCCTGACTGTCCAAAGATGAAATATAAATCTAAATTCGGAGGTGAAATTTTAGATTTAGGTCGTGTTAATAAAGATGGTAATTATAGTAATACATGGTGGAAATTAAATGATGTAGGGAAAATATTATCAGATGGGAGATATCATACATTTGAAATAGATGATGATAGTGGTATATATGAGGTTACTGAAAATTTATACCAAATTAAATCAGGTCAAAGATGGTCACTACCCCAAACTATTAATGATATTAAGGAATGGCCATCAGCACCAAGGGAAATGTCCTTTATGAAACCAGATTTAGCTGAAACTTCTATTGATGATGTAGGCCCATTGATTGTACCAGGATGTCACCCTTTCGTTCCACCAAATGTAAGAAATTTCACTGAATATAGGGTGGAGGCCATGAAAATGATACAAGTTTATAATCATAAATGGAAGCGTTTTGATAAAAATCCAAGTTTGGAAACCGGTCAACGTCTTTTAAATATCAGGAGAATAATCGGTGATGATATCAATATCATATTAATTATTTAACTTTTTTTTAGCCAAATGCAATAACTAAAGAGTAAACAATAACCAATTCGCCTCCCTGTTGATAAAGGTCCCATAATTGGCCAACTGAAGAGGAAGGCTCAGGTATAAAAGCGTTACCAACGTAACACCAAAATTCTGTTTTCATTCCTGTTTTTTTCTTAAGAAACATAACCAATTGGGCAAAAAGTCGCTCTCGATCCACATTCACAGTCGTGTGTGTTATTTTAGGTGCATTCCCAAGTGGTTTGAATCGTACTTGCACCTTTTGTGCCATTTATATATTATTGTATGATAAAGAAATCGCTTGTAGATAATTTTTTTTTTGGTATTTACGTAATATACTTGCTCATGTTTAAATAACAAGGCACAACCAAGAGTTTTAAAGAGACTCAATAGCATGGTAAATAACATAACATGTTTCCAGTTGGCCTAAGTATGAAAAAAAACTAAACTTTATTGGTGTTCACAATAATTTTGTAAAGTTCTCATTGGAATTATAACGAATCAATTGCTTAAGTTTTAAAAAAATATTTGATCAAAATTTAACAATTCAAGCTATTAATATATATTTACAAGTTCAACATGAACATGTTCTCTTAAATTTGGGACCCTCCCTTATATTCTAGAATATTCATAAAGATTATATACAAATGATAGCAAAATATTTTTTTTTTCTTTGATATTATTTTTCAACATCATCTCCATTTTTCTTAAGAAACAATGGCTGACGAACTTGACGCATCCACTTTGCTTTCAAAGCTTAATATTGCCGAAGAAAAGGCACAAGAGGAAAAGGCGGCTACTGAAACTGCCGCTGCTGAAAAGCCAGTTGAAAAGTCAGAAGAAACTACACCAGTTGTTGAAGAGGAGAAAAAAGAAGAAGAACCAAAGCCAAAACCTGCTGAATCTACACCAGCTGTTACCCCCCCAACTGAATCCAAGGTTGAAGAAGAAACCAAGCCTGAAGAACCAAGGAAAGCAGCAGCAGACACTAATTTGATCTCATCTACTTATGATGTCAAGGTTAAATTAGCAGATTTACAAGCTGATCCAAATTCACCATTGTTCTCAGCAAAGTCATTTGAAGAATTAGGTCTTAAACCAGAACTTTTAAAAGGTTTATACGCTATGAAGTTTTCTAAACCATCTAAAATTCAAGAAAAGGCTTTACCATTACTTTTATCATCACCTGCTCGTAATATGATCGGTCAATCTCAATCAGGTACTGGTAAAACTGCTGCTTTTGCCTTAACTATGCTTTCAAGAGTTGATGAAAATGATCCATCTGTTCAATGTCTGTGTTTATCACCAACTAGAGAATTAGCTAGACAAACAATGGAAGTTGTTCAAGAAATGGGTAAATTTACTCAAATTAAAACTCAATTAGTCGTTCCTGGTGATCGTAATGATAGACAAAAAGCTCATCAACAAATCACAGGTCAAGTTGTTGTTGGTACCCCAGGTGTTATTATTGAAATGATTAGAAGAAGACAAATGATTGTTAGTAAAGTTAAAGTTTTCGTTTTAGATGAAGCTGATAATATGTTAGATCAACAAGGTTTAGGTGATCAATGTACTAGAATTAAAAAAACTTTACCAAAAACTACTCAATTGGTTTTATTCTCTGCTACTTTTGCAGATGATGTTAGACAATATGCTGAAAAATTTGTCCCAAATGCTAATTCATTAGAATTAAAACATGAAGAATTAAATGTTGATGCAATTACTCAACTGTACATGGATTGTGATTCACCAAATCATAAATTCGAATGTTTATGTGAACTGTATGGTTTATTAACAATTGCATCATCTATTATCTTTGTTAAGACTAAAAAGACCGCTGATGATTTATACCGTATGATGAAAGAACAAGGTCATGCCGCTTCTGTTTTACATGGTTCCCTTGACCCAAGTGATAGAGATAGATTAATTGATGATTTCAGAGAGGGACGTTCTAAGGTTTTAATTACTACTAATGTCCTTGCTAGAGGTATTGATATCCCAACTGTTACTATGGTTGTTAATTACGATATGCCATTTGATGCGAATAACAAACCAGATCCAGCAACATACTTACACAGAATCGGTAGAACAGGTAGATTTGGTAGAAAGGGTGTTTCTATTTCTTTCATTAGTGACAAACAAAGTTATGAATGTATGATGACTATTTCCAAATTCTTTGGTGGTATTGCTTTGAAAAAGGTCCCAAGTGATGATTGGGATGCGGTTGAAGAAATTGTCAAGAAGGCAATAAAGAATTAAATTTGTTAAATTGTGTATCGGTATGTACTTTTATATGTCTGAATGTTAATAATACTATTAATAATAATAATAATAATAGCAGTTGCAAAAGTGAAATTGAAGAACACCTGAGCTGTTTCCAAATTTTTTCTGATTGTTTGTAAATTTGTGTAAACAATCAATTTTCTTGATAATATTAACAGCAGAACATGTCTACGACTAATACCACCTCTGAGTTGATGTCTATGATGATTGATACAGATACCCATGATTCCACACAATTGTCAGAATTGTTGAATCATAGCGACGTTGAAAATCACGAAAATATTTCAATTCCAAGTACCACCACCACCAATGGGAAACCAAAAACAACAGAGAATTACTTCCCAACAAAGGACAATTTGCCCGTTGTGAATGAAATGAACCCGACAGTATTTGGTCATCTGTCAATGGCAACGGAGAATACAATTTTAAAGATCAATCAAAATACAGAAGATACCAACAATAGCATAAACCGTCTTTTAGTTTTAATGGATCGCGTTATTGACAAGAATAACCGAATGGAACATGAAATTAGATTATTGAGAACATACGTTAAGAAATTGGCCGTTTTACAATTTAAAAAATTAGAAAAGAACGGTGGTGGAGTTAACAATTATCATGAAAATAACGATAAACAACCTCGAACTAGAACTAGGGAATCGTTTCATTCAAATTCAGTATCTTCATCTAATTTTGAGGATAATGATGATGATTATGAGAAATTATATGATGATGTAATGAATGAAGGCTATAATAATACGAATAAGAAATCCCAAAAAGTTACTACTACAAATCATCTCAAACCAAAAAGAACAAAGCAAAATACAGAAGAAACACCAACTGTTTCTTCAATTATGGGGTATATCAAAAATGCATCGGCTAGAAAACGTTCAGCTGCTTCAATATCTGCAACTGCAAATACAAAATCAAAGAATACCCCACAACGTAAGTTAGGAAGACCAACAGATGCATCACGTACAACAAATACTGAAATAAAACCAAAAAATGAAAAGATTCTTAGATCTAGTGCTAGAATACAAAAAAAGACACCACCGAATACCATAAACAACACAGCTTCAATAGTTACCAAAAGGGTTTTGAGAAACAATGGAGAACAATTACCAACTCAACCAACCGATTTGGGATCACAATCAGACTCAGAATCCCAATCACAATCAGAATCAGAATCAGAATCGGAATCAGATAACTTTGATCCTGTTTTAGCAAAACATTCAAGATCAAATGATTCAGAAGATGAGACAGAAAAAAAGACTAAGAAACCAAAAAACGGGCAATTTAAAAACGAGGTTTCACTTGCTGGTGTTTCAACAGATAGGATGTGCAGATTAGCTCTTTATGGGGATGCTTTGAGTGATTTTAAAACTCTTTCTCAATTAGAACTTTTAAAGGATGAAGTAAAGACAAGCTCTAGATTTTCACTTTATAAACGGGCAGGTGATATGTTCATTGAATTAATCAAAAACGATTCTTATTCAGAACCAGATGTTATTTTCGTTATTGATAACTACTTACAAAAGACATGGGGCGGCTCATGGTATCAATTTATTAATTGGTTTGGGAAATCTACTACTAAATACGAAACATTGCTGAGCGATTTCCGTTCACTTTTGAATAAAAGAAAATGATTGTAAAGGTTAAATAACACCTATTAATGGTGTTAAAAAATGCTTATTTATATAAAACTGTATATTGTAATTTTATTTGTAATATAGTCTATGGAAGGGGATCCCATTTACCCATTGGCATAGCATATATCAGCTGTCATCAGTTTTTCCATATTGTTGGTTTTAATTTTCCGAATTGATAATTCAGGAAAAAAAATGCTTTTGGCTAGTCAATTTATACTCCACCTGTTTGTCTCTTATATATATGTCACAAACGACTTCCAAGAACCCCATGAGTGAAGATTCTCAGTCAGTGAAATATTCTTGGCAAACAGCTCCTTCTAGGAAAATTCCAGCGCCTTCTCAATCTCAACAGCCACCAATTTTACGCCACACTTTACAACAACAACAACAACAACAGCAACAGCAACAAGCACTAATGGCTCAACAGGCCAATATACAGGTCATGAACCAACATTCAGCACCCCCAATGGGCCCACAGATGACCGGTTTCCCCATTCCAATTGCTAATAACCCACCTGAGTATAATTTGATTAGGGAGTCTTTGGGTACAGTTGAAAGGGATATCCATGATAATAGACATATTCTTAGTACATTAAATAAAACTGGAATTGAACAGCTGATAGACTCAATAATTAATTTTAAGTCTACTTTTGAACATCATCAAATTGATGGAATGGCTAAATTAAAGGATGAATTTAATAAACTGGTATCAATTGGTAATCTTAAGGAGGAGAAAGCACAAATACAACATGAATTAATAAATGAACGAATGAACAATATCATTTCTAATCAAGAAAGGTTCGAAAAGGGCTTAGAAAAATTAGATAATGCTGTTAATAAATTAACCGATTCTTTAGCTTTACAGTCAGAACGTATTAATTTATTATTGTCATCTGATAAACAAATGGTTAATCAAGTTGTAAGAGAAAAGATCACCTTGTCACCATCTTTGTCTAAATCTAATAATAACCAATCTAAAATTATCAATGGTTATGGTAATAGTAGTATAAACAAACAAAGACAAAGGAAAAATCATTCAAATAATACGGATGCTAATTTCCACCTAAGTCATTTGATCAATACAAATAATGAATCAAATGGGAATGGGAATTTCCACAATGAAAATGAAAATGATGATTTCGATAGTGATGATGAAGATAAACCGACAAAAATCACAAGATTAATATTTAAAAAGAACATGAGAAAGGATCCTAATACGAGACATAAATCAATTAATAATCATACTAATGAACAATTACATAGGATTGATAATGAAAAGATTCGAAAACAAAAACCAAAAAAAACACAACACGAACCCGAAGTTATAGTCCCTGAAAAAATTAAAGACCCAGCATTGATTGTATTAATAAAAAGATCTTTTATTAAACCATTACAATTGAATAAATTAAAATTTGATACTATATTTGAATTAACATTAAAAGGTGATAAGAGTACCAATTATTTGACATTTAAAGAAATGATGCCAGCAAGAAGATTTTTAAAAATGTCATGTACAGCAACTTATTTATCAATGTTATATACTACTGGTGAATTAATTAAGGAACTTTTAGAATTAGGTTATACAAGGAAAGAAATTAATTTTGGGATAATTCAATTTTCTCAAAAGAATATGATGCCAAAGACATTGAGTAGATTTTTATTTTGGTTTCATTCTAATAGAGATGACTGTCATGATGATACAAAAAATAAAATTATTGAAGAAATGAATAGTTATAAATCTTTATCAAACCAGCAGCAAAATCATCATCATCACCATCCAGTTATTAATTCTAATCCAATGATGGAACCTGAACACACTATTCATATATCCCAAGCACAATTACAAGCTCATTCATTATGTACTGAAAAGGAAACGACAAATTCACAGGAAAATCATCAATCTAATGACCCCCCTTCTAAACAACCGAAATTAACATTAAAATTACCAAAGAGATCATCGATTTCAAATAATATTACTCAAACTGTTGACATTTCACCAACTGATGAAACAAAATTACCAAATGAACAAACTTCATCACCTTTATTAGTTTCAAGTTCAATAGAATCTAGTGATTCAACATTATATGATAAAAATTCCAATGATATTTTGAACAAAATAACCAACTTACCAAATAATGATAATGGGGATGATGAAAATAATCAAGGTGTAAGAAGGTCAAGTAGATCCAAACGCCCATCAACACGTTCAAACAACCCATGATGATGATAATTTTTTCTTTCTTTCTTTCTTACCTTTGTTTTACCTCTATTTTTTTTTTGCTCTTATATACACATTTCTATATATGAATATAAAATACCTACCTTCTGCTAAATCAATCGATCGATTTTCTTTTTTATTACTGCTAATGTAACCCCTTAACTAAACCAACAACAACACCTATAATAACTAAAATAAGGAAAATAACACAACATAATAAAATCCATCTCCATTTCCTACCTTTTTTAGCATGATCTCTAGCTTTAATAACATTTGCATCACCTCTTTCAAAATCTCTTTCAGCAGATGTATAATGAGCTTCAGCAGAATCGAACATAACATCTTGTTCAAGAATTAATTCATGCATATCTTGTAAAAGCATATTTAATTGTGAAACTTGTTCACTAATTCTTAACATTTCTTGATGTCTATTTTTAACTTCATTAAAAGTAGTTGTTGCTTCACCTAATCTTTCTTGCATTTGTTTATCATATTTTGATTGTTCAATTAACATTGGGTTAGCTAAAACATTGTTATTACCATAATTATCAATTGCATCTAATGCTTGTTCATAAGTTGAATCTGGGTTCAATATTTGATATTCTTGAACACCTCTTTCCCTTAATTGATGTTGATAATTAGAATCTAATTGAGATTCCCTAACAACTAATTTCCTAAATCTTGATAGGGCATTATTATATTGACGAATTTGATCAGGATCGGATTTTAATGCATTTGATTCTAATGATGAAAATTGGTATTTAATATTATCAGTTATTGATCTAATTTCAGAAGTTAATCTATCAATTTGATTATCATTACCTTGATGTTGTGATTGAGCTAAATTATCCAATTTCGATTCATAATCTGTTAATCCCTTTTGAACAATGGATAAAGATTGAAAAAAATCTTGTGGTGCCCCATAATTATTCCCATGTGGGGTAGGTGCCACGTTATTCAACTCATAGGCATTGTTATCTCCAAAAGGATCCATCCTACTTTATTAATTAATAATTAAAAGTTTCTCAGAAAAAGAAGGCTGGAAAAAGGCTAAAACAGGTTTAAAGAAAATTATTATCATCAACTGTAATTCTTTACTTCTAATTATACACTTGTGCCTATAAAAAAAAAAACAAAAAAACATGCTCAGCAAATTATTCATCATCATCATTCCAAATTTTGATTTGAGCTTGGTTGAATTGAGACCAACACTTTTCCCAATTTGACATGGCTTGTAATAATGTCTTTTTCACCAAAGACAACTCATTTTGGGCTTGTGTGCCTACGCTTTTATTGATATAAATAATGTCACTTTTAAGAGAAATGTAACAGGGGATCTGTTTAGTTTTAAGTTCTTCATTCATATCACGAATGATTTGAACAGTTTCAGGATTCGATTCAACAACACTAGGGCTTTCATGATCATCATCATCACCATTTTCATTATATGTATTTTCAGGTAAATGTTTTAAAGCTCTTGAAATTGTGGGTGATTGAATTTCAGTATATGAAGATTTTAATATTTGTGATTGAATTAATCTTTCAACTAGAAATTTCAATTTAAATTGAATCTTGTTTATCCTAAGATGTAAATATTCTAATTGACATTCTTTCATTCTCCTATATTGTAAAACTTTAACCATTTCATTAATTGAATATTTAACAATTAATATTGATTCAAGAACAGATTTATTAATAGAATTAGTTAAAGTTTCAACATTGAGAAATGTTAAATCTATTCTATTACCGAATTTTTCAATTTGTGAACTAGCCAATGATTCAAATCCTTCTTGCATTGAAATTTGATTTAAATATGCACCTAAATTCACTAATTGAACTCTCCAAGCTTCTAAATCGGCTTTAATATGTTTAACACTCATTTCCATTTGATTAATAACATTCCATATAATTTTAATTTGATCTTCTATAGGTTTACAAATGTTATTATTATTATTAGTTGATTTGAAAGTTTTCAAATATGAAAGAGGTGGAATTGGTAATTGAGGTAAAAATGGATTCATTTTATCCCAATTTTCAGGAATTGGTGAAATTAATAATGTTGAATATGATGGATTTGCTATTCGTTCACCACCATTTCTATTTCTATTTTCCATTAAGAAATTTTCAATAAAAGGTGAAGATTTCAATTGAGAAACGGATAACAGTTTATTAAGATAATAATCTAATAATCTCATTCTCCTTGATATGATTTCATTATCATCCTTGTATTTCCATGGATTGAATAGAATCCTTGAAAATGAATGTTTTGGTGGTAATGGAGGTAAAATAACAGCGGGATAAGCTTTAGCTAAACTTTGATGGAGATCGTCAAAGTCAGAATACCGTTTGAGAACATGAGGGCTATCTTGATGTAAAGTTTGGACTTGATAAAACACGGTCCTACCACCCTTTTGATCTGATTTCGTCGTGTAACCGACAATCATTGATGATATTGAAATTATAATAACATTTATTGTGTATATTAAATTTTTGAAATGTACAGTAGTTAGTTAATAAGCCTTAGATAGATTACAAAAGAAGAATAGTGGTATAATACATAAATAGCAGGGGTAGCGGGGGGTCTAAGTGTGAGATGTTGTAGGGGACGAGTCTGGAGTGAAAACAGAAGCCCTAGTATCAAATTTAGTCCCACTTCCGCGACTTGATGGGGTGTTATGGGAGGGCATTTCTGGGCAAAATTCAAAATCATCCTGGGCGTCAAAGGAGCGTGACCACAGAAACCGGCGACGGGCCATCAAAAAAGGCGGAAGTTGCTGCTGCATTTGCAACTGTATTGGTAGCGAACCGTTGGATACAAAGGGAGCTTGGTCCATTTTTAGCGTTTGGATAAGATAAGATTGATTGGTGGTTTGATTGAATAATTAATTAAATAATTAATTTTAATTTCCAAATTGAGGCGAAAAATCAAATATCCGCGGCAAATTGTTAATCAATGAATGGTGCCACCTACAATCTAGAACACATCACGCAATATGTCTAATAATATCCAAACACTTTTTTGGCTTCAAAATGAATCTAAACATGTAATATTTTTTAAATAAACAACTTTTGCCGCCGTTTCTACTTGTGGAAACTATACCCTTTCGTGTTTTATCGTATAAATACCCCCCTCTCTTTCCATCCTTTCCTTTTTTGTAAATCCATTACCAATAAAAGTTAATCATCATTCAACTCTACAATGCAAAATCACCACTCTAATGTTGTTGTCATCGGTGCAGGTATTGCCGGTCTTAAGGCAACTATTGATCTTACACAAAATGGGATTTCAACTACTGTTTTAGAAGCTAGAAATGTTTTAGGGGGGCGGTTATTATCAGAGAAGACACCTAATGGTCATATAATTGATATTGGTGCTTCTTGGTTTCATGATTGTTTAACTAACCCACTTTTGAAGAAATATTACACTCATCAAAATAAAGGTGAACAAGTCCATTTTGGTTTTGACAATACTTCATTTTCTGTTTTTAATGCTAATGGTGTTTTGGATACAACTTCTACTGCTATCGATCATTCTGCCAATGAATTAAGAATGTATTTGAAGACTGTTGTTGGTGCATTACCATTAGATCAAGATTTATCTTTAAGAGATGCATGTTTGAATTATTTAAAGGATAAATCATATTCATTAACTGAAGATCAATTAAAATACACTCATCAAATGTTAAGATATATGGAATTATGGGTCGGTACATCTTGGGAAAATTTATCAGCAAGAGATATTTGTGCTGATGAACATTTAGGTAGAGATGCACTAGTTTTAAATGGTTATAAAACTGTTTACAATGGTGAAATGCAAGAATTATTAGATTTAGTTAATAAATCATCATCTGATGATTTATTGGTTCCAAATGAAACTGGTGTTAATTTCAAATTGAACACTATCGTTTATAAAATTGAAAAGAACTTTTCAACTAATCAAATTGAAATTTCAACTAAATCTGCAATTGATGATGATGATAAAATCATTATTTACACTTGTGATTATTTAATTGTCACTGCCCCACTTTCTGTTCTTGCACTTACAGATTCAAAGGAAAATGGTTGTATTACATGGTCACCACCTTTACCTTCTTATTTCAGAAAAGTTTTAGATGCATGTGAATTCAGTGATCTTGGTAAAATCTTTTTAGAATATGATGAAGAATTTTGGCCAAAAATTGATAGATTTTATGTTATTCCAGATGATGATTTATCATTCGAAGCTTCTCTTAAGAAAAATGTACCATTATTACCTGAAAATGTTTCAGATCAAGGTATTAAACTTGGAAAAGGTCAATTAAAAAATCCTGTTTTATTTATTAATATTTCAAATGTTATTAGATTAAAAACAGGTAAACCAGTTGAAAAACCAATTATTCTTTGTTTAACATCTGAACATTTAACTAAAGAATTAGAATCAAATTATAGAAGGGGTGATACAAATGCCGTTGTTGATTTAATTAATCCTGCAATTTCTCGTATTTCAAATATCCCAATTAAAGATTTACCAAAGCCAACTTCTGTTCGTGTTACTGAATGGTCATTCGATGATTTCGCAAGAGGTTCATACACTGGGTTACCAATTGGTAAAATGGATTATTCTGATATTTGTGATGCTTTGACTAATCCAAGAGGTATCTTTGGCGAATCAGGTGTTTCTAGAGTTAGATTTGCAGGTGAAGGGACTATCGAAGATGGCAATGGTTGTGCTCATGCTGCTTGGAACACTGGTATCAGAGAAGCCAAAGTTATTATCGATTTAATCAACAAACCTAAATTATAAATTAAATCCTGGATGCTTATTGTTAGTATCTTTATTCAATCATTCAATGTTACATTTTTTTAGCTTGTATTGCCTTTTTTTTTATAAAATAATTCACTTCTACCAAACAAGACAATGATACGTGATGATGGTAATTAAGCAGCCCTTTTTTGTGTTTTTAAAATGCATCTATCATATCACTTTCAATTTTAATTTCAACATCATCATCATCATCGTCATCGTCATCGTCAGCGTCATCGTCATCCATTCCCTCAGTGGTTTCTTCTTTGTCACCATCAATTTCTTGTGGAAATTTAACACTAACTCTTTCTCTGTATCCACTGTTGAAAGTTTTATTACGTTCTTCACGGGATTTTCTACTGAGTAGTCTTTTTTCCTTAATCATTTTCGCCATTTTCTTTGGGTCAAGCTTTTTATTGATCCTTTGAGGTAATTTCCCAGTTCTAAAAACATCATAATTACTATTCATTCTCATTTTTAATAAATTAGTAACATTGGCATTTCTTGGTTTCGTCATTGTATTAAAATTTCTATAACCGGGTAAATTAGTCCTCTTTGGTAAAACCATTAGGATAACATCGACACTTTTCCCACTAAAAATCCCAACATGAAACGTTCGTTGTTCATCAGTTAAATCAATTGCTCTACGAGCTAATGAAATTGAATGAAATTGAATATATGCATAACCCATTGATAAACCAGTTTGTCTATTTGTCATAATTGTAGCTTTTTCAACAGTTCCAACTTTTGCAATAAAAAATTTTGCTAATTCAGCTACTGTTGTTTGTGGTGGGAAACCTCTAACGAAAATAGAACGTAAATCAACTGTTTGTCTTTCTTCTAAAGTTGGAAAATCTTTAGAATCGTTTATAGGCTTGTTATTAGGTATTTTACCCTTGTTTTTCTCCAAAAAATCCGCTTCTTTCGTCAGAAGATTGATCTTATTATTTAGTCTCGCAATTTCACGTTGTATACTGTCCTGTTCCATATAAAATTCGAATTGTATACAAGTTAAGAATTTAATATGAAATTTCAACTACAGATTTTTTTTTTTTCAATATTACTATTATTGCTAAGGAGGTAATTAATGCTGCACATTTTTCTGAGTTTTTTTGGTTTTTTTTTCCTGGTAAATTTACTAACTGAGGAATTGAATTATACATACACTGCAGTAAACACACTACTATTCAAAACTTTTGTAAATAAAGAAAAGAAAATTTAACTATCAAAATTCTCTTACAGTAATCTAATTATTTTTTTTTTTATGATAACAAACAGTAATCTGGAAAAAAACCCTGTTAATCAACTTTTTTTCTTTATTAAAACGAACGATGAAATTAAATGCCCTATGGCGAATCCCCCTTTTCCCCGGTTGGAATAGAGAGACAGATTTACAAGAGTCTACATCACTTATAACGCTATTGTCTGAAAACGCAGAATACTCTCGTTTTTTATCAGATTTACAACATTCAGGTCTCGTTGATTATGTCAACGAGTTGGAAAACGTTAGTCTGCTTGCACCTTTTAATGAAGCATATGATCAAGATTTTCTCCCCCAATGGTATAATGGGAATAGAATAGAAAAGACTGATTTGAATAAAATTATAATTGATCAGCCCGTTTGGAACGAAGATATTCAGGGGACGGTTTTATTAAATACATTATCTAAATCTATTAATGAAATGGGAGAAACTTTAAATATAAATGTACCTATTTTAATGAAAAATGGTATTGGAAATAATGAAACATGGTTCGTTGAAAATGCTCACGTTTTAGAAGATTCATATTCAACAACTAGAAATTCAAAATTATTAGGTTTAGATAGATTTTTAATTGATCCTAAATTACCAATTTGTTCATATTTTAAAAATTCACTTGAAAGAGATACATCACCAAGAGAATTTAATAAATTTGCGACATTAATTTCATCATTTGATACATGTGATGATTTAAATTTATTTATGGGGAATTTAACAGTTTTAATACCCAGTGATTCAAATAATGATATGATTAAATTCAATGAAATTGAATGGAACTATTTAGCAAATTCTTTAGAATCTTCACATGATAGACAAATGTATTTAAGTAATTATTTCATTCATGGGCTAATTGGTGGGAATTTAAGAAATAAAACTATTGAAACTGAAGATTTAAATGGGGAACCAATTAAAATACATTCGAAATATTTAGGTGATGCAATGTTAATAGAATTCAATTATAATAAAATTTTATCAACTCAAGCAAATTATCTCTTAAATGATGGGATTTTACATTATTTCGAATCTGATATTTTTGCAAATTTTGAAAGATTCCAAATTGATTTTAATCCAATGAAATACCTTGTTGGATTAAATCAAAATGAATTTGTTCATGAATTAGAATTAAAAGGTTTGAAACATTCAATTGAAGATAACAATATAAATCAAACTATATTCATTTCAAAATCAAATGAAGTTTCACAAGAGGAGGAAGAAGAAGAGGAAAATAACGATAAATTTACTATTCAAAATCAATTAAAAAATCAATTGTTATATCATTTCACCAATGATTTCACATTAACTGAAGGTCAATCGAATATTTTACTTAATTCATCATATTGTAAAAAGGATAGTTGTCAAAAGATTAGAGTTTTTCAATTACCCAATGGGGAATTATTAATTAATGATAAATCAAAAACTGTTAGGGACCCAATTAAAATTGGGAAAACTACTATTTATACAATTGATGAAGATATTGATTTACCTTTAGAATTTAAAGTTTCCATTGCAAAGAGGAAAGTAGGATATGCAAGATCAACTAATTTAATTGGTAATTTAGATTTACCTAATGAATCAACTGTTTTCTTACCTCATACGGATACTTGGGAAGATTTAGGGTTAGTTTGGAATTATTTAAAACTTGATAAGGATAAATTAGATTCAGTTTTAAAAAGTTTTATTCTTAATGATAGAATTTATACAGATTTTCAAGGTACAATTGAAACAACTAATATGTTAAATGAAAGAGTTATTGTTCAAAGAGAAAATGATTCAATTAGATTAATTTATCATTTACCAGAATATTCTGAATTTGAATTACCATTAAATTGGAATGAAGAAATTCTTTTTGATAATGGTGTTATTCATTCTTTACCAAAACCAGGGGTATTTATTAAACGTTTTAATTTTCCATTTTCACCAAGTTTTGAAGTTTCACTTTTAGATTTATTATCAACTGAAAACCATGAACAATTTGATACCATTTTAAAACAATTCGGGTTTAATGACACATTTGGAATTGAATCTGGTTACTCAATTTTATTACCACCTGCTAAAAGTTTGATTAAATCTGATATGTTGACTTTATGGAACAGTAAAAAAATTAAAGAATTCATTGCTTTACATGTTTTACCAAAGGGATCAGTTGATAAAATATTTAATTGTGATCCTGATGCTCCAATCCCTACAATTGACCCACATTTGAATCTTCAATGTAGAAAATTAGCCGGAGGAGAATTAATGATTCATATAGGTAATGGATCAGATCATGAAGTTAGAATTTTGAATTCAGGTGTTACATTCCCAATGATGAACCAAGGTGTTTTCGTCTTGGATAAATTCATTAACCCAGATTGGAAAAATAAAGATAATAGCGTTAATATCCATTTATCATGGTTGGCATTATTAGCCGTTTCAGCTTTAGCTATAATTGTTGTTATTTTCATTATTATTTCATGTTTGATTTTCATGGTTGGATCAACTAAGGATGAATCAACAAATGACCATCAAAATGAAAGTGGAAATGGAAGCGAATCAACTGAACGTTCTCCTTTAGTCACAGTTAATGATCGATTATTGTTTGTTACAAATGATAGACAAACCCCGTCAAATTTAAATGGCGGCGGTGGTGGTGGTGTTTCTACGGGGGATATTTCCAGTGCTGGTGTTCCTATTAGGACTTATGGTGGGACTGAAGAAGATCGGACATTTTCAAGTGAATATTCTCAAAATGCTAAATCTCATCCAAGAAGAATTGGTATACTACCAGATAGGACAGTTACTTAAATGAGATTGATTGAATCAATTCTTATTATGAAACAAAACTATGTATATGATATAAAAATATGTGTGTAATTTACAAAAAAATGAAAATAAAGACCGTAAAAGGTAAGATATAAAAAGTAGTTAATCCTTAAACTTTATTGAGAATACCAATTTCAAACATTTTTAAAACCCCCCAATAATGTCCAAGGATCCCACCAATTACGAACAAATGCCAAAAATTATGAGAATTACCAATATAATCAACCCAATCTAATGATAAAAACCCAGATTTACCAGTAGTTTCAGGGACTTTATTTAAATAATCTTCTAATTGATTTTCCCTATCTAATGCCATAATTGTTTCATCACTAATTTCATATTCATCAACTTTAACATCTGATCTGAATCTTTCAGGGAAAAGATAACCATAAAAGAAAACACCTGATAAATACCATGCAAAAGATTTTAATAATGGTTTGTACATTTCAATTGCTTCATTTGAACCTCTAATAGATATCGATAAGATAAAAGCTGCTGCACCTAAAGCTGAAAGTGCAATGAAGAATAAAATTCTAAATGGTCTTGATTCTGGTTTATCAAAAAATGGATGCCAAGCTAATACTACACCAATAAGACCTGAAAATAATGAAAATGAAATGAAACTATATTTATAAATTGGGTGATCATAAAGTGCCAAATGTTCAGTTGTAATAATTGATGAAATAATTAAAATTGTTATCCCAGTATAATCAAAACAGGCAAATTTAGATCTTGTATCTAAAATTGCAATATTTGTATAAGTATGCCAAACTACTGAAAATAATAAACATAAAACTGCAGATGCTTGAAATTGATACATTATTAATTTATCGAATAATGTCCCATTTAAATAATAATCAGTTTTTGTGAAATGATAAATTGAAAGATATGCAACAAATAAAGCACCTAATAAATGTGTCCAAATGTTTAAAGTTTCATTATGCATACAACAAACACCCTTCCAAGCATGAGTATGAGTTGGTGAAAATTTATAACCATAAATGATATATTTATTCTCTCTCCATTGAAATGGTAATTCATAAAAATTCAAATTTCTATGATTACAATTACTTAATGCTTTATCATAATTGTAAAGTGAACCTTTCAGTTCACCCAATCTTTCCTGTGGGTGTTTAGGCATTATATCATATTTATTTTCAAATTCAGTTATCTTTGAATCAAGTTTTTGTAAACCATGAAGAATCCTATCATAATTAGTTTCACCCTCTAATGGTTCATGGGAATAATATAAATCTAAAACTTGACTAAGTGGATGTAAATTATATTCATGATTTTGAGTCAGGATAGATTTTAAAGTTTCAAATAACTTATACCCAGCATTGGATTGAATATCATCATCAGATACATTTTGTGAAGATGTGAGATACTTTTCTAAGTAATGAAGTTTGGATTCAAATGAAGTTAAAAACGTGTCTACCTTGGCCAAAATGTGGTTTTCCAAGTCTGTTTCTTCACTGGAAGACGACCCCATTGGGGTAGAATGTCTTTCTCTTTGGATCACGTTCCCCTCGTTTTCAAATGGAGACGAGGACATTATTGTGATAATCAATCAATCAGAAAAGCCTGGGAATTGGTTGGAAAAAGAAACTTTTAAGAAAATTAAAGCACAGAATAT
The DNA here is from genome assembly GCA_030563185.1 of Saturnispora sanitii. NCBI lineage: Eukaryota > Fungi > Ascomycota > Pichiomycetes > Pichiales > Pichiaceae > Saturnispora > Saturnispora sanitii. The sequence goes on along the minus strand of JAKUBF010000019.1, from coordinate 133,210 downwards.
TTTCTGCTCAGCAGATTTCTCTCTCTAAAAAAAAAATATATATATATCATATCTACTTAAAACCCAGCCCATTCAATAGTAAAGGAAACAGGTGAATCTAATTGAATACCATGTAACAATGAAGTGCTATTTTCGTTCTCGTTTGCGTTTTCTTTTTTGGATTTAAATCCACATATTAAATACTGTTTTTTAACACCTGTGGCTAATCTACCCCTATTAGCCAATCTACGTAAGCCAATATCTTCATTATGATAATCTCTAGATTCAACTATCCATTTAGAATGATAACGTAATGGGTCACCAGGATAAGCCATAAAAACCCCACCGAATCTCATTCCGGGTAAAATCCACATGTTTCTTTCGTTTTTTAAATATTTAAACGTTTCATAATTCAATCTAATCTTTTCTAAGACTGTTGGGTTATCATCAATATTTGATAATTGGGATTCAATTAACCCCTTTAATAATTCCATTTGAGGTTTCCCCACCTTTTCAATTAAATCAAACCAAATTTCATTTATCCTCGTATCATCATTAAGTGTTTCCATGAAAACAATATCGTGATTAACACTTCCATTCCCATTCCCATTCCCATTTCCATTTCCATTTCCATTATTACCATTTCCATTTGATGATGTATTTGTTGTCCGCGCATTAGCACTCTGTGTACGTTTAGGTTGATCATTAACTGTATCGCTTAAATTAGGCATACTTGAATTAGCCTTGTTATGTACACCGAACCTTTTCATTCTTTCCATTAACTGTCTTTTCTTTTCCTCCCTTTGTTGATCTAACCTTTCATTTAAATCTTCGTTTAAAATATTGATCAATTCACCATCTTCGGAATCAATGGAATTTATAAAAGTATGGGCTAAATCGTTCATATCAACTAAATAAACCCATTCATTTTCTAACAGCCACATTGTTTCATAAAGGGATAACCTCCAGGGCATACCTAATAAAGTATTTTGTTGTGGTGCTAATGGCAAAGTCCCCGATAATTGACCAACTATCCCTGTAGAAATTGATAAACTTTTCATTGTTTGTAAATCGAAAACCAGTGAACATGCACTAGATTTAGAAACATAAATGGGGTATTTCTTTTTTTCAGCTTCCATTATGTTGGTCTTTGAATCACATTCAACGAAACTGGACGGGGTTTGTGGTCTTGAATTTGAAGCTAATGGTGATGATGAACGGGGCAGATAATCTGTATTTGAAAGATATTTCAGCCGATCATTGACCATTTTAGAGGATTCTACCAGTGTACTTTCTGAAGATTCCATGTTGTTGAATAAATAGAGGGTTGTTGGGGGTATAAATATAGTAATATATAAGATAAAGTAAAGTTTAAAATCAAATTCAATTTTTTTTTAATTTTGGCTTTTTATAGCTTCTTTTATCTATTTTTCTAGCTAATTTGTGTGATATACAAGGTTAATATACAATATTATTCTACAATTTAATTAATAAAACATCATCATCATCATCTCTTTTTCTTCTTCTTCTTCATCATCATATTTTTTTTTCATACTTGATCTATTCTTCCTCACTTGAGACATCACTATCGTCATCATCAGAGGAAGAATCAGCACCGTTGTTTCCGTTATTAGCGGAATTTTTATTATTCTCAAACTGCTTGAGTTTATTCTTTAAACTTTCAATACGTTTTTCTTCTTCATCATCACGTTTTTCCTGTGCTTGTTTTTTCGATCCAACTAAATAAACGTAAAGTTTAGCTAATGTAGCTTCACTCAGTGCATCCATTTCTAATTCAATTTCTTCATCATCCTTTAAATCAGGCATTGATTCTTTAATAATGGCTAAAACCTTAGTAAGCATTTTATCATCAATATTTTGCATAGCTGCACTAATTTCAGTTTTCATTTCAAATGTAACATGTTTTGGATAAAGTGAACCATTTCTAGTTGGTCCATCCATATCATCATCATCATCATCAAAACTATATTTAGTACGTTTACCACCATTTGAACCTCTAGAACCTTTTCTACCTCTTTTATTTCCTCTCTTTTTTTTATTAGCAATCCATTCCTTTTTCAATTCTTGATATTTTTGTTCCCTCATTCTCTTTAAATCTTTTGTCATACGTTCAATATTTTGTAATAAAAATTCAATTGTTGGATCAGTAATTGAATTGATATCTAATTTAAAATCTTCATCATCACCATTTGGATCAAAATCGAAATCATATTCATAAGAATCATCTGCACCTGATTCAGGAGTTGGAGGTTTATGTTCCCATTTTGCATTAAATAAATCTTCAAATTTATGACCTAACATATTAACCATTGAACCATCAGGGTTAAAAAGGTAACAATTTGAAATAATTAATCTAATATCCCTTTCAAAATCAGTTGCCCTTTCATATTGACCTTCCATTAATTTTCTTTGAATTGTATTTAAATCCATTGGTTCTTTAACAACATCAAAATAAGTTGGGCATTCCATTGCAACTGGATCAACAGGTTGTAAAAATGGCCACAGGAAACCTTCATTTTTTTTAGATAATAAATCTCTTAAAATTTGTTGACAAAATCTTAATTCAGGTTGAAATTTCTTCTTCTTTGGTCTCATATCATAGGGTAAATCTTTTGGTTTTGGTGGATGAATTTCCCTTTTTGGACGTCCATTATCAGAAAATGTATCCCTTCTAATTCTTGGGTATTCTGATTTTGTTGTTGATCCATTAGCTGCTTGTCTTTGTTTTTCTTTAATTTCTTGTAATGGTGCATCAAATGGTGGCATATTAAGCATATGTTTTTCAAAACTAGCTTGAATATTTCTAACCATTTGAGAAATTGGTGTTTTTTCACCATTAAATTTAAAACAATTATTAACCATTAAATTAAAATCATCAGTTATTTCTTCAATTTTACCATATGCATTTGCATTTAATTTTCTTTCAATTGTTGATAAATCCATTGGTCTTGGGATATAATTATAATAAAATGGAATGTTTAATTTAACAATATCAACAGGATGAACAAATGGTGATGCATCCTTTAATCTTTTAACGGCTTTAATTGTATTCAATGCATGTTTTTTCTGATGTAATGGGATTGGATGTTCAGGTAAATTATTCATATCTGGTTCTTGTGGTGGTTTAGGAGCTGGGACCATAGGAGTAGTAGCTACAGGGGTGGCAACTACATCATCAGTTGCATTAGTAGTAGTTTCAGTAGTTTCAGTAGTATTGGTATTGGCAGGTTCAGGTGCAGGTGCAGTTTCAGTTGATGGTGGTACTTCACCATTTGACTCAGCAACAACAACTTCAGCAACAGGTTCAGCAGCAGCAGCAGGAACTACTTCATTGTGATCATTAACCTCGGTGTTAGTAGGCTTATCTTCTTCAACGGGGGTTGGTTCTTGTGTAATCAGTGCAACCACAGGTTGTGGGGAAATTGCTTCTGATGACATTATTTATCAGTAAAATTAATTTAAGATAAATACAAATACAACAAAAATGTTGTTATGTTTCTTTTTACGTGTCGTTCTATTAAGAAAAAAAAGGGGGGCGAGACCTCGCGCCTTTATATAAATTTTTTTTCGATCCTTTCCGTGCCGGGGACATTTATACAAAATGGTGAATAACAGATTAACAGTAAAAGATTAATATACTTTATTTAATGTTAAGTTGAAGCGCAAAGTTATGCAAATCCCGCTATCTTATCAAATCAATAAAAACCCATATTAAATCTTTTACAAATTGCTTTTAAAGTGATTACATTTACTAACTTTTTCTCATCGCGGTCGCAAAATTTTTTTATCCAGTGACCGAATCTATTTTCTTCACTACAAATGCCCCAATGGGGGTAACTGAGCCGTCTAAATTACATAAAAAGCGTATTTTCATATTCTACACAATGAGAAGAACATAACTGCCGTTTCAAATTGGAAAAAAACACGGTTTTCGAAAATCCTTGTTGTGTTTTTGCTTACGTGGCCATTTGGGCTGTGCTCAGCTTTGCCTTAAAAAAAGAAAAGAAGAAGAAAAAAAAGACCGCAATTGAAACTAAAAGTAAAGTAAAATAAAGTAAAGTAAATATAATGATCTATGAGTGCAGTAGCAACACACGAAGGTAGTAATGAGTAAAAACTATTGAATTTGAAATTTAACTTTCTTCCCCCCGTTCCCTTGTCACGTGACTTGACGTTATGTTTTTCTTGAACATGTGAGAATGGATTTTTTTTTTACTATACCGAAAAGTCCATCTTGAAGTTTATTCCACTATCGGTTATCATCAAATATGAGTTCGATGAGACCGATTATTAGGAGTACCCTTTTGTTACCAAGGGGTTTAATTCAAAGCAGGTTTACTAATGTTGGTATCATGAGAAATTCATTTGTTTCATATGGTTCTCTTAATATTAATAAATTTAACAGTGTTAGATTTACATCTTCTACTAATACAACAACAACAAAAAAAACTGATAATGGTAATAATGAAAAGGCCCTTACTAATGCAACTGCTAGAAGAGACCTTATTAAAACATCTAATAAACCAAAGGAACCACCATCATTACCAAAAATATCACAACTGAAAATTATTTATGATTTATTTGGCTATATTTGGCCAAAGGGTAAACCATGGATTAAATTTCGTGTTGTTTCAGCACTGACATTATTAATTTCTGCTAAATTACTTAATGTTCAAGTCCCATTTTTTTTCAAACAAATTATTGATGATATGAATATTGATTGGAAAGTACTTTCTGAATCAATTACTGAAAATTTACCAGTTGATGGAGTTATTGGTTCAACTGTTTTAGCAACTGTACCAGCATTACCAACTGTCATTGTTTCACTTATTGTTGCTTATGGTTTAACACGTTTTGGTGCTGTTCTTTTAGGTGAATTAAGAAATGCAATTTTTGCAACTTGTGCTCAAGGTGCAATTAAATCTGTTGCAAATAATACATTTAAACATTTACTTAATTTAGATTTACCATTTCATCTTTCAAGACAAACTGGTGGTTTAACTAGAGCAATTGAAAGAGGTACAAAAGGTATTTCATATGTTTTAAGTGCAATGGTTTTTCATATTATACCAATTACATTTGAAATTTCTGTTGTTTGTGGGATTTTAACTTATAATTATGGACCTGCATTTGCCGCTGTTACTTTATTAACAATGTTAACTTATTCAATTTTTACTATTAAAACAACAACTTGGAGAACAACATTTAGAAGAAGGGCAAATGTCGCTGATCAAAAAGCTGCATCAGTTGCTTTAGATTCATTAATTAATTATGAAACTGTTAAATATTTTAATAATGAAGCACTGCAAGCAAGTAAATATGATAAAGCTTTAGAAACTTATAAAAATTCAAGTATTAAAGTTGCAACTTCATTAGCATTTTTAAATTCAGGTCAAAATTTGATTTTTTCAACTGCTTTAACTGCAATGATGTATATGGCATGTCAAAATGTTGCATCAGGTGCACTTTCAGTTGGTGATTTAGTTCTTATTAATCAATTAGTTTTTCAATTATCAGTACCACTTAATTTCTTAGGTTCAGTTTATCGTGAATTAAAACAATCATTATTAGATATGGAATCACTTTTTAAATTACAAAAACATCCAATTCAAATTAAATCAGATATTAATGCACCAAAATTAGAATTAACAAAGGGTGAAATTAAATTTGAAAATGTTGATTTTTCTTATTATGAAGGTAGACCAATTTTACAAAATTGTTCATTTACAATTCCAGCAGGTCAAAAAATTGCCATTGTTGGTCCATCAGGTTCTGGTAAATCAACAATTTTAAGATTATTATTTAGATTTTATGATACTAAAAATGGTTCAATTAAAATTGATGGTCAAGATATTAAAAAAATTGAATTAGATTCTTTAAGACATGAAATTGCAGTTGTCCCACAAGATACCCCATTATTTAATGAATCATTATTAGAAAATTTACGTTATGCAAAACCGAATTGTTCAGATGAAGAAATTAATGATGTTATATACAGAGTTAAATTAAATAATTTAATAACTTCATTACCTGATGGGGTTCATACATTAGTTGGTGAAAGAGGTTTGATGATTTCTGGTGGTGAAAAACAACGTGTTGCTATTGCTCGTGCATTATTAAAAGATTCTCATATTGTTGTTTTAGATGAGGCAACATCTGCCTTAGATACCCATACAGAACAGGGAATTATTAAAACACTGAAAAATAATTTAAATGGTAAGGATAAGACAAGTATTTGGGTCGCTCATAGATTAAGAACTATCATGGATGCTGATAAGATCATTGTTTTAAAGGAGGGTAGAGTTGCTGAAGAGGGGACTCATAAGGATTTAATTGAAAGACCAAATGGGGTTTATAAGGAAATGTGGGAGATGCAAGAAACAGTTCCGGAGGAGGAAGAAAATGTGGAAACTAATTAGTTTGTTAGTGATGACATTAATTAGTTAATCCACTTATGATAAACGAAAGATTTTTATATATATACATAAACATACACATACACAATTAAAATCATTATACTATTAAGAAAAGAAATATGTAAATGTGTATATAATGATGAGCTCTCAATTTAGAGTAACGAGTAAGTGAAATTTAATTAACTAGATGCGATACTCTAATTGGATTCACGTGGGAAACAAAAACTCGATTTGTTTTGTTTTCTAATAGAGGAAAATCATAATAAAGTTACCAAGGAATTAATACAGCTATACATTGAGCGTACGAATCACTGAGAAGCATTTTTCGATTTTGATCCATTACATCAATTCACTTAAATTTTCTTAAAAAAAAGCAATAGCTAAACTATTCGTACAGCAGCTCAACTGGAAAAGTTTATTGTTTTTAAAATCCAAACACTTTAGTTGGTAACCTCTTAACGTTATATTCTGCGTTGTACTTGAAGATAAAACTTGCTATTTTGGGTACTAGCACTTTTTGCTTAACAGCATAAAATTAAAATTGACAATGTTAAAACATTCACAAAATATTTCATTGTAACGAGGCTACTACTACGACTATTACTACTACTATTACTATGCTTTTGAACACACGGCTAAAGCTGGTATGCCCTTAGTTGGTTAGTATTTTTTTTTAATCAATTTAGCGCTAGCAAGCGTTAATGTTCACTAGCATTAGCGATCGAGTCTGCACTGACAAAATAACTTTAAGCAAATAACACTTGGTTAATAATGCAGTGAAATGCTTTGTGCTTAATAAAAGTTACGGAAACATGCACTTTAGCGCCAGTTTATATATTCTTTTTTTTTCAAATGTTTATATAGTAGTAGTAGTAGTAATAGTAATAGTGGTGGCAATGGTAATAGTAGTGATAGTGATAGTGGTAGTAATGAGCTCATTTTTAGAAACCTCCAGTGTTTCCTTAACTACAGTAACATTAACATACGACGTGTTCATTATAGTTAAACACTCGCTAACGCTCGTTAACTATCGCTATTGTTCTCATTTTCTTTATATTAATTTCAAAGCATTCAACTTATCACACCTTTCCATTTTCATCCCCCTGGCCTTTTCCAATAATTCATTATCATTAAAGAATAAACCATAAGCCTGATTGAACATTTCTTCCTGTCTCTTCCTTTCTATATAACACCCATTTTCTAATCCCTCTATATATTTCCCCTCAACGTATCTATCCAATGCGGCTAATTCTAAAATTGGGGATTTTCTGGATTCGAAATCCTTCAAGGTTTTATCATTGATGAAATATTTAATACCATAAGTTGGTGTTGTCCTCTCTGATGTTAATGGAGGTTTGGATTCAAATGCGTATTTGGGCACACGACCGGAAAATCCTTTTCTGTGTTGAGAACTTCCATCAGAGGAGTCACTAAATAAGGAGACAATCACAGACAGTAAAATGAGCACAATTGGTAAATACTGCGACACCATCCCCAGCCAAGCTGGTTGCATGTTTTGCTGTTGCTGTTGATGTTGTTGTTGGCGACGGGGTTGTTGTCGCGGTCTGCGGGGTATCCCACCGCCAGGTTGGAAATAAAACCCGTTTGCTGGGAACCCTTGGCCACCGAACTGGAATGATGTTCCACCAAATTGCGCACCAAAAGGTTGACCACCACCAAAGAACATGTTAAAAATGTCCTCTGGTGACGCCTGTTGGGCATAACTTTGACCAAAACTGTGTGATTGACCATAACTTTGACTTGGATTTTGCCTAGAATCGGGGTCCCTCCCAGTGGCGTCATAAAGACGACGTTTCCCAGTGTCACCCAAAACTTCAAAAGCTTTTGCTAGCACTTTGAATGCCTCAGCGGCTTTTGGGTGCGTGTTCTTGTCCGGGTGTAGTTTGATCGCTAGACGACGGTACGCCTTCTTAACATCGGTTTCGCCCGCAGTCTTGTCAATTTTAAGAACCGCATAATAATCACTCGACGAAACGCGCAACGTCTCCTCCACAACAAGTGCCTGTTCTGCTGTATGCCCCATTGCGAGATCGGATAGTTATTACTCTTTGGGTGAAATTGAAGGTGAGGTTGAAAAAAAAAATGAACACGAATGGACAAACGCAAACGCGAGCTTAGCTTTAGCGAGTGTTTGTGTTAGTGTTTACGCGAGCTTTAACAAGCGAGTTACTAAATATACGCTGGCTAAACAGTCAATAGGTATTTACTTAACTTGCTAGTGAGCTATTCAACTAGTTTGTGAGCTAGGTAGTTAGCTATCTAGCTCACTAGTTGTGCACTCGCTAAGCACATGTGAAAACACATGTGCTAGCTTTTGTATAAACGCTTAGAAGTCTGTGTGTGTATGTATGTGTTTATGTACACACCCCTTACACTTGCTAGCTAATTCAAGTCCTTTATTTACTCACTGTACTTACTTTCAAAATTTGTACTGTACTGTACTACACTATACTATAATATATTATACTATATTATACCATACTATACTACCGCATAACAGTCATAATCACATGTTCAGCCTTAATTAATACTTCGTAATTAAAACTAGCATGCCTAGCATGTTACCACTTACTAGCAAACTCACGCCGATACTCAACTCGACGTATTTTTAAAATACGTCACACACACACACACACACACCAGTGTAAAAAACTCATTAGTGAACCTCTATCGAGTTAACAATATAGTCACTACTGTCACTCACTTTTGTTAACTAGTTATCCACTCTGCTTGCTGGTTTTATAATCATCCAAAATTTTAAATCTTATAATATATAAATATAATACGCTACACTAGGCTATACGCTCACGCTCCATTTTGCGTCGCGTGGAATTTACTCATCCTGTAATAATAACATAGCCATTTCCTTACCTGTATCCTTCTTATCCTCATTTTGCTCATATGCAACATCAACTTTACCCTCCATAACCACTTGTTGAACATGCTCTTTTTGCTTAGCACGATCTCTCATTCTCTCCTCAATGGTATTCTTAATAAGTAACCTATAAACAGTCACTTGTCTAGTTTGACCTAATCTATGTGCTCTATCCATTGCTTGTGAATCAATTGTTGGATTCCAATCAGAATCATAAAAGATAACTGTATCAGCAGCTGTTAAATTAATACCTAACCCACCAGCTCTAGTTGAAAGAATAAAAATAAATAATTCCGGATCTGTTTGCCAATCGTTAACTAAATCTCTTCTATCACTTAATTTACTTGACCCATCTAATCTGATATAATTATATTGCCTATAAGTCAAATATTCTTCCATTAAATCCATCATCTTAGTCATTTGAAAATAAATTAAACATTTATGACCACCCTTTTTCAATTCAACTAATAATTGATCTAATTTCTTCAATTTAGCACTTTCTAAAACGAATCTTTCCATTGATGGTAATCTAATAGTTGATCCACCTCCCATATATTTAGATTCTTCTTCAGGTAACATCTCAGCTTTAGGCCATTGATCCATTCCAATTCCATTATCAAGTAATTCAGATTGTGTATTCAAACTTAATGGGGTCAATGCTTGTCTAATTTTTTTGTTAAATAAAATTTCATTCTTCTTCTCCTCAAAATTATTCTTATAACAAACAATATTAATAGGTGGAGCTAAGGCTAATTCAAATGAACCACGTTGAAATGTTTCCATGTACATATTCTTAGAAACAATTTCCTTAACTTCCCCATTAAATGGAATATTGGGTGATGTTAAAATAAGTGAATTCTTTCTAAAATTTTTGCCATAAATTTCTTCCTGTATTTGAATTCGTGATTCTCGTGTATTTAAATATGTCCTATTATTAATTGCACGTTCTAATAAATTAGATTGAAAAATTTCTTTAATTTCCCCAAGGGGTTGATCAATAAATTTTAAAACCCCATTATAACAATCATTCGTAAAATTATGATCCCAAATATTGAACATTTTCTTAATTAATTTATCCTTTTCTGTTAACCCATGATCATTTTCCCAATTAATTTCAATTAAATCTTCATAAATTAATTTGGGTAATTGATAAGTAATTAAATTCCTCGTTGAATAATTAAGATAATTTTGTAATTCATTTGCATCTTTCCCCATATTAATTTCCCCCTCTAATCCTGGTAATTTGGCATAATCACTAAAACAAAATGCTGATTTAGTATCTGCCCTTTCAAATAAATCAGGGTGATTACAAACTTTTCTAAATTGCATAACAACGTTCATAATTGATTCAACTTCTTCATCTCTACCAATTCTCTTATTATTTTCAATTAAATCAACAACATTAATTTGTGAACGTAACATCCTGTATAATTTCTTTTGTCTATTGGTCATTTCACAATAAACATCAATTTCAATTTTATCACCCAATTCACTTTGGACATTCTTCTTAATACGTCTTAACATAAATGGTTTCAAAATTGCATGTAATCTCCTTAATTGTTGTTCATTCAATTTAGCATTCTTTTCTGCATGTGCTTCAATATCCTTTGCGAACCATTCACTAAATTCATCATGATTATCAAATAATGATGGCATAATAAAATGTAATAAAGCCCATAATTCTTGCATATTATTTTGAATTGGGGTACCAGTTAATAATAATCTATTACGACATTGTAAATTTAATAACATCTTCCATCTTGTAGATTGTGATGATTTAATTGCTTGTGCTTCATCTAAAATCATATATTGCCATTTCATCTTTTGAAAATATGCTGCATCTTGAACAATCAATTGATATGATGTAACAATAACATGAAATGATGATGATCTATTATATGTAACGTTTTTCTTATCCCAAAATTTTCTTAAAACTTTACGATCTTTTGAAGACCCCCAATATGGGATAACTTTAAAATCAGGAACAAATTTGCTAATTTCTTGTTGCCAATTGTGTAAAGTTGATGCTGGTGTAACAACTAAAAATGGACCCCAAATTCCATGTGTCTCAGCCAGATAAGCTAATACTGATATACTTTGAACAGTTTTCCCCAACCCCATTTCATCTGCTAAAATCCCATTGATCCCTTGATCGTATAAATTAGCTAACCAATTAAGACCCTTCAATTGATATTCCTTTAAAGTACAATTCAACAGAGAAGGTTGTTCCAATTTAATATCCCCAAGAGAAGTTGGGTTTTGGAAATTCATTTCACCTTCATTGTTGTCTTCTTCAGAATTAACTTGTTCACCATCAACATCAGTCTTATTAAAAGCTTGGGCTTTAGCTTTTACTTCCATAAGGGCAGAATGTGCATTAGCTGCAGCCATCTTCTTCAATTCTTCATCATCCTTTTCATCAAAATTAACTTCAGTGATATCACCTGTAGCTTGGGTAACATCCACATCTTCCTCTTTTTCATTAAAAGCAGGTGTGGCATTCCTTGATTTATCACCCATATCACCCTCTAATTCATCAGTCTTAATTTTCTTGCCAATAAAATGTGAATATAATTCAGTTTGATTAAGTAAGAAATTAAGTTTCTTTGCTTGTCTCTTAGATTCTCTTTCTTCTTCATCTTTCTTTGCCTTAGCTTGGGCAGAAACTTCAGCACGTTGACGAACATTTCTTTCTTCCCTTTCATTCTTCTTCCAATAATTCAACATTTCACGCATACATCTTCTAGCTTTAGTAATTTGATCCTTTTGAGTTTTAGTTGTCCTAACTTGCCAACGAATTGATTCACGTGCTGCCAATTGAGCAGTTTTTCTATAATTAATGATTTTAGCTTGACTTGTTTGTTGAAAAATCCTATATGCCTTAGGACCATCCTTTCTAGCCATATCACGCCAAATTGAAACAATTGTTGTATCATATAAACGTTCTTGTGATCTAATCTCCTTAGCAGTCATCTTCCCCATATCATCATCCATTACAATACTAACCCCTCCCAAACCATCATGGGAATTATTACTGTTATTATTGTTAATGGTATGAGAATTCATTGAAGAAGTTACTTGTAAACGTCTTCTCTTACCCCTTGGGATTGAATCTTCAGTTTCACCTGTTTCTAAATCAGAAAAAATATCAGGCATTTCATCAACATCAACCATTTCTTCAGCTCTTAATGTTGCTCTTCTCCTCCTCTTTGGATGATCCATTGAATTATTAGTTAATCCATGTGATGAAACAACAACCGTTGTCCCATCAGCATGCATTTGATCTAAAAATGCATCATTTTGTGTATCAATTAATGTACCAATAGTATTAACATTAACATTCTTATCCAATAATGATTTAATCTCCCTTTCAGATTGGGCATTAGTTGCTTGTGCTAAAATGGCTGTTTTTGATTTCGAAACTAATGGGGATTGACCATTCATTAAAGCAAATACTTTATCTTCATATTGTGGGATTGATTCTAAAGTATTACGAACATCATCTAATACTTCATAGGGTAAATATGGCCCGGGGGTTGTTTGTGTTAGTTGAGACTCTGTATTGGTCAGTCTCAGTTGTGAAGCTTGGGCATGTACACGGTCTAATTGCACTGTCGCTTGCAAACGCGTTTCAAACGCTGCCGTTAGTTCGCCTACTGAGGGTATGGACATGCTTTTTCCTCTTGGTGGCGTATGTTGTGTCGAATGTAAATTGGCGAAAATCACTAGCGATTATTCAATACCAACGCGTTTTAACCAACCAGAGAAAAAAAAAGTCTCGAAATTCAGAAATAAAATACGCTCAGCTGGCGAACAGAAAAACTTCAGTTGGAGTAAAATCACTCTGATTTAAAATCAGAGAGGAGCGATTGTATTGTACAGAAAACGGTGATTAAAATGATATTAAACATGTGTTGTTACGAAAAATTGACCACCCACTCATTATACTTTATCAGTTAAGTTAGTTTGTAGAACTCGATTTTTTTTTCTTGGTTCAGTCACATTAATCCCCATTGATTTTCAATTTTGTGCTGTATTACCATGGCAAACCAACAGGAAATCGACCAAGCTATCAAGTTTCTCAGCGATCCACAAGTGAGATCACAGCCAGAAGAGCAAAAACGGGCTTTTTTGCAATCAAAGGGGCTTTCCCCAGCCGAAATCCAACAAATAATGGCATTAACTAGCACTAGTACTGCTTTACAACAACAACAGCAAGCCCCACCATTGACTTCATTGGCCCCACTACTGCCACCTCCACCGCCACCACAAATGATTGGGGCTAGACCATTACCTAATGCTTACGATTGGAAAGATTATCTTATCATGTCCACTACTACATTGGGGTTCTTATACGGTGCTTATCATGTTGTTTCTAATCATATCTTACCCTCTATCATTCCTGCTTCCAAGACGAAATTGGAGGAGGATAAAGAGGCAATGGATAGGGAGTTTGAACGTGTTGAATCGATGTTACAAAAATTAGAGGATGATCAAAGGGAATTCATCAATTCCCAAAATGAAAAATCAAAGGAAATTGATGAAACATTATTACAATTGAATTCATTAATTACTGATACTAATGAACGTAATTTACGTAATGATGAAACTTTGAAGTATCTCAAATTAGAAATCGAATCAATAAAATCAACACTTTTGAAAAACTTAGATTCTCAAAAGGAAACAATAACAACTGAATTACAAAGTTTAACTAACGTTACTAAGGATATCAAACAGCAAATTGAACATAATGGAGTGAGTTCAAAATCTACTAAAAGTAAAATGGAAGATTTCTATACTCCATCTATTTCCCCACCGACTAATCTGTTAACTAATAAATCACATTCGTTTGATTCATCAAATAACTCGAATGAAAATTCCAGATCTAATTCAAGGTTCAATTTAAATATCCCTCCACCTTCTTCTGTCCCATCAGCAAAGGATATTCTCAAAGATAGTGATTTCAAATCTAATTCTGTAACCCCATCAACGTCTAACACGCCTCAAGAAGCTGGTATTCCTGCTTGGCAATTAGCTGCAGAGGGGGGACAATAATTGATCGATTATATATAACTCTATCCTTTTTTAATAAAAAAAACTATTATCCTATTTATCCTAAATCCTATATATATATCTTAAAAAAAATCACTCTATCTAATATATAACTGTCGTACCCTTAATCTCCCTTACCTTTTATATGTTTCATTAACTTTTATATCCTTGAATAATTTAAAAATACGTACCAATATTTTGAATTTCTGATCCTGATAAACTCCCACCTAAAACAGATGCAGCAGAACTAACACCACTATTAGAATCTCGTTTCCAAATACTTTCCAGTGGATCTACCATAGCTATGTTATTAACGGGGACACTAGCACCCGTCGAATTGTTGGAAGTAGATAAATTCGTTGGCTCATGAAATGTCGAATTGGATGATTGACTTTGCGTTCTTAATAACCCTTGGGGGGTATTTGATCTACCTGTATTGGCGTTCAAACTAGCCTTATTAATTTTTGGTGTGCCCGTTCCCATTATACTTGATGGTGGTGGGGTACTGCTTTGACCGATTGAATCGGAAAAGATAAAATTCATTAGTTGATGTGGTTGAAATTGGTTAGAACTTACACTTGTTGGTGAAGTCAATGGTGGTGATTGTAAACTTGATTGAGAATACAATGGTAAATCATTCAAAGATAACTGCGATTTTAATGAATTAAATGAATCAAATGTATTCCCTAATGGTGGGAAAACGCTACTTGATGTTGGTGTTGGTGCAATTGTGTTGATATTGGATGATTGTGGGGTCCCCGTTGGTGATGCCCCATCGAAAAATCCAAAATTGCTACTTGTTGCTGTTGTTCCTGCTGTTGTTGTTGTTGTTCCTATTGGTGTGTTTGTACTAGTTGTTGGGGTTTGACTTCTTTGAATTTGTTGTGATAATAACGAATCCAAAAATTGAGTAGTTAACCCAGAACTCGTTGGGGTTGTGCCACTGCTAACCGCCAGAGATGGCTGTGAAGTTGATCTTGGTTGGTCAAACACTTGGTATTGTTGAAATTGCCCATTGAAATATGGCGTTTGTAAAGGTGGAATTTGCTGTTGTTGTTGTCTTTGTGGCTGTTGTTGTTGCTGCGGTCTTCTATTATTATACATAACGTTAAAATCCCCATTTGCAGAGTTAACTCTACGAGGTTTTGGTTGAATTGGATTAGAATTGGACCTATAATTTGGGTTATAATTGTAACCGTTGTTGTTGTTATTGGGGTATTTAGAACCGGAATTTCCCTGCTGAAAACGTCTGGTTTCCCCATAACGGTGTCTGAGCTTCGAAGCCTGTTCGAGTTCTGCCAGTTGGTACGCAAATGCCTCCTGTGACATTTTCACTATATATACCTGGATGAGTCGATCAAACGAACCAAGTGAAAAAAAAAAATTAAATATCAGTGAAAAACCGTTGGAAGAAAATTTTCAACCTGAATTAAAGAAACTCATTTGCTCAGCGAGAACTGAGTTAAACTACCTTACGTTAAGCTACGTTAAGTTACGTTACTATAATCGATTCTGTTTATTTTATTTTATTTTTTTTTTATTAACAGTATTAAGTTTAATTATTATTCTATATATTAACAAATCAAGAAATGTAAAAGCTTTTAAAGAAAGATGCATAAAGGTCATTGATGTTAGACTATAACATGTATTTGAAATCAGGAGTAAGATCACCAGACATGATTTTTTGTCTTTCATCATTTTGTTCCCAGGCTTCTTGATAGGAAGCGGTTTGCTTCTTCTTGTTCATGTAGAACAAGTAAGCAGTGTAACTAAGAAGGACAAAGACGGATAAAGCAGACATTGCAATACCAATACCTAAACCCTTTTTGTATCTTGGTGCATCACCATTAGGGAAAATAAAAGAAGCAACGATACCACCAATGTTACCGAACCCAATAACAAAAGCAGTTGAAACAGATTTTCTAGTGTGACCAGCAAAATTTAAGGACATCCAACAAATCATAATTGGCATACAAGTGTAAAGACCCATAGCAGTTAAGAAACAACCACCGTATCTAACGTTAGCATCTGTACTCCCTAAAATCATTGATAAACCAGTAACTGCGGTTAAAGCAGCTAAAATGGCAAATGAAGTACGATGTTTAATCATATCTGAGAAATAAGCAAGGATTAATGCATAACCCATTGTAGCTAACCATGGGTAAATAGAATGTCTTTGAGCTTCCATAGCAGTGTAACCTAATTCAGAAATAACAGTTGGAGCAAAGAAAGCATATGAATAAGCTGGGATAACAAGACAGAAATAAGCAATTGCACAAATGTAAAGAGCTGGTTCCTTGAAAACCTTAGCAATATCCTTCCAAGTTTGCTTAATTTCGAACCCAGATTTACCAGAGAAAATTTCTAATTTCTTCTTTAAGAAATCACGTTCATTGTCATTAAGGAATCTAGCTTCTTCTGGGAAATCGGTGATGATGAAATAAAGGAAGAAAGCTAAACCTGCAGTAAAAGTACCTTCAATAATGTAAATCCACTGCCAAGAAGCTAAACCATGCTTACCATCTAAATCGTGGATTCTGTAAGCTAAAGCACCAGCACAACCACCAGCTAAACAAGTACAATTGAAAAAGAAGGCAAATCTTTTAAGAGCTTCACCAGGAGTGTAAAAATTGGCAATAATATAGAAAATAGCAGGGAAAGTACCAGCTTCGAAAATACCCAAGAAAAGTCTACAAGTGACTAAACCACCAAATGAATTAGAAAATGCCATACAAATAGTAACAATACCAAACAGGAAAATTAAAACAGTAAGCCATTGATGAGGTTTGACAATTTTAAGCATGTAATTAGAGACAACTTCAAAGATAATATAAGGAACAAAGAAAACAGTTAAAGCAGTGGCAAATTGGTTACCATGAAGCCCTAAATCTGCTTCCATACCATAAACCTTGGCGTTGGAAATATTGACTCTATCAAGGAAAGCAAGGAAATAAAGCAAAGCTAAAGGTGGAACAACACACACATCGATCTTCCAAAGAAGTTTCTTGTGGTTGATGTTCATGTTTTCTGCCAAAGTGTCAACTAAGGCATTTTTTTCACTTGTTGGAATACTTAAGTCGATAAAACTTTGTGATTCTTGATCTTTGGAAAACTCGGTTTCTGATTTTTCAATGGAAGATCCCATATCTGATTAATGTTGTGTATAACCAAAATAAACGTTTGAAATAAGTGGATTTACTGTTATTTAAATAACAGTGAAAAATTCAGGGCCGGTGTCGCTTGCCAATGACTCAGGGAACAATTCCGGAATGGTTTTATCCATACCAGTTTTTTTTTCCGTAAAAACGTTTTTATCGCGCCGTTTTTCCCCATACTCTGAAAAACATGAAATGCTCAGTTAAACATACCAGGCCACGTCAATAGGGCGTTTACAGGGTTTTGTACGGCTTTTCCTTATAAAGGGTTTACCATAGAAAAAAAATTGATATTTTCCGTTTGTCCATACCGGGCCGATATAACTCATGTGCTCATGTGCTCATGATGCTTATGCTTTTTTAATATATTTCATTTATTTGTTTAATGAAATAAAAAAATATAGTTATAAAAGAGAACTAAACATCTAGTAAACTTCCAAGACATATCTACCTTCTTCCTTCATGTCTTCAACAGCCTTGGCAGAATCAATGGTAACACCTCTCTTCTTGGCATCAGCTTCCAAGACATCTTGTAAACAAGCTGAAATGTCTGGAACTGGCCAGGTTGGACCACATAAGTAAAAGTGACCGTTCTTTTCACCAATTAATTCAGTTAATTCACCCAAGTTTTCTCTAATCTTATCTTGAATGTAAATCTTTTCTGGTTGATCTCTTGAGAATGCGGCACCTAAATGAGTCAAAACATCAGCATCCATGTAAGCTTCCCAGTATTCACCATATAAGTATTCTTCCTTCTTGTGTCTAGAACCTAAGTACAGGTAAATTTCACCAATTTCATTACCTTGTTCTAATTGATATTGTCTTTCTTCAATGAAAGCCTTAAATGGAGCTAAACCAGTACCTAAACCAGCCATGACAATTGGTTGAGTAGTTAATGGTGGTAACTTCATAATGGATGGTTTAACAGAAACAACCAGTTCTTGACCAACAGATAAATCAGATAAATATTTAGAACATTGACCGTATCTAGTTCTACCCTTAGCATCAACCCAATCAACAACGACAACTAATAAATGGACTTCAGTAGGATGTAATTTTTGTGAAGATGCAATAGAATATTCTCTTCTCTTCAAAGCTGGAATAATTTGGACCAAATCTTGAGCAGATGGTCTAACAGATTTGAATAATTCAAAAACATCAGCAAAAGTGTAAAATTCTTCCTCTTGGAATTTCTTGAATAATTCTGCACCTTGTGGTGAAACTAATTCTTCTAACTTCTTCTTTTCATCTTCATCTTGGACAAATTCAACCAATGATTCGTAGAATTTCTTACCTGGCTTACCGAATAAATCAATGTTTTCAATTAATGATTGTCTCAAAGTTCTAACTTCTAAGATGTGATGATCTTCCTTTGAAGCAACTTCAACTAAATCATCACCGTTCAAACCGTACATAGTGATAAATTCTTCAACTAAATCAACGTTATTTCTACCATGGATACCTAAAGCTTCACCAATGTTATAAGTTAAGCCAGTACCTGAAACATCAAATTCAATGTGGAAAATGTTTCTAGAGTAATCGTTTGGAGTTAATCTCTTGTTTTCCTTAACCTTAACAATAAAGTTTTCAATTGGTAATTCTGGCTTCAAGGCAGTAGTAGTACCGTAAGCTTCCTTGAACATTAACTTCTTAGCTAAGTCGAACTTTTGTTCAATCTTAACGTTAACATCATCGATGAAAGCTTCTCTTGGGTTTGGACCAAAGGCAGTGTCTCTTAAAGTAGTGTAAACCTTATCATTGTCAACTTCTTCTTCTTCTTCTTCTTCGTCGTCGGCCTTTTCAGATTCTAACTTAGTCCATTCTTCATTGAATGGGATATTCTTGAAGGCATTGGTCTTGGTGGTTTCAATTTGATCAGCAATAACTGAAGCTAATAATTCAGCTTCAGAACCAAAAGCTTGTAAAATCTTTGTAGTAACAGCGTGTGGGACTAATTCAGGATGAGTTAAATCCCAGAAGGCAGTTTGAATAGCAATGGATTGGGTTCTACCTTGGGTAGCTTCAACATCACCAATGACGTTCAAATCTAAGAACTTCAAGTTCAACTTTTCAGAAGCTAAGATCTTCTTAGTTTCAATGGATAAGACCTTTTCAACAAACTTATCAGCATCAAAAACAGTTTCAGAATCGTTCAAGATTAAAATGGAACCATTTTCCTTTAAGTTGGTGAAAAAATCAACCTTGTTTAAGATCTTCAAATCTTCAATAAGGATGAAATCAAACTTGTCAGTGTAATCAACACCAGTGGTAACATCAGCTTGGAATAAACCAGCGTTGACACTGTTATCGAAAACAGGTCTGAATTGAACATCGGCGTGTTCAACAAGGGATAAAGCATGGGTTAACTTAGCTGGGACAATTCTAAATTGAGAGTTATCGTTCAAGATAAATCTGAAAGATTTACCTTCCTTTGATTCAATCTTGCCATTGACAATTTCTTCGAACTTTTCAGATGATAAGCTAGTTTCGAATAAAGCGTCGGTAATTTCAATAGAAAAGTTACCTTCAAAAAACAAAGCAGCTTGAACGTCTAATTTCAAAGAAGAAACAGCACCGTTTAAGGATTCAGAAACAACAGTAATGTTTTTAACAGAAGAACCAATTAAATTGTTGAATTTGATAGAATCGAAAGGAGTTGGGGATTTGACAATAATGGCACCTGAACCTGGGGCAAAAGTGGCAATTTCCTTGAATAAAGAAACAACCTTTTCTTCAGTAGCGTAAACAACGAAAACCTTTTCAGCATCCATCTTACCGTAATATTCAAATGAATCGAATTTGGTAGTACCAGTAATTTCGTTTAACTTCTTAAGAGCAAAAGAAACTCTTTGTTGAGGTAAAACAGTGGAAATTTCACCAGTTAAAACATTAAATAATTTATCAGAAATAGACTTAATTTCTTCAGATGATAAAACATGGTTAATGGTTTGGTGAGTTCTAATAGATGATAACCCGTTGAATAAATGGATGTTGGCAATGTTAAGTTTGGCTAAAACAGTTGAAACAATAGTGAAATATTGAGCTTCTAAACCATTGGTAGAAGTTAAAACTGGTAATCTTAAATTCTTGGCTGTTTGTAAAGCTTCTGCGTAATTAGATTTTAGTTCACCCTTCTTGAAATCGTATTCAACAGTTGCCAATTGGATGGAAATTGGTAAAGTTTGGTGGATATCATTATGGGATAACAAAACTGGGGCAATGTGATTCAAAGTACCAGAAGTGGCCAAAACTGCAGCAGCAGATGATGGTGAAGAGTTGTTCAAATAACCAATTAAAACGTTACCGGCACCGTTAGTGGTGTCCAAGTTGTAAACAGTTGGAATAACGCTGGATAAGTTCTTTCTGTTTAAAACATTCCAAAGAGAAAGAATGTTTTCATCAGCAGTGGTTGGTAAGTTGTAATTGAAGATCTTGTCATTTAAAAGATAAGTGGTACCAGCAATCAAGGAATAAACGGAGTTCAAAACTTTCCCCTTAACTTGGTAAGGATCCAATGGCAAGCCAAATGGAGCAGTGGAGGTGGCTGAGAATAGTTCAGCAGTGGCAGAGCCAGTATGGGACATTTTGTAAAAGAAAAAAGAAGACTCAGATCTTATGAGCAAAGATTCGGAGTTTGAAAATTTAACTTCAACTGAAAAAAAAAATTAAAGCCACAGTTCCACAAGTCACGTGATGTGATGTGATGTGCTTAGCATGTTCTCTTTTCTTTCTCTATATATATAAACGTTTATAAAATAACATCTCAATCCTCCTTAGTCCTTTCTAACATTTCAGCAATCATGTCAGACATTGTATCGATCCCCCATTGGACACGAGCAGTTTGCTTTGTCCCCTTTATTAAATCACTCTTACGGACTTTTGTGTTCAAGAAAAATTGTAAACCCTTAAGCAACAACGGTTGTTCATCACATTTGGCAATCCTCTCAGCCATAATTTTCCCACTGAAATTCATTTCCTTCGATTTGCTCTTCTTACCAGAACCAGAACCAAAAGCTTTAACTTCGGATTTCTTAGCAATAGTATCTAACACGGTAATCAATAAGATCTCTAAGAAGATTTTAACATCTGAGGTAGCTGTTAAAAAGTTGATAACACGAAGAATATTCAATGACAATGCACCTTCACCAATGATAAATCCAAAAAATCTACCCATATTTAAAATTTTAATTAATCTTTCAGTTTCATCTGATTCACCAAAGATATTAGTACCAGCATCTTCATCACCTTCTAATTCCTTCAAAAAATCCCATAAATTAAGTTGTAAAGATCTTCTCATGAGATGATCATCACATAATTTCTTGGCTAAAACTGCATAATATGGATTATATGTACTTTCCATAGTTGCACAATGCATTAAAATGTTCAAAATTTCTTTCTTTTGAGCCTTCTTTAACCTCAATTTTTCTAACTTCATGAAAGCATCCATAAAATCTTCAGCTGACATAATGGAAACAAAAATAGCTCTTCTAACATCAGTGTTCATTCTGTAAATTTTAGCCAATTCAAGCCAGTTTGGTTCAGCTCTACCAAGTAAATCATCAATTAATCCATCATCTTCATTTTCATTGGAACCATTGTCCATTAAAAGTTCATCATCATCTTCAATGCTGTTCTTATTCTTCTTAAGATCATCGATACCCTTCCAAGCTGAACCAACTAACCACCATTTACCTCTTTCTTCAATTTGTTCAATATCGGCAAGATTGACCTTAATTGGATCAGAGTTTCTATTGTTATTAATACCACCTAATTGTTTCTTAATTCTAATGATCATTAAATTGGTATTTTCATTTTCCATGTTTTTTAATTTATTGTTTTTCAAATTATTAATGGTATCAACAAGAAAATTAGATCTAGTTGAAGTTTGGATACCCTTCTTTTCATTTTCCTTAATAGATTTGTTCAATTCAATTGAAATTTCCTTTAATGCATCTTGGTCATCTGATCTTAATTTTGAACCACAAGATCTGATCAATTTTAATAATAAATCAGTTTTTAATTCATTAACATCTTTGATCAATTTCTCCTTAATAATATCATAGATTAATTTAGCGTTAACCAAATTTAAACTGTATGCATACCCAATGAGACCCATTAAATTTGTAATTTTTTGTGAATCCACCTTTGGATCAATTAACATTTCATTGAATTTTTCAATTAATGTTTGAACCGTGTAAGCACCAAAATCAACACCTTGCAATTTATAAAGTGCAACTAATGCACTGGAGTATAAAACAAGGAAACTTTCCAACATTGGAGTTGAAATAACAACAGATTGTAAAATGATTTTTAAAATTGCTTCATTAACATATTGTCTTGGGTTATCATTAAATACATTGTTTAATTCACTGATAACATTAGACATATTTGGTTCGGATAATTTATTGAATGGACCCTTTATTAATTTAATGACCTTTTTCAGTTCTTCGGATTCACCAGATTCAGCAAGTTTCTTTCTTAATGCTGGAGGGATGTATCTTGAACCAGACGTTTCCTCAGTTTTATCCTCGTCATCAACAACAGGAGCAATGTATGGGTTTTCTCTAACCTTTGGAGTACCATCATCTTCTGATTCATCAGAGTCGAATTCAGAATCGCTTTCAGCTTCAGAATCATCTAAACCATACATTTCTCTCAACAATGCCTTATCATCCTCATCTAAATCGTCATCATTGTCAAAATCATCTTCATTGATTTCATCATCCGACCCATTATCAGATCTCTCGTCATTTTCAGAATATTCTTGGACTTTTTGTTGTTTTTTAGATTCTCGCTTCTTATTATCTTTCATAAAGTCAAGACCATCAAAAAGACCACCAATAATATCGTCATCATTTTCCTTTTTTAATCCCTTCTTAGGATCAATTCCAAGTTTCTTAGCATAATAATCCATATCATCATCTTGATTGTTTATATACGCATCAGGGTCTGCATATTCAATACCATCATCATTTTCAGAATCTGATTGACCTGGTGTATATTTGTCCATAAAATCAAGGCCATCAAATAAACCACCAACGATATCGTCATCGTCTTCCTTCTTGAGACCCTTTTTATTTTTCAATCCAAGTTTCTTAGCGTAGTAATCCATGGCTTTTTTATCGTTTTCAGTATCTTCATCGTATGTCTCAGCATATTCTTCACCATTGGTCATAGAATCAGAATCAACATCCATTTGGTCTTCAGAATCGTCGTCTAAGTCCGAAATTTCATCGTCCTGAAGATCGTCTTCCTTAACAATTCTAATTTCACTGGAAGATTTTTTGTTACCTTTAAGAGCTTTCAATTTAGCCAATGCATCGGTTTCATCGTTGTCTTCTTCTTCTTCTTCTTCTTCTTCTTCTTCTTCTTCTTCTTCTTCTGAATCGAAATCAGAAACTTCATCATCTTCAAGATCATCCTCCTTTACTATTCTGATTCCTGAGGATGATTTTTTGTTACCTTTGAGAGCTTTAAGTTTTTCCATTGCATTGATTTCTTCTGAAGCTTCTTCTGAATCGACTTCCATTGAATCTTCTGAACCATCTAAATCTGAAACTTCATCATCCTCAAGATCATCCTCCTTAACGATTCTAATTTCACTAGAAGATTTTTTATTGCCCTTAAGTGCCCTAAGCTTAGCTAAAGCATCATCTTCCTTAGCTAAAGCATCATCTTCCTCTACATCATCATCTTCAGATGCTTCAGGTGCTTCTTCAGAGTCATCCAGATCCGATACTTCGTCATCTTCTAAATCATCCTCTTTGACGATTCTAATTTCTGATGTTGATTTTTTATTACCTTTAAGAGCTTTCAATTGAGCTAACGCATTTTCCTCTTCTTCTTCTTCGAGTTCCTCTTCCGAGTCTTCTAAGTCACTGACTTCATCTTCTTCTAACTCATCTTCTTTAACTATTCTAATTTCACTTGATGACTTTTTGTTACCTTTTAAAGCCTTTAATTTTGCCAAAGCATCAGTCTCTTCGTTTTCCTCTTCTTCTTCTTCCTCCTCTTCTTCTTCGCTTTCACTCTCGTTATTGTCTTCACTCATGGAAACTTCACCCATCTGATGTCTTTTCAAAGCCTTTAACTTGTCAATCAAACCCATAGTATTAGATTCGTCTTCTTCATCTTGTGAATCATCTTCACTTAGAATCAATTCCAAATCCTCATCTGTGCTATAATCATCTTCTGAACTTGAACCATGCGTTCTTTCCCATTGTGAATAATCCATCGTCCTGTTTGGTTGTTTAGGAGAGTCACGTGCCGGTATCTGATGAACTGAATCTTCATTACTGAAACTTACACGTTTTTTCGTCTTTGGTTTCTTATCAGAAGCAGATTTTGATTGTTGAGGTTTGCTAGTGTCTTTGTTGGTCTGTTGCTTCTGCTTTTGCTGCTTCTGCTGCTTCTGCTGCTTCTGTTGTTGCTGATGAGCCATTCTCTTTTCATGGAGTGCTGCCTTTTTATCTTTCTTTGCCTGTTTTCTACTTTCGTGAGTAGAAGCCTTTGTGGATGTTTTTCTACGTTTTAAACCAGCAGAAAAACGAGAATCACCGGCATATGCATCTTCTCTTTCCTTTAAAGAATCGAGAATAGCACCAGGCATCGAAATAGTGTGGTGTCTCTTCTTTGCCATTTTGCTTTCTATAAAGACACACAGAGAGACAGTTCAAAAAAAAAAAAATTCAATAAAAAATTTGAAATCTTTAAAATTCCATCTATTCTTTTTATTAATATACATTAAGTATATAAAATGAACAAGAACGACGCATTCAAGCTGATTGGGGAATGTCTTCTTCTTTCAGCCACGACATTTTCAGCATATTACTTAATGTCTGCATTGATTGGTGACCCAAGCCATAGAAACAACGATGAGAAATCAAAGACTAATAAACACATTGCCAAACTTAAGGCCAAATCACCTCATTTACGTGAAGTTTTAGGATCTCTTTCTAATTATGAAAAGATCATGTTGGCATATTTAGTCCCACCAGAGGATATTGACGTGTCTTTTAGCGATATTGGTGGGTTAGAACTCATTGTCGATGATTTAAGAGAATCAGTTATCTTACCATTGGTACACCCACAATTATTTGCCCAATATGGGAATTTATTAGCCGCTCCAAAGGGTGTTTTACTTTATGGCCCACCAGGTTGTGGGAAAACTATGTTAGCTAAGGCTTTAGCTAAGGAAAGTGGATCAAATTTCATTTCGATTAGAATGTCAACTATTATGGATAAATGGTTTGGTGAATCGAATAAATTAGTTGATGCACTCTTCTCACTTGCTCATAAACTTGAACCATGTATTATTTTTATTGATGAGATTGATTCATTTTTAAGAGAAAGATCATCAACTGATCATGAAGTTACTGCTACTTTGAAGGCTGAATTCATGACTCTTTGGGATGGTCTCGTTTCATCCGGTAGAGTTTTAGTTTTAGGTGCTACTAATAGACCTAATGATATTGATTCAGCTTTTCTGAGGAGAATGCCAAAGAAGTTCTCAGTTTCTTTACCAAACCCAGAACAAAGATTGAGGATTTTACAAAAGTTGACTCAAGGTATTTCAATCGACTTTGAATTGCACAAATTGGTTGAATTAACCGATGGGCTTTCTGGTTCTGATTTGAAGGAGCTGTGTAGAAATGCTGCTGTTAATTCCACTAGAGAATACATTAGAAAGAACGTGCTTGATGAAAATGGAGATTTACTGAGGAAAACAGGTAACATTAAAATGAGACCACTTAGATTGATGGATTTCATTTCATCAATGGACCCAGCACGTGTAATGAAGCTCAATCTCACTGATTTGGACTAGTTTTCTGTAGATATTTAATTACTGTTACGATTTGCTGTTAAAATGTACCCCCCAAATAACGCAACCTGACATTTCAGTGTTAACGTGGGCATTCCAAAATCACCGGCTATTTTTCTGCCATGAAAACTGAATATTGGGGGACTAATCTTTTCTAGGCCTCGCTTTGAATCTTACAACGACCTTTGTACGTTGTAAAATCTTCGAAGAGGCCTATTGCTTAAGAAGAGAAAGTAGCCATTAGTTGGATGAAAATTTTTTTTTTTAAAGCTAGGGTTTTATACTATATAATGTTAATGTGATGAATAAATAATAAAATAAACAGTAATTAGAGTCCTTTCAAAGCAATCTTTCTGGTTTGAAGACCGATAAAGAAAACAGTCATTGTACCAATAATTATTGTAATCCCTAATAACAAAAGATTAAGTGGAATTGGATTCATTTCAAATTTAGTATGTGTCAATCTATCCAAATAACCCTGTAAGAAATTAAAAACCCCACTGATTGTCATTATACTACCATAAATGACCCCAAAAGTTTCAAAACCAAATACCTTGGCACAATAGTCAGAAATGGATGTGTAAAAAAATGGTCTATAGCAAACGAAAATTAAAACATTAATAACACCGGAAATCCAATTATTTCTTAAAACTCCCAAAACACCAATTAAAACAGACACACCTAGTAACCCATTCATTACGTTAAAAGTAGAAAAGTTATCCAACAACAAACCAATAAATGGAATTGAAATAACACCACCTAAAGGTAAGGCAACATCAAAAATTTTGTTTAACTCATTGGCTTTCTTTGCTGAGCCAAATAAGAAAGAGTATTGTGAATTAACAGTGGCAACGAAATAGTTTAAACGGAGCATTTGAATGGTTGCAAATGAACACATTAAAATAAACCAAAGAGATTTGAATTGTGTTTTAGCTGTTTTACCATGAAGAACCCCAAATATCGAATGATTACCTGGTTGTCTATGTTCAACTTCTTCAATTTCACTATCGACATAGGCAGATCTAAATGCATCACCCAAGGATGATTTACGTCTTTTAAATGTTGGATCAATTGGTGATAATGGGGTACTTTCATCAATTGGGACTCTTTGATCTGGTAATGGGTGAACATTTGCAGAATCGCCATCAATTTGTTGATAATGCATAGCAGCTTCCATATCAGCAGATCTAGAAATTGCTAATTGTTGTTCAGTTGCATCTGGAATTAATTCTGCTGGAGGGATCATATAAGAAGTAGTTGGCATGATAGTCAGTTGAACTGCAATGATAAAAATTGGAACAATTAAGTAAATGGAATAAAAAGTTTCCAATGTGAATGTTTTTGGTTTCCAAAGATATAACTTTTGATAAAATAAGAACACGGCTGAAGATGTATCAAATGCCCCAGTTAATAACGCTAGAATCAAACCTGATTTTTCAGGGAATGAATTGGATAATTGAAAGGAAGAAATGTAAGTGAACGGGCCACCCAATGCCATAAAAGAATAACCAAATAAAATAGGATCAAATGCATCAATTTTTCTCCAATTAATGAAGATAAACGATGCAATCATTAAAAAAGATGCACCAACTAACCCACAAAATTTAGGTCCAAAATGATCCAAACTGGCACCAATAATCAATGCTGAAACGTTTGTCAAAGCTGCGCCTACTGTGAACATCATATTAAGTTTTAAATCTTGTTCTGTACAAACTTGTTCAGTTTTACAAACATTGTGATAAATTCCCTGACTGATAAGTACTGGTTTGAGAGCGGCAAAACCAAAAATTGGACCCGCACCAAAAAGACACCAGATCACAGCACATGCCACTTGGGTGATCCTTTTTCTACTCGAAACCTCGAAAAAATACATCTGTTATTTAAAAGAGAATGTGGTGGTACTGCTTTGAGATATTTTTCACTTTCAAGATAAGAAAACTCAATTTGCCATTTTGGGAAACCTGGAGATCACCGAGTGCAGCCTTTGCGCTCAGCAAAACAAGCATGTGTTAGTCTATTTCCCAGTTGAAAACTATTTTGTTGACCTTATTTGTAAGGTTTTTTGATTTGTATTAGTACTTCGAGACGACCACCACCACCACAACAGCTAAAGTATATGTAAAATAAATTTCCAAATCCATAAACAAACTGTTTTAGTAAAATAAGGAATAACATAACATAAAATGGGCCTGAAACCAATGTCTCGTAGCCTATCTGCAAAATTTGACTGATAACTGATAACCCCAGCTTTAAATCGTTTTTTAAATCTTGATTAAAATGTTTAAAAAAAAATATACAAATACACATTTTTCGTGTCTTTTGACGACGGGTCTTGACAATTAATTTGTTAAAATCATTTGTTTCTTCCCCTTCCCCGATTTCTAGTGTGGAAAATGAACAAATTGAATTTCCCGCCTGTTGATTATATTAACCATGTGTTTCTTAAAGACCAAATCACGATTGCCGTGTCCATTAGAGGGGAAATTGTTTTATATTCCGATGATGTTAGAATAGCAGCTGTACAAGTTGGTGAAGTTAAATCGGCCACTTTAATGGGTTCAAAACTTTACACCATTAATCAAAATGGTGTTTCAAAGTTGGATATTAATACATTGGATTTGGAGAATTGTAAATTAACAAATATTACTGGTGATCATATAAGTAGTTATAAAGATAAATTATTTATTTCTAATGGGTCTAATGTTCAAATATATCAAGATGAGAAAATATTTCAAAATATAACACTTGATGGATCCATCGTTGATATTGTTCCATGTGATTCCATTTTACTGATCTCTGTGTTCAACAATAACGAGATTTTCAATATTTCATACAAATTATCAAATGGGCAGTATAGTCGATTGCATAGTATATCACCCGGTTTCGGTTATCCATTAATTACTAAAACATGTTTATATGAAACTTCAAATGGAAATTACCAATATATTCAAGGTAGCATGGAGGGTAAAGTTTCAATTTCTGGAATTGATGGAAATGGCAGTTTTGTTTTCAGACCTCATAGGACAACATTGACAGATAAAAGTATATTGGCACAACCTGTTTTTGCATTGGCAAATAGGGGAAATGTTTTAGTTACTGGTGGTGATGGTGTTTTGGGTATTTGGGATGTTAATACTAAAAAGAGAAATAGTCAAATAAAGAATTTAAATGGACATATTACGGCAATTGCAATGGATGATAAGAAACTTGTATTTGCAATTAGTGATGCTGGAGTTAAGAATTCAGATTTAAGTCAAGATTTAAAATTGGCTGATAGTCAACTATTTAGAATGAATTATTAAAAATTGAAAATTAATAATATATTAATATATACCACATATGGTATATGTTTGTAATAATAGTAATGAGTTTGATTGTAATGGGTATTTACATATTTTTTAAATGATAATAATTGACCTATTATTTTATTTTCCAATTGAGTAAAGTGGACTAGAATTTACTAAATATTATGTATATTTCCTATATATAAGGGTCCAATTTAAAAGTTGGGAAATCATTAATATATGATTTACTCAAAAATAACATTACTAACTGTAGTTGTATATTTTGTATTCTGGAATCAATCGCATTATGAAATGATAAATAAATTTTGAGAGATCATAAATTTTGTGGATCTTATTCTTTTCAATCTGAAATATTCAGTAATGTCTAAAACACTTCCGGTTGACACAAGCAGGCTTGAGCAGTTTGTGACATCTCCCTGCTGTATTCACTTGGCTAAATTTTTAAAAAGTGAGTCAAGAATTGCACTTTTAAAAACATATGAATTGTCCATGAAGGTAGTGGTCATTGGATTAAAAAGTGATACGAAATATTACAACAAACAAGGTGGTGAAGTTGATAAAAAAACATTAATTGAAACTAAATATGGTGTCATGAAATGTGAAGAATGTCATAATCATAACTTGAATAATTTCATGTGTGTTCAATGTGCCAATGTTACTTGTATCGATCATACATTAAATCATCATGCAAAGACAAATCATCTATTTGGTATTAATTCCAAAACAGGAGACTTTTTCTGTTTCAAATGTAATGACATTGTTTCTCATCCATATTTAGAGGGTATTCGTATTAAAATAATTAAAATTCATGGTTTGGCTGATAATTATACAGGGTTACCAATTTATGAAACTGAACATCATAGGGAAAAATTAATTACAATGGCATCCATGTCAAGGGATCCATGTTTTAAGGCAACAATGGGATTAAGGGGATTTATTAATATGGGTTCAACGTGTTTTATGTCAGCGGTTTTACAATGTACTGTTCATAACCCATTCATTAAAAATTATTATTTTAAAGGTTCACATTTAGAATGTACCAAGGCAAGTGGGGAATGTTTATCATGTGGTTTAAATGATATCATTAAAGAATTTTATACATCTAATGAAGTTATAGGGTATGGACCTGTTGATTTTTTAACATCATCATGGAAAGTTAAAAAATCATTAGCTGGGTATAGTGAACAAGATGCACATGAATTTTGGCAATTCTTAATTCATCAAATCCATAAGAATGATACTACATCAACAAAATATTTAAAGAATAAGGAAAATACACCAGCTATTGAAGATGTAAAATCAAATTCTGATAACGAATGTGATTGTATAACACATAGGACATTTGCTGGTTCATTAAAAAGTACATTACAATGTAAAGATTGTGGTGATTATAGAACGACAATTGATCCAATGCTGGATTTATCATTGGAAATCAAAGGTGTTGATGATTTACATTCTGCATTAATTAAATTCACCAATTTAGAAGAGTTGGATGCATTATACAGTTGCACAAAATGTAAAAAGAAGACTAGGGTTTCTAAACAATTACAGATTGAAAAGTTACCACCTGTTTTAACGATTCAACTGAAGAGGTTTGAACATTTTAATGGTCAAGGTAATAAAATTGAATCACATGTTAAAGTACCATTAATATTGGATATGAAAGATTATACTACTAGCAAATCACCATCAAAGAGCACCTATGAATTGTTTGGTATAGTCGTTCATATAGGTAGTGTAAATACAGGACACTATATTGCATATGTGAAAAAGGAGGGTATGTGGTTTAAATTTGATGATGCCACAGTTACTAGGGTTAAAGAAGAGGATGTATTGAATGTTAGGGCATATTTATTATTCTATTGTATAAATGATTTTATATAAGCCTATCCGGTTGGGCATAATTTTACTATTATTATTATTATTATTATTACTTCTATTATTATTATTATTATTAACTTCGTTGATAATCAATCGAAAAAGTCGTCGTCGTCATCGTCGTCATCGTCGTCATCACTTAAGTTACTATCTCTGATAGTTTTCTTTTGAAATCTTAATCTATGGGCTTCTTCTTGTTCATCATCTTCAAATTGGGATGTTAGCCTTTTATCGTTATCCTTGACAGCGTTAATTTCAATAAGTACTCTTTCAAAATCTGTTATTTTAGTATCATTACCATTAAGCATAGATAAACCAACATATTGCTTAAGAACATCACCATCCTTGTAAATAATAATAGTTGGGCAATTACTGTCTGGGTAATTCTCAATGGCTCTCTTACCTTCAATATCACAAAATTTAATATCTCTAAATTTAGAAGCTAGTTGTGGCCAAATGGCAGAAACAATTCTACTTTGTAAAACAGCTGTGTTGGATAAATGAACTAAAACGAAGGCTGTTTTTGAAACTTCAGTGATTTCCTTAGACCATTCAGGTTTTGAAACAGGGTAAACTTGACCAAATTTTTCATTAGATTGAAGCTTTCTCATTTCTTGTAAACGTTTAATCTTATAACTTTCAAGAAAATCTTCATCCTCTTCATCTTCTAATTCTTCTAATTCTTCCAAATTAAGATTTTCCAATCTGTTTTCATGTTGAGTTCTGATCACTTCCTCTAAAAACTCATCTAATTCCTGAGTTGGGGAAGGTGGGCGTTCAGGAATAATCCCTTTTTCTCTAAGAATGTCGTTCCATTCAGTGTCCTCAGTTGGATCAACTTCAACTTGAAACTTTTGGTTTTGCATTGATGTTAAAAAGAGAAGATCAATAGGTAAAAAATATTGAATTAAAAAAAGATAATACACTAAAAAAAAGTGTTGAATTAAAAAAAAGTTATGAAAACTCCCTATGGGGGGCTCGAACCCTCGACATTTCGGTTAAAAGCCGAACGCTCTACCAACTGAGCTAACAGGGAATTTCTTGAATTGTAATTTTTAAGATTGAGTATGACACGCATAATTAAAGCCAAAAGGGCTCATTTGGAATATTATGCTCCCGCAGTTTCAGCGTTTAAATTCGGTAGTTTTCTTTAATGGAGACTGTTTTTAACTAATATCCATTATAGCGCGTCACAAGCTGATATCATACCCTGTTTCATTATATTTTCATATTTTGCGTATGTTAAAATAAAGATAGACATTCTGTTGAACAAATTCAGTGAAGATGCATTAGATAATCTTATTATTCCATTTTTACACCAATAAAATTTGTCAATTGTTCCACTTCTTACTTTCTATTACTTTTTTTACAGGTTCTGCCCTTTGTTTAAATAATATTCTTAAATCTCCATCTTTAAGAAATGATAAATATTTTGTATAATGCCAAAAGTTAACATAATGAAGAAAACTCAATAATATTTTCCCTGTGTACTTAATGTTAGCTGAGTTTAATTGGAATCGACCAACAATTAGATTAAATAGACCCATTAGAAAGAAAGCTGATATGAATATTGATGTACTTAAACCAAAAACACCACAACCAGATAAATTGAAATTGGCTGAAATTAGTAAATCAATGCCACATCTGCAGAAACTAATTAAATCTAGTCCATTTAAAGAGCAAAGTCTCTCTTGGAACGAATTTCTAGACCCATATAGGCTAGTTTGAGTAGAAACAAAGCTATATCTCCTTTTAGAAAGCTTAAGGAATAATTAAAAAAAGTTTTACTCTTGTTATTAACTGATCTTCTATTCAGTGGATATTTTTTCAATTTAATTTATAATTACAAAGCTAACTACCACAATAAGTTACATAAACTTACAAAAAAGGAAAACATCAGTATCCACGATCCAGTGCATCATAAACTAATGTCCAACCCTTTAACATACAACACCAATTTTCATGCTCAGAAAGTAAGTCGATTTGGTCAGAACTTTGTGGTTCATCATAATTGATCCCGGCTTCACGAAATTCCACATCTTCTACATTGTCATTGGGTAATGAGATCGGATAAGGGCATTCAGGCAATTTTTCAATATTTTTGACGTTTTCAATATTTGGATTATTTGAAGATAATAAAATTCTTCTACAACAATAATCACATCTTAAAAGGGTTATCATATCCTTTGAAAATTTTTGAATTTTCAATGTCCAACCTAATAGACTCACCTTGAAAGCTTTATCGTTATTCTCATCTTCATCTAAATTAATGACTTTTTTAAATTTAATTTCATTTAATAATTGGGTATTCTGATTTAAAATGGCCTGTCTTAATTTAAAACTTTCAATCTCACGTGGGAGATCCTTCGATGTGATATAATAATCTTGATCTTCTGCTTTAAGTGGTAAAAGCGGAACAAACGGGCATTTAGGATAATGTTCAGATATAAGTCTTTTGTTATATGAACCAATTAATGATTTGTAGAAGCTCGGACGTTCATCAATGGCTGTGGTTGCTAATGAAATCAAGTCATCATCATCATCATCATCATCAACATTTGTTTCAATCTTATCGTAAATTTCATTGGTATTAAAAAGATCTTCAACAGCACCATAACCAATTGAAACCCCCAACTCATCATCAGAAACATCCAATCCCTGATAACCCTCTTCTTGAGGGAGCTTTACCAAAAGTAACGCGTGGCAACCTGAACAATGAAGTTCATTTTTCCTATTATGAGTACCATGTGATTTCCATCCCTGGATAGCACAAGAAAGCCTAGAAAGAGCATTATCTGGAATAGTCCATGCTAACGGAGAAAAAGACCCCAATCTTTGAAGTAGAGCTATTCTAGAAAGAGGTAAAGGTAATGATGAACCTGATGTCAATGAGGGACTTGTAGAACGTGCTGTACGGGGATGTATGGACTTTTTCGAAAGCGGAGAAAAATCAGTATTGTTAGGAAGATCGGTTAAAGCATCTAAAGCACGTTTGGGCCTTGAAATTGGGGGCCTAGGTGACTCTAGAATCGATGACATGTTTAATAAAATTTTAGACAGGTCGATTGGAAAATTTTCACAATCTTTTACTATCTTTGTCACAACCTTTTCTTTCTTCTTCTTCTTCTTCTTCTTCTTCTTCTTCTTCTTCATCTCCCTTTAACTCAACAAACACATCAAATGTCACACAAGGAAGCCTTTTTACAAGCTGCTATTGATGTTACCGCCCTTCGTTTTGGGTCTTTCACCTTAAAATCAGGTAGAATTTCTCCATACTTTTTCAACATGGGGTTATTTTCCACTTCAAGAGCTCTCTGTGCCTTAGCTGAAGCCTATGCTTCAGCCATTATTGAATCCGGCATTGAATTTGACGTTTTATTTGGCCCTGCTTATAAGGGGATCCCATTGTGTGCTATTACTGTTGTTAAGCTTTGGGAATTAGGTGGTGAAAAATACGCCAATATTGGTTATTCTTTTAACAGAAAGGAAAAGAAGGATCATGGTGAAGGTGGGTCTATTGTCGGTACTGAATTGAAGGATAAGAAGGTTTTGATCATTGATGATGTCATGACTGCAGGTACAGCCATCAATGAAGCATTTGAAATCATAAAGAACGAAAATGGTATTGTTTCAGGTGTCATTATTGCCCTTGACAGAATGGAAACCACCAGTGAAACCAGTGGTATCTGTGCTACCAAGGCTGTCAGTCAAAGGTACAATGTTCCAGTTGTTAATATTGTTAACTTTGATGACATTGTTGAGTTAATGAAGGATAAGATTACAGAAGAACAATTACAAAGTATTTTAAAATACAGAGATCAATACGTTCCAAAATAAGTGCATTAACTTACACCTTTTGACTAATGTATTCTCTCTTTTTCTATATATAGTTATATTACGTAGTATATGTACACAAAATGCTATATTTACTAAAAAATCAATGTTGTATAATACACACTCTTTAACCTCTAATTCTCTTAACCTTCATCTTCATCTTTTTAGCCTTTTGGACCTTTTCACCATTTGGACCCGTTTGTTCTTGGTTCTTTGGTTTAATATACACACCAGCGGTATTTGGGTTTCTCATAGTCATGGTAGAATGTAATGGAACGATTGTGTTCATGGTGAAACCTTTAACCTTCGGTACCATTTGTGACTTATATTCACCCTCCATGTATTCAGGGGCACCTGGTAAATCTTTAACATTTGCTAAAGTTGTAGGATGGGCTTGTAAATAATCAGCAATGGCATGCATCATTTGCTTTTTTGATTTGAATTTAGAATGTGTGGCTCTACCTTCCCATTTACAGCCGACTCTAATACGACCTGGATTCCCCCAGTCTTGAGGATGTGACTTTTCAGCGTCAAACACAGCAACAATATCCAGCTGACCGCAAGCCTTGAAAATGGTGTAAGCTAATGGATTTTCCACACATTTATCCAAGGGTAAACGACGACCTTCGCCTACACCTCTATTTTTGTCGAAATAACATGGGTAAATCATTTGCATCTTACGAAGCTCACGAAGCTGGTCAGGCGTGAGTCCATCTTCCAATTTCGAACTTCCTGAATTAGCAGCAGCAGCGTTTGATGTCTTTGGAATGTCGTTTTCAAACATGTCGATGTCGTCGTCGGAAGGGTCGTCCATATCGGCAGATTTTTGCCCTGCATCGGGCACAGCAACAACCTGGACCATATTGGAGTCCTGATTGGCATAGACTTCAGTGTCTTCGACCTCTTCAATAATAGGCATGCTTAAACTCGAGATGAATTACAATTATCATTGAATTTGAAAATTTCATTTTTATTTCTTTCTTTCTTCTCTCTTTTTTATAAATAAAGCAATGTCCTGGGAATACGAACCTCCCCTACCTGGATGGCACGAAAATTCCAACTATACCAGTGTTTTGAGGTCTTTGGAGAAGGCTCACACATCTGATTTGCCTCTTCATGCGTGGAATTTGGCTTATTTTCGCACACGTTGGGCACATTATCCTCCTTCAAATTGGGGTGCCATTCCTGATAATATAGCACATCCAGTTCCAGTCCCTCCCGCTGAGTTAAAAGAGTCCTACATTTTTGATTTTCTTGACTGGACGGATGAAGAGGATAAAGATAACGAGAAATCACAAGAAAACATCCTTCGAGATATGATCCCAGGTAGAAATAGCAAACAGTTCACTAGACTCGATGAAAATAACCCCCTTTCATTTTATCACGAACCACACAATAGTGAAAAATTATCAGAAGAGATGGATATTGCTTATGAACGCATCATCAATTCTGAAATAACCAAAATGAACATGACAAATTCCAGATCAACTGCTGAGCAAAATAGCGCAGAATTAGAATCAACAAATGTCGAATTCCGTCGTAAAGATGCCATTGATTTGGAACTTCCAGAAGAGGATAAAATAAATGTGACTGAATCTCTTAATAAAGTGATTGATAATTTGATTGATAAAAGATTACAAAAAGTATGTGGAACAAATGATGCATTAGATGATGCCATGAATTGGAGAGATGTCACCGAATCCATAATGGATGTTTTCCACAAAGGTGAATATTATAGAGCTAAGAGAAGTGTATTAAATTTGTTTCTTGCTAAGACGCTTTCAAGACCAAAGAAACCACGTACTGATCCTTATTTTACCACTTTTGATGATTCAAGGCAAACCGTTGATACTGATCTTCACCATTGGGAACTTAATGAATTTCAATTGAACAGCGATGAAAAGTTGGAGGAAATTTTAAAGAGTAGATTGAAATTAGAGTATCAAAATATTCAATCTCAGATACAACAATACCAAAGTCAAAAAATCCCATTTAATAGAAATAAAATGTTAAATAGCCATAATCCAATAAGCGAACCGTCTGTTTATTTGGACAAGATACATTATTCCAATTCTCTGTTAAGTGCCGTTGTTGATCATATTGATCGTTTGAAAGAATTGTATGATTTTGATAAAGATAATCAAAGCGATGAAGATTCAAATCAAGACGATGATTTTGATGCAGATTGGGATTGGGATTCGGATTCGGATTCGGATTTTGGTGAAGATTACCAAAATTTAAATAAAGCGAAAATTAAAGCTATGAAAAACCTCTTTTTAAATTATGCCAAAATGAGAGACAATGA
Organism: Saturnispora sanitii; assembly: GCA_030563185.1. Classification (NCBI taxonomy): domain Eukaryota; kingdom Fungi; phylum Ascomycota; class Pichiomycetes; order Pichiales; family Pichiaceae; genus Saturnispora; species Saturnispora sanitii. Next base: position 95,548 of record JAKUBF010000019.1, on the reverse strand, counting down.
TTCAGTGGAAGCAAATAAATTACTTTATGACAAAGTTTTTGCCGATCCTGCAAGATATACGAAATTGATAAAAATACTAAGGAATGAAAGGGGACATGGAATTTTTAGTCAATTTTTACAGTCCGAAGAGCAAGCTAATTTAATCAATGAACACGAGGATCCACTTACCATTTTATCACCTCCTGGGCCATTTCCTGATTACCACCAAGTACAAAAAAGGTTTAAACTTGACAGATCGACAAATTCGGATCAAATTGATGATGATGATAAACCTAAAGAGCTTAAGTTTATTGAAGATGAGTCTGCTTCTGAATCATGCCCTACTAGAAAAACCATTCTTTATAATATATCATTAGCAGATGAAAATGCCTTAGAAGTTGCAAGAATTAGGAAGTTTTTAGAAAAGGAGGAAAGAAGGAGAAAGAGAAAGGAACATATCATGAGAAAATCAGATCCTGCATACATAGCTAAAAGGCAACTTCAACTTCGTGCATTGCTAACTAAATATTTCCCACAAACAGAAATTAACCCTGATTCTAAAGAGGAAAGGAAACTCATCAAGGAGGAACGTGATAAACAACTTGCGATTTTGAAGAAACGTGAAGAAGAAAATGAAAAATCATTGATTTCACTTTTCAATGAGAAGCTTGAAGCTAAGAAAGCTGCGTCTGAAGGTAGATATGTACCTAAAAAGCTCCGTCAGACCATTAATAAAAAGATTAAACTCAATGATATTAAAACGTTAGATATTATTGCAAAAAATGCACTTGCTAGAAAGAGAAAACCGGAGATAGAAGCTGCAGAATCTGAAGAGAATAGAAATAGAAAAAAACATAAAAAGGACAATTTTAATAATCGAGAGAAATGCAATTCTAATGAAATTGTTGAAAGCGGCAACAACTCTAAGAAAAAATTCACCAAAGAAGATCTTGATAGATTACTAGGTTTATTCTCTGCTGCTAAAGTTGTTCACGAAAATATGAGGAACCAGAAACTACCCGCCAAAAAAACGGTGAACGGTAAAAAGGTTGACCCAATTTTAAAAGAAGTACCAATTACTAAATTGAAAAGTAAGCTCAAAATAAAAAGAAATTTATAGATCTAACTGTATTTATATATTTATACCCGAATACACCATTTAATCATTTAATAACTTAAATATTTCATCAAGAATAGTTAAAAGTAAATGCCTATTCAATTTATCATTTTGTAAAACACCCCAAATTGTTTCACTAGCAATAATGGATGATTCTCTTCCAATAATTTTAGAACATGTATCCTTTAAAAACAATTGTAGTAAAGCTCTAGCGTGTTCTCTTGAATATTCACGTTCACTCTTTGTCCTAATAGGTTTTTTCTGATCACCTCTATGTCCCCGCCATTGATCCATCGGCCAAAGATTATTTTTTAAGCCAGTTAAAATCTCTAAAATCGATGTTTCATTTCTAACGTGTGAATCAATAAACCCTTTGATATATTTTTCAATGGCAAACCCAAAAAATTGTTGAAACATCATAATTATTGTTTTACTATTAATCCATTTCTTTGACTCATTGTTATCATCCAATTGAAATAAATTTAAAACCAAATTTGTAATTGGTTGAATGAATTTAGTATTCGAGTTATCTTCATTTAAGGTGGAATAATTATTAATAGAAAAACCACTTTTCAATCTCAACTTTTTGATATGATCTTTAATAGCATCAATATCAAATAATTCATTACTTGAAATAAATATTTTGAAAATTTCATCTTGACATATTTGTTCATTTTTAATCAACTCATTCATATACACGTTGAGCAACGCTATTCTGTCTTCAATGATACCATCTGATCTAAATTTCATAACCATCTTTCTCTTAGGAAAGTGCAATCCATCAATATGCTCATATTTTTTTCTTAAATAACAATGCAACTCATAAAATTCACTGAATCTTCTCTTAACAATCCATTCTTCGTTTCCCTCAATCACATCATCACTAGAACTGAATTTGATAATTTTGATAATATAAGAAGTAAAATCATTCCCATGAGAATCCTTCTCAGTAATATAATCATTTATAGAAATTTCACATTTACCAAATATTGAATTTTCATTGTATTGAATAATAAATTGATCTCTTTTCAATTCCTTTAATGTGATTTCTCGTTCTAAACTCATTTTAGATCTGGTCAATAATTTAGTTTCAGGGACGTTGTTAATAATTTCAGCCTTTTTAAGTAAAGTTTCAATTACATCCTTTTGTTTATTTAATTTATTAATCTCATCATCAATATGTTCAATTTGCTCACTAATACCAATATATTCATTTAATTTAAAATCAGGTAAATTTTTAACATTCACATGAGACACACGCTGAGCATTGTACTGCTCATCACCTTTGATTTCTTCAAAAGTTGTATCCCGTTGAAAAATAGAATCCTTAATTTCTTCATCAGGATTACCAAAAATACTTGCATTATTATTAGATCCAAATAAATCATTCGCAATATCATCACTGATTAACCTAGATACCCTATGATTATTCTTGAAATTATTACTATTATTTTGACCAAACAATAAATCGTTCTTACGTAAAGTAACATCAGGATCAAAAATCGAATCTCTTGATTCAGTGAAGTTTGCATCATCTTCATTCAAGAATTGAGATTTGTTCATATAAGCTTGGACATCATTACTTTCATCCATACCATCTTTATTCATGATTTCAGTTAAAACAGATTCAACAGCTTTAACAACAGTATCACTGACTTTCCCAGTCATATTGACATCAATGTAATGGTTATCTTCTTGGTTATTTTCATATTTGTACAATGGGTCACCATTAACAACAGACGATTTTTTATTATTATTATTATCATTCCCATCAGATAACTTCGAAAAATTAGACTCTGAATCATTACCATTGAAATCAGTTTTTGAAATCGTTACGTTGACACACATTTTCAACCATTTATCATTTTCCATAAATAACTTAAAATCAGTTTTATTCATTCTAGAGTATGTTAAAACTTGTAATTTTAACACAGCCTTTCTAGCTTCAAAATATTTATTTTGAATTTCATCATCGGTATCACCTTTAAATTTATTCTCACAACCATCTTTAAAATCATAAACAGCCTTGTCAATCTTTGGATTTATATGCAATACTCTGGATTTGAAATATTTTTCATAAAGTTTTAATATTTCATCAGACTGAGATAGATCATCATTTATTAAAGGGGGATTGTTAACCAAATTAGATGTATTTTCCTGTTTATGATGATTTAATTTGGAATTAAAATTATGGGCAGTTAATGTTTCATTATCTATAAATGCATCATCAGACAAGGGAGATGCCAAAAAATGAGTTGATAATTCTAATTTATGTGGTTTACTTTCATTAGAAGCTTGTTCCATATCTTGATATTCCAAGGGGTTTCGCAATGAGTCGGATTCTAAATAATAATCCAATAAAATCTTTCTATCTTGTCTATCTACCATCCATTTAGAGAAAAAAGATAGCTTTTTCGGATCTTGAAGAACTTCTTGTAATGTAAATCGTGGTATTGGGGGTATTTGATCCTGCGGTTGAAGAGGTAAACTCAATGAACTAGAGGAAGACAAAATGCTATTGTACAGAGATGACTTGGATGTGGATATAGTTGAAGCAGCAATAGTTGATCCATTACCAGTTCCAGTTTCTGGTGTTAAATGGTCAATTCTATTTTGTATAACATTTATCAATTCATTTGCCCTTTTTTGAAATTTATGAATTGATTTGATATCTTCATTTGATGATAATTGGGTTATTATTGGTATTTTCCACCCAATATAAAACATACATTTTTTTAAATAAACTTCATCATTTGAATTACGAAATATTTTGACTAATTTATCCAATTTTTTGCTAGACAAATCAAAAGTTAAAACAAATGAATTGAATTGATCGTTATCGTAAACTGTATTTTTTTTATTGTTTCCATGAAGCCCGTCACTATTAACAGAATCTTTAATGAATTCCCTTAATTTTTTCACATCAATACGATCATTCATCTTTTGTGTTATTTGGGATTCAATCAATTGATTGAAGAAATCAGAATTTGAAAAATTAATGACAACTGATCCGATTACCAATGTACCTAAGATTTCTTTTACGATCAATTGTACAATCTTTGAAGTTCTTTCTTTATCATCCAACAATTGTGGAATTATCTTTTCAATTAAATTGGCGCAATATCTTTTAACATCACCAATAGGATCATCTGAATTTAGCTTTATAGCCTTATGAAGGTTCGGATAGTTTTCCACAATCAAATCAGAATCTTCCAATTCTTTAAATTTCACTACCTTAGTTCTAACAATGGACATAGACTTATTAAATTTTCTTAAATGTTGATCTATGATGGGTATAATAGTTTGAACAATCAATTGTGATAAATCAATTTTTTGAAGTTTAATTTGTAATTGATTAATGATATATTTGAATTCCCTTTTTAAATCAATTATAAATGTTTGATCAACAGTGATTCTCCTATACCAATTTTGAACAAAATCTCTTAAAATGAAGGAAACTATAATATTTAAAGTTAAATTAATATTATCGTTGTTAGGATAGATTTCTTCACAAACTGATGCGTCAAGTTTATCAATTAAAATTTGACACTCTCTTCCCCAATCAACATCATTTTTAATATTGAATGGATCATCAAGCTTCTTTTTATTTCTTGAATATTTTCTAGAATGTATATCTGGATATTTATAATGGCACGCGACATATAATAATATAATCACAGGTAACGAACAACCAATAACAAATAGCGGTAGTAAATGAACCAATCGTAATATTATAGGTACTATCAACAATGCAATACCTAGAAATATTGGAATGGCAAGAGCTGATAGCGCTGCCATGAACCCTATAGTAGCTATAATTTATACGATAAGAAGTTACAAAAATATGGATATTTAAAGAAATCAGAAATTTTGTTGTATAAGAAACCTATGATTCTAAAAAATGCTCAGCAAGTGATGAACTTAGGTAGGTACAAAAAATACAAAACCAAAACATAGATACCCATTCAACATAGATACCCATTCTATATATAATAAAATTTTATGGTGCGCTTAAAACAAGTTTATTGTTGCTTAGCACGGTTTCTTTCTAAAACCCTTTCACGAACCATATTACTGAGAGCTTCATCATGTTTAACAGCAGAAATGTTAGCTTCACCCTCCGTATCAGAAGAAGTAACACTAACGTTAGAATAATTATCTGGGAAAATGGACACATGCGATAAATTAGGAGCCTTCCCTTCATCATCAGTACCAAATTCAGAAAACCCAGACATTTGAGAATTTGTTCTTGACAGGCCAGGAGCTCTAGAAGATGATCTTGATCTTGATCTTGATCTAGATCTGGACCTGGACCTTTCTCTAACAATTTCGTGTTCATCCTCAACTTCTTCTCTCAGCTTATTCAAATGTGATTCATCGTTGAATTTAGAAAAAACTTTAGGACCTAATTCATTGACAATTTCAGTAACTTCTAAAGATAATCTGTGTCTTTCCTCTCTCAAATCTTCAAATTCTTTCTTAGAGGAAATAATACTGAAGTATAATGGTCTTAATGACTTGAAAACATCCATACCAATTTCACCCATTCTTAAAGCACTAAAAGAAGCACCAACTAAAACAGCCCAAATGGAACAGAAAATAATTGGTAAGCCAAAACTCTTAGATGAATTAGTCAAATATGGGATGATTTCATATTTGTAAACGACCCAAGTACCAATAACAGAATAGATTAAATAACACAGAGGAGCAAAGAACAAAGCAACTAAAACCTTCCAAGAAGCAAGCACATCAGTAGCTTTAATCTTAACAATAGATTTTTTCAAAGCTTTCTTTTGTTCAATTTTAGAGATTCTCTTACAGGCAATGAAAATTGGTGAAAATAAAATGGTACCTGGTAAACTTAAAAGCGAACAAACAATCAACATAAAAGCTCTGTAAATTAATGCAACAGTACTCTTCAAAACATTAGAATGCATGCTTTCAACTTGGTGGTCATTAATACCTAAATATTTTAATCTCAAATTGTAAGTTAAAACCGAATTCATCAAATGTTGAATTCTTGGATCATCCTTAAATTTAGAGTAACCAATAAGCAAATTTCTATTCATTTCAACAACTAAAGGCAAAGGAGGGTGACTGAATCTACCATAAGAGTATAATCTTCTAGCAGCTTGGATGACTTGTAAAGTTTGATAATCTGGTGCTTGAGTAGTAACAGTTTTCAAGGAAGTTTCAATAGTTTTCATTAACTTATTAACAGCAGATCTAGCATCTTTTTGGTATTCTTCACCCATTTCTTTAGTGACAACAATAGGATGACCATATTCAGCAACAGCTCTGGATCTAAATTTATGAGGATGGAAATAATTCAAACCACAAGGAACAATGGAAACTTCTAAACCTTCTTCTAAATATTTAGCAACAGTACCCAAAGCCATAATAGCAACACCTGGTTTCAATTCTAAAAGGTTAGTTCTATCATGAGACCCACCTTCAGGAGCGATACCAATGATAGCACCATTGTGTAATTCATTAAAAACGTTATCGAATAATTGATGATTGTTAATTCTTGGAGCTAGCTTGTATTCAGTACCATTTTTCAAAAAGTTAACACCGGAGGTAGATTTAACAGGGTTAGCTAATATCAATTCAGTATCACTGACAACCTGAGCAATTTTGACCTGACCACCATCCTTTGGCAAACCAATCAGCCCTTTAGCTTCAGCATGCTCGGTGAATCTAGTACCTTCCCCAAGAATACGCACCTCATCTTCTGGGTAATTGGCATAACGAATGGTCCCAACAGCCGGTTTAAGCAGATCTTGCGGTCTTTCAACAGGAATAGCACCACTCCAACGGGACCAAATACCCATCCAGCGTGAGCGGTAAGAGCTGGCAGCTTCAATCATGCGAACGTGTCTTCCAGAAACGTTGTGTGTCACACTAGTAGCTATAGCAGCATCAAGATATTGATTGTTGTGGGGAGCTACAACTAAAATGGTAGGGCCAGAGGCTGGAAGGTGATAGGACCCCCTAAAAGATACCTCACGAAAGAAAATATCGAGTATAATCAGAAGAAACCAATCAAAGAACTCGAGAGATATATTACGAGCTAAATCGTTAGACATTTGTTAAAGATGATTTCTAGATTGACTAACAGAAGAAACTTTTGAATTTTGAATTTTTTCAATATAAACCAACAAGTGTACACAATTTTGAAACGGCAACCGTTAATTTTTTAATTATCCGTTAATAAGGACTTATTGAATCATTTTCATTTGAAAGTTGTGCTTTGCAATCTATTGATATCACCGCTTTTTTGAAACACCGTATTTATCAAACATTAAAACACTAAAGAGACTTTTAAAAGCGATAATTTATAAAGTTCTTTTTGGAAAACAGATACCAATAATACACAATAATGGTTCTTATACAAGTAATACCGTTTTTAGTCGCGCTACTGCGGCTGGTGATGGTATTTGCACTGGAATATGACAAAAATATACTATCAGAAGACATACGAAATTTACAATTACAAGAACGTAGAAATACACAATATAACGATGCATTAAGAACGGATTTACTAGACGGGACTAGTTTAACGTTTCAATTATACCACAAGTCCCTAGAAAGTTTTACATTGACGGATTTAATATTGACAACAGATATAGAAGGGAATGTTTATACCATTAATAGGAACACTGGTGAAATTGTTTGGACATTGATGAATTCCGAACCAGTTATTCAAATTGAATCTGAAAATGATATAAAGAAGAATAGGATACGTACTACGCCATTAGGGCAATCAACTGGCACTAATACAAAACTCACAGCCGGTGGTAACGGTGCTGATAAATTTACAGCGCTTTCATTCAATAGTACGATAAATACATCCAGTGGAAATTTCAACGATGGTCATGGATATGGAAAGGAATACAATGATTTTCTTTGGATCGTCGAACCTTATGGTGATGGTGTATTGTATCAGTTCACTAAGAGTAGGGGTTTACAAAAATTACCAGTTTCTATTAAAGAATTTATTATGAATTCACCGTTTACTCTTAACGATGATGAATTCGTTTACACTGGGTCTAGACATTCCGGTATTGTAAAGATTAACGCGTTAACTGGATCGATCATGGAGAGTTACGGAATGGATACTAATATTTTAACCGATAAAAATACTTCAACCTTAACCAAAGATGAAGAAGAAACTAATGATTATTTTATGTATAAAATGGGATACCATGATGAGGAGGCTCAAGATACAGGAGATGAAGAAGAAGTACCTACAATTACATTAGGTAGAACAGTATATGACCTTACAATTCATGCTAAAAACAATACATCTTGGAATATCACTTATATCCAATGGGGTCCAAATAATCTTTACACAAATTTAATTTTAGAAAATGAAATTTCAAGAGATAATTTATACATCCAACCATTCCATGATAACTCATTATTAGCAATGGATACTGATGCCAAAATGGTTAAATGGGTGGCAAATTTACCATTTTCAACTATAAACGTTTTTGATATTTTTCAAGATACAAATGAGGGTACATTTGTCGTTTTACCTCACCCAATTGATCAATCATCATCTAAACCACAATTTAAAAGTGATTCAACTTTTATCGACCAGACCAAAATGGGATCATGGTATGCTCTTAGTGAGTCTCATTATCCATCATTGGTAAGATCTGCGCCAATTGCTAAGTATATTACAAACAAAAGATGGAGAGATCAAAGTATTCTTTATAATAATGATTTGTTCTCTATTGCTATCAAAGGTGTACATGATGATTCTGTTAGAGATAAAATTGATAAAAGTGAATCTAATGAAAAAATGGACATTGCTGTTTATAATAGAATACCTACGGCTGTTTTAGATTTACAACCACAGAACACAAGGTTATACCAAGATGGAATTTATAATACTCATGGCCGCAGACAACAGCTACCAGATTCTGCTACTAAACATTATGAGGATAATGTTAAATACAACAACCAAGATTCTAATCCTACTAGTACATATAAATCAAATTTTCTTTGGGATGTCGTTGTTAGAATTATGGAGAACTTTGTTGTGGCAGTTGTTTGTGTGGTTATAGTTTTCATGTTGAACAAATTTGGATTTATCAATCTTAATAATGTTCAAGTTACAAGAAGTAACAATCAAGATGAAAATTCGAATTCGAATTCGAATTCAAATTCAAATGAAACTGTTATTGATGTTTTACCAGTTTCTATTGGTGAAGTCGATCAAGAGAACATAGAATCTACATTTTCCAATCGATTGCACGAAAATATGGGAAGTGATGATACTCTCGCATCTAGTTCTGCTGTCCCGAAATCAGTTAAGATAAATGAACAAGTTCAAGTTTTGAAATCTGATAATGAAATCGAAACAACAACATTGAAAAAGAAACGGAAGCGGGGGTCAAGAGCTGGTAAGAAAAATAGAAAGAATACCATTTCTAATAATGGAGGCGATGATTCGATTTCAGATTTACCAAATGGTTCAAATACCAATATAACAGTAGAAAGAATTGAAAGTACAGATAACATGATTGATGAAATTTCTGATGAGGTTGATACTGATGCTGACTCTGCTATGACCACTATAGGAGATGACGAGTCGTCTTCTTCGGAACTAATGAAAATTAGTAATAATTTGTCAATTACAGATCAAATTCTTGGATTTGGTTCACATGGTACTATTGTTTTTAAAGGTTACTTTGAGAATCGACCAGTTGCAGTCAAGAGAATGTTAATTGATTTTTATGATGTTGCATCACATGAGATTTCATTATTACAAGAATCTGATGATCATTCAAATGTTGTTAGATATTTTTGTTCGCAGGAATACAATAAATTTCTTTATATTGCATTAGAATTATGTTCAGCTTCATTAGAGGACGTTGTTGAAAAGAAGTCAGAATTGGATATCAAATTAGACACAAGAGAGATTTTATTACAAATTGCCAATGGGGTTTTTCATTTACATTCATTAAAAATTGTTCATAGAGACATTAAACCTCAAAATATTTTAGTTGTTAAACCTAAGAATGGTCATGGAGAAGTCCGATTCTTAATTTCTGATTTTGGGTTATGCAAACGGTTAGAAGCAGATCAATCATCGTTTAGAGGTACAACCGCCAACGCAGCTGGTACAAGTGGATGGAGAGCACCTGAATTATTAATTGAGGCCAATAGGAGTTATGAAGAGCTTTCAATGACGAAGGAAAAGGAACAGGAAACGAACAGTTCAGCTGTTAATAGTAGCAATGTCAGATTGACCAGATCACTGGATATCTTTTCAACTGGGTGTGTTTTCTATTATGTATTAACTGGTGGTAAACATCCATTTGGTGATAGGTTTAGTAGAGAGGGTGAAATTATTAAGGGGAATTTTGATTTGAAGGGATTAGAAAAATTACCAGAAGCAATTGAAATTACAGATCTTATTTCTTCAATGATATCATATGACCCAATGAAGAGACCTGATATAGTTAATGTGATGAAACACCCATACTTTTGGAATCATAAGAAAAAAATGGAATTCTTGTTAAAGATTTCTGATAGATTTGAAATTGAACGTAGAGATCCACCCTCTAAATTATTAATAGAGTTTGAATCAGTATCTACAGAAGTTTTAGGTGATTCGGGATGGTTTGATAAATTTGATAATTTGTTCTTGGACAATTTGGGTAAATATAGAAAATACAACACTCATAAATTAATGGATTTGTTAAGGGCATTAAGGAACAAATATCATCATTATCAAGATTTACCCAAGGATTTAGCAGCTCAAGTGGGATCTATAGAATCAGGTGAATTTTACATGTATTTTTCACAAAGGTTCCCCAAGTTATTGCTATCACTCTATGAAAATTGTCGTAGACTAGTTGGACAAGAGGAAGGTTTAAATGAGTTTTACAAATGAAGATAAGGCTTATAACATGTGTAAATTAAACGATAATATTACGACGTTTATTACGATTTGTATATATATATTAAAAAAATATTGTAGAAAGCATGCTGAGCAAGTTCTCATGGTGGTTTCAAAAAGTTGAATTTTTGTGTGTGCGAATTTGATCTTCTTATCATATCAATTTCATCCTGCTAAATGCCTTCACCGTCTGGAAACACATCAATTGAGGCAAAAAGGCTTCAGCAAGATACTGAGCATACCAAGTACTGGAAACACTGGGGGACATACGTTTCAGAGCGTTGTTGGGGGGTCCCTAGGGAAGATTACACTACTGAAGGTGATGCGTGGCAATTTGACTTTGAAACGTCCAAATCGCGTGTATTTAGATGGTCTGAACAGGGGATGGCTGGTATCTCTGACACTCATCAGTATTTTAATTTAACAATGGCTCTTTGGAACGAAAATGATGACATTTTAAAGGAATCCTTGTTTGGATTGCCGGGTGGGGCTGGTCAAAAATCTGGTAATCATGGTGAAGATGTGAAGGAATTATACTATTATTTAGACAATACTCCTACCCATTCTTATACTAAATACCTTTACAAATACCCAATTGGTAAGTTCCCATATGAAGAAATTTATGAAAAGAATTCCCAAAGGGGGAAATTAGACCCTGAATTTGAAATTACTGATACAAATGCATTTGAAAATAACAATTATTTTGATGTTTTTTTTGAAATGGCTAAAGATGATGAAAACCCAGAAGATCTGTGTTTTAGAATCACCGCTTATAATAGATCAAATGCTCCAGCTCCATTACATATTATTCCACAATTTTTTTTTAGAAACATTTGGGCTTGGGGGTTAGATAAAGGCGAAAATGATTTTAAACCTGTTATGCATTTAGATTCTGAGAATTCTATTCAAATTAACCATGCAAAGTTAGGTAAACGTAGATTAGTTTTTGCTCCAGCACCTGGTTACGAAGGTTCTAATGTTGACATTGAACCTAAATTTTTATTCACTGATAATGATACCAATTTAAAGAAATTATACAATGTTGAAAACAAATCTGATTTTTGTAAGGATGGTTTTCATGATTATATTGTTGATGAAATTGAAACTTCTGTTAATCCTAACCAAACTGGTACAAAGGCATGTGCTTGGTATTCATTTGATGATAATGGAGGTGTCCCACCTGGTGATTATGTTACCATCAGATATAAATTGACAAATGATTTATCTGATAAATCTTTAATTCTTAATGAAGATTTACATGATCAAACAATTGAAGATAGAATTAGAGAAGCTGATGAATTTTATTGGTCTATAACCCCACTGCCAATTCCACAACATTTAAGAAATGTTCAAAGACAAGCATTTTCAGGTTTATTATGGTCGAAACAATTTTATCATTTTATTCATGATTATTGGTACAGAGGTGACCCAGATTCTGATTTACCTCCTGTTGTTGGTCGTGCCAATGGTCGTAATGAAGAATGGAAAAATTTATACAATGAAGATATTCTTTCAATGCCTGATAATTTTGAATATCCATTTTATTGTTCATGGGATACTGCCTTTCATACTATTCCATTAGCCATGATTGATCCAACATTTGCTAAACATCAATTAACATTGTTAACTAGAGAATGGTATATGTCCCCACAAGGTCAAATTCCTGCTTATGAATGGAATTTCAGTGATACAAACCCACCAGTTCAAGCTTGGGCAGCTTATAGAACTTATAAAATTGAAAAGAAAATGTGGGGTGAAGCCGATAGACCATTTTTAGAAAGTGTTTTCCAAAAATTGATGATTAATTTTACTTGGTGGGTTAATAGAAAGGATGTTGATGGTAATGGGATTTTTGAAGGTGGATTTTTAGGTTTAGATAATATCAGTTTATTCAATAGATCTGAACCACCTCAAGGTGTCCAATTATTACAATCTGATGCTTCTGGTTGGATTGCATGGTATTCTTTAACAATGATGAACATTGCACTTGAATTAGCAAAGGAAAATCCAGTTTATGAAGATATAGCATCAAAATTCTTTGAACATTATTTATTAATTGCAGATGCAATGACATTTTTAAATAAAAATGATAAAGATGGTAAACCAACTGAAGAATCACTTTGGGATGATGAAGATCAATTCTTTTATGATAAAATTCATTGGGGTAATAATAATATGTCAACACTTAAGGTTAGATCATTAGTTGGATTAATTCCATTATTTGCAACTGCTACTATTGAACCTGAAGTTTTAAACAGATTTCCATCTTTCAAAAAGAGATTAAATTGGCTTGTGAAAAACAAAAATTATTTAGTTAAGAGACACATTGCTTCAATGGAAGCAAAGGGTGAAGGTAATAGATTATTATTATCATTAGTTAATAGGGATAGATTAGAATCTATTTTACAAAAGTTATTTGATGAAAGTGAATTTTTATCAGATTATGGTATTAGATCATTATCTAAATTCCATGAAGAAAATCATGCACATATTAATATTAATGGTGCAGATTATTCTGTAAATTATTTACCAGGTGAATCAGATTCTGGTATGTTTGGTGGCAATTCTAACTGGAGGGGTCCAATTTGGTTCCCAACCAATTTCTTATTAATTGAATCACTTTTAAGATTCTACCTTTATTATGGATCATCACTGAAAATTGAATGTCCAAAGGGATCAAATGATTTTTTGAATTTAGGTCAAGCAGCTGAAGAAATTCAACAAAGATTGATTCATATTTTCATGCCTGATGATAAAGGTTACAAGGCATTTAATGGTCAACTGGAAAAACCTGAGGGTGATGATATTGAATTAAATGAAAATCAAATTAAATATAATAATACATTAAATTTAATTAATAATGATGATCATTTTAAAGATTTGTTGAATTTTTATGAATATTTTGATGGTGACACTGGTAAAGGTTATGGTGCAAAATGGCAATGTGGATGGACTGCATTAGTTGCTAGAATGATTCAAGATGTTGGTGTTATTTGTAGATCACCTGCTACACCTGTTAGAAGAAGATCATGTTATGATTTAGAAGAAATTGCCAAATATGAGCCAAGGCCAAGTGTATATCCAATGTTAAGTAAGAGAAAGAGTGGTAAATCTCTTTTGAATTTAGCTGCACATAAATTGGAAATTGATACTGATGATGATGAACTGGTTGAGCATAATGTTCCTGGTGTCTACCTTACAAGAAAATCAAGTATTAAGACTATGGATTCCAATAATTCACAAAATGAAGATTTCTTGTCACATGTGAGAAATGCCATGGCTAGTTATTCATTAGGTGATGAATCCGAAGTTAATATTAACAATGAAGAATTTGAAACAACACATTAATACATTAATTGATCATCTTAGCGATATTTTTAGATATATTATATATATATATATAAACACAGTATAGTTATTAATAATATTTTATTCAGTACAATACATTGGATACTTAATGATATATATCTAGGTAATCTTGGAGTAAAGAGTTAATAAAATAAGAAGAATTAACAGTGCAATAATACCATAAGTTAAGATTTTATTTTGAGCCAATCTTCTAGACATGGAACCTAAAGTTCTCAATGATCTATCAACGTAATTATCAGCTTCACCTAATGTATCTCTAGCATTCATTATTTGATCCCTTTGAGTTCTTAAATTATCCAAAATTGAAGAACCAACAGTTTCAGATTCTAAAGCGGTTCTAGTAGCATCATTTAACCTTTGAGTCGATCTTTCAATACTTGCATTAGTTGATAATAATTTTTGTCTCTTGTTATAATCTTGTTCACTTTCTTCCTGGTTACCGAATAAATCATTTCTATTCTTTCTTTCCATTGAATCTTTTAATTGAGCTCGAAAATTTGCCACTTGGGACTTGATAGCTCTGATTTGGGTATTAAATGGTGCCCTTTCATTAGTTGGCATTGCTTGTACTTCTAATTCCATCGAATCTAATAAATCACTCGACTCTTCTAAAAGTGAATTAATATCTTGATTTATTGATGCATCTTGAGTATTTGAAAATGTTTGTAATTTGGATTGGATATCAGAGGCAAGGATTTCAATATCCTGTGCATATGAATTGAACCTGGTAGTCATTGATTTTAAAATGATTTTAAAAAAGGAGGTTTTGGTTATTTAAATTAAAAAAATACTAACAATATTAGTTGATAAGTGAGAAATATAGTGAAGTTTTATAAACTTCTTTAAATGTATCGTATTTTATGCTTATATCCATTAAGCATTGCAGTATTTATACAATGAGGCGTTTTAATTCATGTTATAATGATTTTTACTGGTTAAAAAGGGTAATTTTGAGTGTATTTTCGATAGATTAGTAATATCCACGGAGTTTCCATTAATTTGTTAATAAATGGTATCAAATAATATTTTCCTTAACCGGATTTTGTGTTATTATAATCGGTTTATCAATTAGAGTACTTGAACAGCAAAAAACCCCTTGAAAAGAACATTTTCAGGTTAATGTCAATTTCACTATCCCAATTTGTAAAACCTTACAAAACACGCTTGTTTTCAAGTTTTAAGAGCTAGTTTTTAATAGATACATTATAAAAATATACACGTACCGTTTGTTCTATTTTATTACGGGGAAACCCCTATTTAACTTGGTTAGTAATGACCCTTTACCCCACCTTATCCTTTTGATAATCTTAAATCGGTCTTCAAAATTTTTCAAGCTTTGACTCCTTCTTTAAACAAATGTTTAGATCAGTTGCCCGTTCTTTGATCGCTCGCAAAACGTTTGCCCAGCCTTTTAGAACACACGGCCATTTAACTCCTCCTAAACCTGGTCAGGAGTTACACATCACTTTCATCACCAAAGACGGTGCTCAAAGTACATTTGAAGTTGCTGAAGGTGACAATCTTTTAGATATTGCCCAAGCACACAATTTGGATATGGAAGGTGCATGTGGTGGTTCATGTGCTTGTTCTACTTGTCATGTTATTGTTGATCCAGATTTCTACGACGCCATTCCAGAACCTGATGATGATGAAAACGATATGCTTGATTTAGCCTTTGGTTTGACTGAAACGAGTAGATTGGGTTGTCAAGTCAAGATGACTAAGGAATTAGATGGACTTAGAGTTGCATTACCTTCTTTAACAAGAAACCTCATGAACAAAGACTTGAATTAATCAAGCTCAGACAATCATGTTGTCATGTCAATAACAATATCATATAATACATTAAACCACACAGTATATATAATTAATACATATAATCACCATAAACAAGTATATATATATATATATATAATAACAATGAATTCCCTTTAAAGTCCTATGTAAAACAACATACATTTATTTTGATTATTTGATTATTTTAATGATTCAATTTTTTGATTTAATGAACTCAATTCAGCCTGTTTTGAAGCCAAAAATTCTTCTAATTGAGTAACTTGGACATCGATGGTTTCAATGTTTCTCATAATAGAATTCAAATCTGAAACACCACCAACATTTAATGAAACTTGATTTTTTTGTTCTTGCTTATAATTTAACAATTGTTCAAATTCATATTTGACAACGTCTAAATGTGAATCACTACCTTTGTTATTCTTTGCCTTTTCTGCTTTAGAAATAAGATCTTCAAGTTCTGTCAATTCCCTCCTTAATTCTACTTCTTGCCAATCTTTACCCTTACTTTCATTGTAATCTATTGGTTTTGATGGTTTAGTGTTATTTTCAAACGCCGATGACGATGAAGGCTGTTTATGATTATTTAATTGAGCTTGACTTGATTCAATATCAAATTCAGGTGTTTCCTTGGAAAAAGTTGCCCTTAAACTTGCTGGTACAGATCTTGGGATTCTCTTACCTTTTGTCCTTTGATTTAGTATATGTAAATAAACTAAACATTGATCTTTATCAATAGTTTCACTTTGTTTTGGGTTGACAATATTCCATGCATATGAAATATCTGTTTGTGGTACATTTTCCAATTTCTTATATAAAGTTTCTAATGAATCGAATGATATACGTCCATATTTATCACATGATGAATTATAAAGATTTTCATAATTTGATTTATCATTTGGAGATATATACCAATCAAAATCAGAACTCAGTGTATATTCATCATCAGTGTCACTACTTTCACCTGCCATATTGATTGTACCCGATTGAACATCATTATCCGCTTGAATTAAATGCCTCTTTGAACCAGGGATAAGCCAACTTGGTAAAGAATTTGGGATCTCATTAATGTTACCATTAACTAAATCAAAAATCAACCTCATTGAAATACAGAATTCTTCAAAGTCTAATTTCCCATCATTGTCAATATCAGCTAAATCCCAAATTTTAGTTAGTTTATCTTGTGCTAATTGAGAATTTTTGAAGATGGGACCGAGTTTGTCACCATCTAGTTTATTCTCTGTTGGTTTAAGTCCTCTAAAGATCTCCCAGTATTTCTTAATTTCCCACTGTTCTAAACGTGGCATTTTTGCTTGATTAATTGAGTGAATCGAATAAAGTAAACTGAGTTTCCATTATTGAAATGGCTGATTGTTTAATTCCAATTTTCATACACGCGCGAATTTTTTTTTTTTTTTTTTTGAAGTTTCCAAACCTTTAAGGAATTTATCAACAACAACATTGTTCAAGTTGAGCTCAATAGAGTTAAAAGCCATTTTTGATTCAATTCTCTTTAATTTGACACCAAACATCAAATTTGAGGGTTTTTTTACTATTTTTTTTTTCCATTCCTCATCGGAGAAAAAATATGTCAAACTCGCTAACTCCTTCTGGAAACGGACGAAAACCGTTAAATGCCGTTTGCTCATGATTTGGCATTCGGTTTTCTGGCGGCTTCGTCTTTTGCACACTTAATTTTTATTAATGGATGACTCTTCTTTTTAAAGCCATGTCGTTTTTAAAGAAAAAAATGAACAACAGTTCCTCTGGAAGTGTAGAGGCATACTCATCCTCATCTACCCCTTATGAACTATCATCCGATAAAACCACAATATCCGAGAAAAAAGCAGCATTCGAACAGTTCCAAAGAGACAGTGGGGAATTTGAAGGTTACGTTCATGAAACTGAAGTTAAAAGAGGTTTAAAAGCTAGACATATTAGTATGATTGCCCTTGGTGGTACCATTGGTACTGGGTTATTCATTGGTACTGCTTCCCCATTAAAGGAAGCTGGTCCTGTTAATACATTAATTTCATATATTTTTTTTGGAACATTAGCTTATTCCGTTACTCAATCTTTGGGTGAAATGGCTACTCATACCCCAATTGCAGGGTCTTTCTGCATGTTCAATACAAGATATTTATCAAAATCTATTGGTTTTGCTTCAAATTGGCTTTATTGGTTTCAATGGGCTATTACATTCGCTATTGAAATTTTTTCTGCTTCTCAGTGTATTCTCTTTTGGACTGATGCAGTCCCTGTTTGGGCTTGGATCTTGATCTTTTTTGTTTTAATTAGTGTTTTGAACTTCGTTCCCGTTGAATATTACGGTGAAGTTGAATTTTGGATTTCATTTATAAAAGTCGTTGCATGTTTAGGGTTCATCATTTATGCCCTTTGTATGGTTTGTGGTGCTGGTCAAACTGGCCCTGTTGGTTTTAGATATTGGAGAAACCCAGGCCCATGGGGTGCAGGTGCTGGCTTAGTTTCAAATACTAATACTGATAGATTCTTAGGTTGGGTTTCATCTTTAATCAATGCAGCCTTTACTTATCAAGGTATTGAAATGACTGGTATTACTGCTGGTGAATCAGCCAATCCAAGAAGAAATGTTCCAAAGGCAATTAACAAGGTCATTTTCAGAATTTGTCTCTTTTACATTGGTAACTTGTTTTTCATTGGTATGCTTGTTCCATATAACGATCCTGCTTTAAGTTCCTCTGAAAGTTTCATCTCATCTTCTCCTTTCTTAATTGCTATTGAAAATTCAGGTACTAAAGTTTTACCTCATATTTTCAATGCTGTTATTTTAATGACATTACTTTCAGCCGCTAACTCTAATGTTTACGTTGGTTCTAGAGTCCTCTATTCTATGGCAGGTTCAACAGCTCCAAAATTCTTTGCGAGAACTAATAGATTGGGTGTCCCTATTTATGGTGTTATTGGTACCGCTGTCTTTGGTGCTTTAGCTTTCTTAAATGTTTCCCATGATGGTACTACCGTTTTTACATGGTTAATGAACATTTCTGCATTAGCCGGTTTGATTTGTTGGTGTTTCATTACTGCTGCTCATATTAGATTTATGCAAATTCTTAAATCTAGACACATTCCAAGATCAAGTTTACCTTTCAAAGCTAATTTTGGTCCTGTTTTCGCTTGGATTACCTTGTTTTTCCTTGTTTTAATTACATTTATTCAAGGTTATTCATCGTTCTTTAACTTTGACGTTAGTGAATTCTTTACTGATTATGTTTCTTTAATGTTATTTGCTGCCCTTTGGGTATTAGCACAATTTACATTCTACAGAAAGGAACCATGGTTAATTCCTTTGGATGAAGTTGACATTGATACTGATGCTAGAAATATTGATAACGAAGTTTGGGATGAAGTTGAATTAAAGGGGATGGAAAAATTATGGGATTTGATTCTTTAAATTGCTGGGTTTTGGCATATTTTATAACCACTATTTATATTATTTATAGACGTGAATGATTTTTATTCATTAAATTCATTTTTTTGATTTCAAGGTGGTATATTGTAATTGATGCATACATCATCGCTTGCTGAGCGTTATTAACCGTTTTTTTTTTCCAAAAAAAAAAAATTTTTGATATTTTTTTTTGCTCAAGTGATAATGCCGTTTTGAAGGAAATGGCATTCAGTCAGTTTTATGGGGATAATTTTATGTTAGTTTTTTTAATATTTTGCAAATCAGTCAGTCACTTATTTAAGTTGGTTAACTAATAATGGATTTCATTAAGAAAAGGATACCAAGTCCCACAAAGGAGCTAGATTCAGATTTAGATTTTGACAGCTCATATTTGTCAGACAAGAAATCCCCATACGATCCAAGAAACTCAGAAGAATTTGAAGGTTACGTTCATGAAACAAAGGTGAAAAGAGGTTTAAAAGCAAGACATGTGTCCATGATTGCCCTTGGTGGTACTATTGGTACTGGTTTATTTATTGGTACATCTGAGCCACTTATGGAAGCTGGACCTGTTAATACATTAATTTCATATATCTTTTTTGGTATGTTAGCTTATTCAGTCACTCAATCATTGGGTGAAGTAGCAACTCATACTCCTATTGCAGGTTCGTTCTGCATGTTCAATACAAGATATTTATCAAGATCTATTGGTTTTGCTTCAAATTGGCTTTATTGGTTTCAATGGGCTATTACATTTGCTATTGAAATTTTCTCAGCGGCCCAATGTCTTTTTTTTTGGACTGATGCAGTCCCTGTTTGGGGTTGGATCTTGATCTTTTTTGTGTTGATTACGATATTGAATTTTGTTCCCGTGGAATATTACGGTGAAGTTGAATTTTGGATTTCATTTATAAAAGTCGTTGCATGTTTAGGGTTTATCATCTATGCTATTTGTATGGTTTGTGGTGCTGGTCAAACTGGCCCTGTTGGTTTTAGATATTGGAGAAACCCAGGCCCATGGGGTGCAGGTGCTGGCTTAGTTTCAAATACTAATACTGATAGATTCTTAGGTTGGGTTTCATCTTTAATTAATGCAGCATTTACTTATCAAGGTGTTGAAGTTTCTGGTATTACTGCTGGTGAATCAGCCAATCCAAGAAGAAATGTTCCAAAGGCAATTAACAAGATCATTTTCAGAATTTGTCTCTTTTACATTGGTAACTTATTTTTCATTGGTATGCTTGTTCCATATAACGATCCTGCATTAAGTTCATCTGAAAACTTTATTTCCTCCTCACCTTTCTTGATTGCTATTGAAAATTCAGGTACTAAGGTTTTACCTCATATTTTCAATGCTGTTATTTTAATGACATTACTTTCAGCCGGTAACTCCACTGTTTACGTTGGTTCTAGAGTCCTCTATTCAATGGCTGGTACTACCGCTCCAAAATTCTTTGGTAAAACAAATAAATTGGGTGTTCCAGTTTACGGTGTGATTTTCACTGCTCTTTTTGGTGCTTTGGCCTTCTTAAATGTTTCAAATGATGGTACTACCGTTTTCAACTGGTTATTGAATATTGTCACTTTAGCTGGTTTGATTTGTTGGTGTTTTATCAGTGCAGCTCATATTAGATTTATGGAAATCTTAAAATCTAGACATATTTCAAGAGATGCTTTACCATTTAGAGCTAATTTTGGTCCAAAGTGTGCATGGGTTACAATGTCTTTCCTCGTTTTGATTGTTTTCATTCAAGGTTATGCTGCTTTCTTCAACTGCACCGCAACTAAATTTTTTACTTCATACATTTCATTGATTTTATTCGTTGCTCTTTGGGCAATTCCACAATTTACCGTTTGGAGACACGAACCATTTTTGATCCCATTAGATGAAGTTGATATTGACACCGATGCTAGAAACATTGATAATGAAGTTTGGGATGATGTTGAACCTAAGGGTTTGAACAAGGTCTGGGATATTCTTTTATAGATAGGTAGATGCAAATTTTATAGTATTTAATTATTGCTGAACATATTTTGATGATAAAAAGGAAGAACAAATTGTGAAAAACAGCCCAGAAAAGGCTAACCACCAGAAGTTAGGCATAACGTTTCTATTGCAGTGTGAACAACATTTTTAACTCTAGAACCATTACATTCTGAATATATATCATGTGTATCATTAGCAGGTTTTTATGTAATAGAAACTGGGCAACCGTGGTTGAATCAACTGGATCTAGCATTCTAGTATATTTTGGATACTTTTCTAATTTGAAAAATAAACACCACCATCTTAAACAAATAACATTTTAAGAGAAACAATATTACTTCCGCCTTGTGGCAGAGATGTATAGTAGAAATTTATCCAAAATAAATTCACTGTCTGTGGTTTTTCGAGCGATTGATAAATTGTGGTAAACCATTTCTGACACTGAGCATAGTGACTCTAATACCAATTCCAACTATTTATGACAGTCACTACACACTTTACTCAAACAACACTTCTCAAAACGATGGTTAGTTGGTAGTTGGGCATTAAATGTAATTTCATTCAGATATGTACAGAGACGGCATTGTGGTTGTTGACATTTCTTCTTCCCTCTCTTCTTCTTCTTCTTTTTTGAAATTTTGAAACATGTATTAGAGTTCTGTATAGGACCACTACCGTTTCTTCTAGGCATTGCAGCTGGGACTGCATGAGTTGTCTCGTCAAGCTGTACCTCGGATTCTCTAACATACATCACTTGTCCCTCATCTTGCAATGTCTCTTCTTCTTCTGTTTGATCATGTCTAGTAAAAACCGATCTATCGACTAGCTTGGGATATTTCCTTGCAAACATGCGTAACTTACATGCTAACTCATCTATTGTAAGATCATTAAGCAAGAATTTCTTATCTAAATCTAACAAAATGCAAAAGTCCTCAAATTGAACAACGTTGTCAAGGTTAGGAATGACCCTTTGTAATAAAATCTGAGACAAAGGATTTTTATTAATTTAAAGAAGTCTTTCAGCAATTGAAAACATATCATAAAGAGTCAGAGTCTTATCTTGAGCGATTGCTTTCAAGCCCCACGTATAGTACTCAGTGGAAGTTCTAACATCCATCTGGGAGTAGCTTTCACTCATGTTTTCAGTAATATATTATATTGATTATTCAATCCTAGTACTAAGATTCCTGATTGTGAAATCTGTTTATCAGAATATTAATTGTTAAAATGAAAAATTAATATTCATTCACCATCACGTGACCTTAAGAATTATTTCGCTATTTCGTGTTTACCACAATTGTGAACTTAAATACGCGTATATCTTTATATTTGATATGTCTGTTGGTGATTTCTTTGATCGCTATAGCGGCCAGATACGTAAGAACGTGTCTGTATGGGTTGTTATAGTAACAATGGTCCTTTTTTCAGGTTACATGGAGGTTTTAGCGACACCAGCTAAAAGGATGTTCTCACTGACAGATCCAGATATCAGTAACCCATTTACAACGAATGAACAATATAATGATTTATGGCTTTTGATTGTAAGTGTTCTTGTCCCATTAGGTATCTTTACAACTGTTATTATGTGTGATTTGAATATTAGTGATAAATTTCAAACGTTTTATCAAACTAGTGTTGAATTCAGTGTAGGTGTTAGTTTTACTATGTTCCTTACAACATTTTTAAAAATCCGGTTGGCTAAATTAAGACCAGACTTTTTACAAAGATGTGGGCCTGCTTTGAATCTTCTTAAAAACTCTACACAAACATTATACGATGAATCAATTTGTACTTCACCAATGGGTTCAAGGATTTTATTAGATGGGTATAAATCATGTCCTTCTGGTCACTCTTCTATGTCAACCGTTGGTCTTGGGTTTGTTACTATGTGGCTTATCAGAAGGTATGTTCCTAACAGCCAAGTGAAAGTTGCTACTATTGCTGCTTGCTGTATTCCACTTTTGTTAGTCTTGGATGTCGTAACAAGCCGTATTAGCGATTTTCGTCATTCTTATACTGACGTTCTCATGGGATGTTTTGTTGGTGTTTTGGGTCTTTGCGCATCGGCATTTGCAGCTGCAGAAGATAGAGCCAATGAGATTATTCTACCTGTTTAAATGAAAACGGATTTCATGAAATGCTGAGCATATGGCGCGATTTGCCACAGAAAATTCAGTAATGGACAAATTTTAATTAATTTTGTTTTGTTTCTTCTTTTTATAGATAACTATTATAAATGTATGTGAACTAAGCTTGTGCTAAAGAGGGGGTTGGGGAGGGGAGAGAAATATGCAAGAGTTTTGAGGATGTTGTTGTTTTCTAAAGCAAAAAAATCCCCCAAATGGAGGAGATATATACACTCTTTAAAAGAAGCAACCAACCAATGCTCAAAATGTGATAACTTTACCCCTAAATTAAGGTGTATTTCTTATGAAAACTTATACTAACATGAAATATAAAGATGTCTGCCGAACCAAAGCAAGAAGGATCTGATTCTCACATTAGTATAAAGGTCTCCGACGGGAAGTCCGAAATTTTCTTCAAAATTAAGAGAAACGTTACTTTAAAGAAACTTATGGATGCTTTCTGTAAGAGACAAGGTCAAAGTGCTAACTCATTAAGATTTATCTACGATGGTGAACGTGTTACCGACACTTCTACCCCAGAATCCCTTGGTATGGAAGATAATGATGTCATTGAAGCCCACAAGGAGCAATTAGGTGGTGCCTTATAAGCAATGTATATTTTTTATCTGTAGTCTTAATTTGAATTAATCATTAATCTATTATTTATGTTATTGGCAATGTTGTTAATGTATAATTGGATTTACTAATGCTGAGCATTTTGCGACACGTAATTTTTATTTTTCGCGTTAATTACAAAACACGCTTTTTTTTTTGAAAGATTTTTGAAACTCCTGAAAAAAGTACAACAAACCGCGTTTTAATAACCTCTTCTTTGTTATTTTGGTCTTACCTACACCTCATCCTCATCACCGTATCCGTTGATCTTACATTAAATCAAATTAGAAAAAAACGTGTTGTTATATTTGACCAGAAATTATTACACTTCTAACCCCCTTACATTCTTTTAACATACAATTATGACCTCTCATTATAAACAGGCTTCGAGGGCCTCTTCTTTCGTTTCAACTTCGGCACATAGCTCAAATGCTTTAGGTATCAAACGGAGATCACAGAATATGGCCAAGATTGGACCATGGAAGATCGGTAAGCCATTAGGGAATGGTTCTACAGGTAGAGTATTCCTTGCTACCAATATTCAAACTATGCAAAAAGCGGCTGTTAAAATTATCCCAAAAGACGCGTTATTATCAACTGAGCAACCAGATTCTTATAATGATGAAAACCATGAAGGCCTTTCATATGCAATTGAAAGAGAAATTATCATTATGAAATTATTAAACCATACAAACGTTCTTAGATTATATGATGTTTGGGAAACTGATAAACAATTATATTTGATTTTGGAATACGTTGAAGGTGGTGAATTATTTGATTTATTAGTTGAATCTGGTCCTTTACCTGAAGCAACTGCTGTGAATTTTTTCAAACAAATCATTTTAGGTGCGTCATATTGCCATAATTTAGGTATTTGCCATAGAGATTTAAAACCAGAAAATATCCTTTTAGATAAAGATTTAAATATTAAAATTGCTGATTTTGGTATGGCTGCTTTAGAAAGTGGTAGATTATTAGAAACTTCATGTGGTTCTCCTCATTATGCTGCTCCTGAAATTGTTTCAGGTTTACAATATCATGGTGCTGAATCTGATGTTTGGTCTTGTGGTGTTATTTTATTTGCTATATTAACAGGAAGATTACCATTTGATGATGATAACATTAGAGATTTATTATTAAAGGTTCAAGTTGGTAAATATGAAATCGTTGAAGATTTATCACCAGATGCTAAAGATTTAATTCATAAAATGCTTACTGTTGATCCTTCAAAGAGAATCAAGACTAAGGATATTTTAAGACATCCATTGATTACCAAATATTATAATTGTGATGATGATCAAGACTATCAAAATTTACCAAATCCAACATTGACAAATGAATTAACTAAGTCAACAATAGATGAAAAGATTTTAGAAAATTTGGTTATTCTTTGGCATGGACGTTCAAAAGATTCAATTATTGAAGCTTTGTTAAGTCCTAAACCTTCAAATCTTGAAAAGACATTTTATTCACTTTTGTTACAATATAGGCATGAACATTCAAATGATTCCGAATCTAAATCTGGTGATGGTTTAGTTAGATCATCATCTATTATTTCTAAGGCAACAAATTCCAATTCAAGTACAAACCTTTCAAATTCATCATCTAAAAAGAGATTCTCTTATACTGTTTCATCATCAGCTAGAAGACCAGTTTCATTTCAAAGCTCAAGAAACTCCAAATCCATCAACTCATTCAATAACGTCCCACCTATTTCAGGCCCTGCCTATCAAGATTATCTTTTGAAAACTTCAACTGCTAATAATTCTAACAATAGTTCACCTGGTAAGGATATAATTTTACCACATTCAAATAGTTCATCCATTATGAATTTAAAATCACAGAGAAATTCAATGATTATTTCAAATTCATCACCAGGTAAACGTGCATCAATTATTTCCAATTTAAACGATCTTAGATATCCATCTGGGGTTCCATCAGTTGTTCAACCAAAGATTGCCAAACTTAAGAGAAATTCAATTACTTCTAAAGTTTTATCACAATATGCAAAAATGGCAGAATATGATCAAAAGAAGGGAACAAGTGATGATGATCTTGTTATCAAACGTAAATCTGCTGATTTCGCTCAATTATGTGATGCTTTATTTAATGATGGTTCTAAAAAAGATGTTAAATTACCTGATTCTGAATCAATGGCAACTATCAATGCCATTGTTTTTGGTGGTTCCAATAAACGTCAATCTAAACGTCTTTCATTAATTAAACAACGTGTTTCTAAGTTACCTAATATTCCAACAATTGATGAAAAATCAACTACAACTACACCTACAAGTGCTAACTTTGGACCAATTGGTAGAAATTCTTCTGATCCTGTTAGTAAAATTTCCAAAATTTTGAATGGTAATATTGAAACATCTGGTACTAATGAAAGAAGAACCGTTAGTGAAATGAATGCTCCACCTAAACCAGTTTCTAGATTGGATCCACGATATAGAGTTTATTCCGATTATGAAAAGAGAGTTTCTCAAGATGCTGCTAGATTATTAGCAGAAGCTGAAGCTAAGGCAATTCAAGAAGAAAGAGAAAGATTAGAATTAGAAGCAAGGGAAGCTGAAGAAGCTGCTAGGTTACAACAAGAAGCTGAAAAAGCTGCTGAACTCGCTAGACAAGAAGCTGAAGAAGCTGAAGAATCTGCTGCTATGTTAAGAAACAGAAATGTCCCAACTAGATTAAGTGATGTTTATGTCCCACCTGTTACTAGATTATCCAAGATTGGTAATCAAAGTAGTAGATATTCTGTTCTTTCAATGTATTCAACTAAACAATCTTCTAATAGATTGAGCTTTTATTTGAGAGAGTTAGATGATGAAATTGCCAAAACTAACTTCAAGAAAAATGATAGGCTTTCAAGAATGAGTATGATTGCTCTGAATGAAGATGAAGAAGATTCACATGGACGTAGTTGGGGTACGTTAGATGGGGATGAATTGGATGATGATGAAACTGATTTAACATCAATGGATAATAAGAAAACTCCTTTAACTTCACCAATCGTTGAAAACGATGATGATGGCTTGTTTTTTGTTGACAAGAGTAACAGTAACGATCC
The DNA here is from genome assembly GCA_030563185.1 of Saturnispora sanitii. NCBI lineage: Eukaryota > Fungi > Ascomycota > Pichiomycetes > Pichiales > Pichiaceae > Saturnispora > Saturnispora sanitii. Next base: position 68,145 of record JAKUBF010000019.1, on the reverse strand, counting down.
AAATAGTTCTTCATTCTATCCAAATTCCACTGGTAACAATATCAATGATACCAATAATACTGGTGATGATTCTTCACACCTTATTAAAGATTCCTTTGTTACTAATTATTCTGAAGATATTCATAAGGTTGTTAATAAACTACCAGAAATTCCAAGTTCCCCAGCTGAAAAGATCAGGGAACGCAGTAACACCAATGGTACATTTGAAATTTTTGAAGATGCTGTTAGAAAATCAAAGCAAGAATTTGAATCAGAGGCAGATGAAGAACCAACAAATAAAGGTAATACTTTAGAAGTTGAAAAGCAAAGAAAACCACTTAAGGATAGCAATAGTGATGATAAAGACGTATATATCAATGGTAACAAGAGAAAGAGTTCATTTTTCAGAAACTTATCATCGGGTGCTAATACATTACCACAAGCTCAACCAGTTTCAGAAATTGGTCAATCTGTTCATAGGAGGAAATCATCAATTGGTGATGCATTGAAAAGTATTTTTAAATCACAATCATTGTCTAAACCAGTTACATTTGATACCATTTTACAAGTTAACGATGGTTTTGAAGCAGTTAAATCTTTATTACAAGGTTGGAAGAATTATGGGATTGGTAATTTAAACATTGACAGGGCTCATAAGAAAGTTGAAGCAAGTTTATTAAAGATCAATTCATTGAATTTAAAACCAATAAAATTCTCCTGTACTGTTGTTGCCAGTGGTAAGGATATGTCTAGAATTGTTTTCCGTCATACTAAAGGTTCAGCTAAGAGTTTTGAAGAAATTACAAAGGCTACCAAAAAGATCTTAATTAACGAAGATGTTTTATGTTAGTTGCTCAGCCACTAACTCCACTTTTTTTCAAAGATTTGTATTTTTAATCATGTATTTGTATATTTAAAAAAAACATAAAAAAAGGTATATATATAATATGTAAAGAATAGTGCAGGGACCTAGGGGGTATATTAAACGTCCATGCATTCTTCCATATCATTAAAGACATTTCTTAAATAAATATTGCCAGTGTAATCAATGAATTCCCACATAGAAGCCATGTTTGTATTGTTATCTTCTATAAAATCGGAATTATCAATTTCGAGAGGATTCAAGTCATATTCAGATAATACTTCGTTGGAAGTTCTAACATAAGAATCGATATCGATATCATTTGATAATAACCCATAATCGCTATCATTATCATTACTCTTGAGAGTAACGGGAGGTGTTTGGTGTTCTGTTTTAATATTGACATTCTTTTCAAATTGTGGGGTGTTATTCTTTTCTAATTGAGCTCTGACTATTTTACTAGTTCTTTCAAATGCATCTCTGAAAACAACACATGGTTCCCATTTTTCTGCAAAAATGTGTAACAGTTTCGAACAGGCGTTAATTGTTTCATCAATTATATTATCTCTCTTCCATTGTAAAACATTAAGAGTTTGGTCTAGCCAAATGCAATAAAGGAATGAAATACCAGAAACGAAGCAACAGTGCATTGTCAACCATGAATAATTTAAATTATGTGCACTTAAAAAGGATTTATGAATAATACATGAAGCAGAAGCTGATTCTGTAAAGATTTTGAACCATTCAAAATCCCTCTTTGTTGAATTTAACTTGTTTCTACCAATGTTCATAATAGTTGGTCTTAACAATAACAGAATTGAATTATGATAAGAAACTAAACACCATTTGTTAGATTCGAAATAAGGGCTTGTAACTTCTTTATTAGGGAAAGTTGACATCCATTCATTCAATTCAATTAAAATTGCAACTTTTGTTGAATCATTGACCTTTTCATCTGGAAATCTCAATGGGTTATAAATTAATGAACATATACTAGATTGAATAGTCCTTAATTTAAGCACAGAATTGGATATTTTATTCTCTTCATTTTCTACTGGGTATGGAATATCAATGTCAACATCCGAAATACCAAATGGTCTACCTAAGACTAAACCATTTAATCTTTCTATACCATAAGCAGACCAGAAGATTCTAGATTTCAATTCATTTAATTCTTCTTCTTCGGGGGAAAACAATTCATCAACATCATCATTTGATCTAATTGGTCTTCTATGCAGCCCAAGTATAACGGCAGTTCTAATAGCCAATCCTGTTGCTTGCCAAACTGCATCACCATCTGAGATCTTTTGTGAGAACATTGCTAATAGGAGATAAGCTTGAATAGTTCTTAAATTCAAAGTTTCAGTTATTGGGCCAATGTTAGCAGAAGCCAATTCATAATATGCCTTTGTATAATTATCATTTGAATTTGGGGTATGTGATAATTGTGATGCAACTGCTAAAATCATAAAGATAAAAAATGTGGCTTCTTTATCCTTTGATTTTTTAATAATGACCAAATCGAATGCCTGTTCAATATACTTCATGTCTAAGAATGGGTATTGACAATGAACTGCACTTTTATAAACATTCAATAATCTTAATGCAGTTGATTTAGTTGGAAATTTAAAAGATGGGGTATTTAATTGTCTTTTATTAATGGTATTTTTACTTATGTTGTAATAACCAACTTGGTCTTTATCCTTGGCAAAAATAGTTAACGAAGTATTGATTAACTTATTAATAACATCGCTTGATGGTTTTTCAGGGTTGTTTTTGTAGGAGGAATACCTCTCAGAATTTTTGAAACTTATGAACATCCCACCATTTGGCGTAGTATCTTCCAAACATGATTCAGATGATGATGGTGGTGATGATGATACATTGGAAGAAATTGATCCAGATCTAACGGCATCCAATTGTGCCTTCAACAAAGAAATTTCATCCTCTAAAGTTTCTATATGATTTCTCTTGATTTCTCTACCAGTTGGATGAAAAACTACAGTGCAATCAATTCCCAGTTTAATACAGCCGGAGCAGCGTGGGTATTCACCGTCGCATTTCTTTCTTCTCTTTTGACAAGAACAACAAGCCGAAGTTAAATGTTTAGAAGATTTTCTTTTCTTGATAACTCTTGGCTTACCAATTGTAGTTGATTCAACTTTAATATTAGATGGTTCACTGAATTTCAAAACACCGTTCATCATTGACCATAAACATGGCATTCATACGGCACGTTATAAACGGATCTAGCCGACTTTAAATATTTTTAGGGGAGCCAAGAGCGCAATTGCCTATTTGGGTAATTTGATAAGAGTCTATTCTTCATTTGGCCGCACGGATATTTATAAAATAGTGGATTGTGTTACAGGTTCATTGTTAATATGTCTGCTGATATATAGATGATATTTGTTAAGATTAGTTTGTTTTGATTGTGTGTAAAGCTGTCTCAGAAAGCGCGTTGGGTTCAAATGTTTAATATTTATATTGAGTCATATAATATAATGTCGGACTTTAGCCAAAAATTTGATAAACAAGCAATTATTTAAGATTATCTAGGAGTTTCATTGCCGAATAGCATATGTGCTTATCTTAAGTTGATACTGATTGCATTGTAGCAGTATTCTGGCCCATTAGATGATATTTTTTGTTTATAGTAATAGATAATAGTTGAGTAATAGTATTGTGCTTTTCTGGGGGGTGAAAAGGCTTGATGTGTGAAGTAAAAAGTGAAATTTATGACACTAGATAAGATAGATAAAAGGAGTAATTAGTTTAGCCCGATAATAAATGGTTTTAGCCCCAACAGTTAATTAAATGGGCGTTTGATAAAACTCTGTAATAACATTTATTACAATAATTAGCATTTAATCGTCTATTAATATCTACTATATACAAAATAATGTGTAGAATAAATTAGTATGTAATAGTCACTTTCGTTCGTTCCGTTTAGTCGATCTCAAGTGAAGGCTAAATATTCAACTAAAACTTTTCTTTCATTCTCTTTCAAAACGTTTTGATAAATGTATTCAAATCCAGCACCATTCGCCGCACCTGCTTGCATTTCCTTCTTAAAAAACTCAACAATAACACCCATGATATCATCGTCGATATGTTCACGACGGACTTCACCATTAAAATCAACGAATTCTTTCAACTGGTCGAATTCAACGTCTTCATCTTCATCGAAGTCTTCCCAACCTTCATCCCCATCATCATCTCCAACATGGCTTTGAGTGTGCCCGTGGCCGTGCCCGTGTGATTGCGCAATTGTATTTGCCTGAGCACCCACAGTAGCCAGTTCATGAATGAGCAATTTAATTATCTTGGCATTAACGCTAATACGTTCATGCTCAACTTTAACCAATTTAGCCTTAGATCTAGTCAAAATGATCCCATCATCCACACGAGGAAGTTCATCCCCATCGACTAACATTTGCCCAAGGATAGGGTTGTGTAATTCGTAAATGTTTATAAATGCTTGGATGTTCGATTTGATCTGATTATGACCACGGAGAATTTCGAATGCGTTGAACCAAACGGGGAAAATTTGTTCAAGGGCTGAATTAGGCACTGGGTCGTTACCCCCCGCATCTGTTTTTGCCTGTGGTGGTTGGTTGAGCATGAATTCAACTATTTGTTTAGGTTCAAAAGAAGCAAGTTTATTGAAGATGAGAATGAGGTTTTCCACAGTTGGAATTTCCCTCGCCTGAGTCAATCTTCTAGTAAGAGCAAGTATTATCTGTTCAATGTACTGTTGTGATTCTTGGGGGAGAACGTCTAAGATGAAATTAATTAAGTCACCTAATTTGAAAATTGCCTTGTCTGTCATATCAGGTTGGAGTAATTTGCTTATTATTTCGAGTAATGGTGCAGCAGCACCGGAGGTATTCTTCGTCGAGGTTAATAAAGTTGGGTTTGACGTGCATAATGCTAGTAATAATTGTGTACTCGATTGTAAGATTTGGTCATCCTGTGATTGGAGTATGAGTTGAGTAGTTTGACCAAATATAACATCAAATAACTCTTGCACAAGTTCCGTGTGCGCTTGAATAATCGCTTCTAATAATTGCAACGAAAAGTCCAATTCAGGTGAATAATCAGTTTGACTGAACGGTTGAGTTATAAGTCCGAAATTGTTTGACATCAATGTTAAGAAGGTTTCCATTGGAATTTCATTGAGAAAATCACCCATGTTTTCAAAAATAGACGTTGTAATTGTGAAATTTGAACAATTTTCATACCCCAATTGAATAATTTGTGTGAACAATTGTGGGTTGGTATTACAAAGATTCTTATTGTCAATACTAATGATAATGGTCATAGATTCAAGAAGCATGATAGTTGAATCTTCATTGGCTGATTCAATTAACAAATTAAACAATTGAATCATCTTGAATTGAGTTTCCACACCGAAATTACGTGCCCTGATAAAATGGTTAAAATATTGAAGGGAAATTAATGTAGCTGATTTGATCACGTTAAATTCTTCACTAGCTGGTAATTGATCAATAGCTTGGACAATGTTTTGTAAACATTCTAACCCATAATGTTCCAGTTTATCTTTAAAAGCGTAGATCAATTTAGGACAAATGATAATTAAACGAGAAATGAGAATTTGTGATTCGTGGTTCAAATTTCCCACGCGATCATTTATACATGAAATGAACAACTTGAGTAAACTTGCCGGATCAAAAGATACTTGATCAAGTGGTAACCCATCATCACTATCCAAGATAGTTTGTAGTATGAACAACATTGATTCGACGTAAGGATGGAAATCGTTATGTGCAACGTTCAACTTAGGGACAATAAGTGAAACAAGCTTTTCTGTTTGAACAACATTTAATTGACGGAAAAAATCCCCGAATGTTGTTCTAATGTTGGTTTCTATGGAAAGATCGGTCTCATCAGTGACAAAATCGTTAAATTCTACAATGTAATCTTGATGTTTTTCTTGGGGGAGATAATTCAATTTGATGATGAGTTCAAGTATGGAGGGAATAAAAGTATCTGAGAGATTTTCGTGATTGATTTCAATTAAAGTTTGAAAGAATTGTACATTTGTTGAAATACTGGAAACAATGATACTTTTAACATCGCTATCGCTGTTACTGCCATCAGCATCATTTTCTAACCCCATGTCAATTATTTTAACCCCCTCAATGGAAAATTTGTTATATATTGGTTCCTGCTTAAACAAAATTTGAATTAACAATTGAATCAAATTCAAGTTTGATTCAAAATATGAAAAGAATTCATTTGCCAAAACGTCTAAAATTTCCACTAAATGTATATTGAACTCCCAATGAGAGACATTTTGCAAGAACATTGGTTCATTTGTTAAAGACTCCAATTGACCCACTAATAAATTGATCAATTGAGGAACAAATGAAAGGTTTTCTTCTCCACTTGGTAAATTGATCAATTGGTTCAACAAAGTGTTTAATAATTTACAACAGTTAATTTTTATCTGAAGTGATGAACCTGTAGAGAGAATGCTATGGCAAATATCCAACACGTTAGTTGCAACGTTTCCTTGAATGAGTTGTTCCTGAGTGATAACGTCATCGAAAATCTCAATGAGAACGGACATGGACCCAATGATTAAATATTGATCTTGGGATTTTGTTATGTTGGAGTATAACTGCTGTAAAAGTTCAGGCCATTCATCTGGTAAATCAACAATGGCGATTTGACAAATGGCGTAATTAGTTAAATTACGAATCTTTGAATTTGGGTCACCAATTAGGGCAAGGAGAGATGATCTAAGTGTGGACTTTGTTTCTTGGGAAAAGCATTGAGGACCTTTAAAAGAGTCAAAAGCAGGTGACCAGTATAGAGGCGTAATTCTCTTGGCGAACAAAAGAGCGGATTGACGCGTTGACATGATTAGGGAATCATCTAAAGCCAATTGAACAAGAGATTGAATGAACGCGTCTGGGTTTTGCACTAAAAGCGCAAAAAGATGCGATTCAGCCTGCATTCTTTCATCGTTGTTAGGCGACGTCAGTAAGTCTAGGGACGCCTTTATTGAGTCCATTAAATGACTGAGGTGTTAGTAGAATGTTTATATGTATGTGTGTTGTAATGTGTTATTTTATTTTTTTTTTTTCAAATGTACATTCGATGATTGTCGATTTCAATTTCTTTAATTTTAAATTTTTTTCTCAACTAATACTGTCTGCTTTGCCATTATTAATTACCTTGACATGGAATACAACAGCAGTTTGTACGAGAATGAAGAGGACTATTGCCCGTTATGTTGTGAGGAGATGGATATCACGGATAAGAACTTCAAGCCGTGTCCCTGCGGGTACCAGATCTGTCAGTTCTGTTACAACAACATCAGGACGAACCCAGAGTTGAACGGGAAATGTCCAGCATGTCGTCGATTGTATGATGATGAAAGTGTCGAGTACACTAAGATGACGGCAGAAGAGTTTAGACAGCACCATCAGAGCCAGGAGAAGAAGAAGAGGGAGAAGAAGGAGCAGGAAAAACAACGGAGGGAAGCTGAAACTGCCAGGAGACACCAGCTCGCCAATATGCGTGTGATCCAGAAGAACCTCGTGTATGTGTTGGGACTCAATCCACATGTCAGTTTTGACGAGCTCCCACAGACGCTACGTCAAGAGCGTTATTTTGGGCGGTTTGGGAAGATCAACAAAGTTGTTGTCAACAGAAGGGCACCAATAGCTGGACAGACACAATTAGGTGGTGGATATTCCGTTTACGTCACATTTGCCCGTAATGAAGACGCGCTGCGTTGTATCCAAGAAATGGACGGGGCTGTTTTGGACGATCGTGTTCTTAAAGCAGCACATGGGACGACAAAATACTGTTCTGCTTATTTAAGAGGCCAACAATGCCAGAACCCTAACTGTATGTTTTTACACGAACCAGGAGAGGAGGCTACTGGGCAACCGGGACAAAACAGCTCAATGGTTCATTCAGCTACAGCCGAAGTTTCAAGCAACACGTCGAATTCCACGCCAAATACTACGGCAAATGCTGTTGCTTCCCCTGTTGCACACTCTGCCAGTACTACCAGTACATCCAGTGCGGCAGCTTTGCCCTCGTCTGTCTCGTGGGCTACAGCCCCAACAAACACAAAGGAGACACCTGTTGCTGCTTTTCCGACACTTCAAGCCTTTTTACAACCAAGTACTCAGCAGCAGCAGCAACAACAGCAACACCAATCACAAAGTCAGCAAAATGTGCCACCAAGTGCTCAGCAACAGCAGAACGTGTTCAAATCCAAAAAGGATGTTTTGGACCCATCGATGGCTGCTTTCAAGATGCTCAGCAGCTGTTTGTCTGCTGAGCACAAGCCATTCAAAATGGCAGCCCGTTTTGACCAGCAACCAACTCTGCGTCTTTTCCATCCAGCCAATCTGGAGCAGCTGCTTGGGCAATCTGTTGAGGAGACCGGGACGTTGGCTGAACGCAGATCACGTTTGTTGAAAACACACGATATGCTTTTGCAATCCCCAGCCTCTAAGAATTACAACTATAGAGCCTGTTTGGAGGCCAGACAACAGGCTCAGTTGCAAGCTCAACAACAACAACAACAAGTTCAACAGGTTCAACAGGTGCAACAACAACAACAACAACAACAACAACAACAGCAGCAACAACAACAGCAGCAGCAACAGCAACAGCAACAGCAACAGCAGCAACCAAGATTTAACACTACTTCGTTTCTCCAACAGAGACTTCAACAGCAACAGCTCAAACAGCAACATGGAGTTGCCAAACATTCACATGAGCTGTTGTCACAGTTGGTCAAATAGAGTAGCGTAGATTATTGCTATGCTGTGCCGTGCTGCGCCATGCTACCCTGTTATGTATTTAATGTAGATGTTTATACTAGTATAAATTAATGTGTATCTTAAACGCGTCTGAAAAAATATTTGATCTTGTCCTATATTTGTCAAGTCAAAAGTAAACTTCTCAATTCACGGCCAATCATGCCATCAAATACACTTGTGTCACTCCCGAAGTACCCGTGGATCGACACTTTTTTTTGTTTGGCCATTTTCATAGTTTGTCCGAACTATGTGGCGCTTGTATTGCAGGCACTTTATATTGGTCTTTCAAACAATACAATTTTCCAATATTTACTCAATTGGTTCATCCCCAAAGGTGAAGCTCAAACGGGGAAACCGAAGTTGAGACCACATCTTTCACTTTACACATTTATTCTTGTCATAACAACAGATTCCTTAGGGGTTTCATTTCTCATTGTATTTTGTCCCTCCTTTATACCATATCTTCTCATGTTTTCCAAAGCAATGCTGGCAGCTTCGTTCATGTCAACTAAAAAGAGGTTATTGTTGGACGCAGTTTCCTCCTCTTGTGCTATCATGCTTATCGAATATTTCCATGCAATGTTTTCCTTCTATCATCCAATGAACTCTTTTGAAAATTCACATTCAGTTTCCAAGAGACTCATGTATTACCTTTCATTTAAAGGGGGGGATGCATCTACAGGATCAACAATTAATCTCTCTTCCGTGTTACTTTATGACGTCGAATTCATCATTCAGTTTTTCAACTCCATTTTGGCCTTGTATATTATCATGCACAGTCTCAATCCGAATCCTATCATTAAGAAATTTTCATCAACTTCACAAATTGATCAAGTTACTGCTAATCATAATGTTATGAGACAACAACAAAAAACGACTAATACAAGTACCAATTCGAAAACTAATCAAAAATTCAAAATTCCCGTACCTAAAGAAATAAGTAGTTCCAATTTACCCAAACCAACCTTGGATTCTTCATCTATTTGTAAACTAACAGACCCGATGACTATAGCCAGTGCGAACTTTAAAACTTTTGTTACTTTAATGCAAATGAAATCAGCCCCAGGGTCCATTTGGAAATTCATCATTGCTCTCAAGACCATCTTTTCCCAACTAGATTATTACTCGGGGGATTATTTTTCACATAATGCATTGACTACACCTGGTTACTACGAGCAAATGATACATGATCGAGGTTTGATTGCCTCTCCACAATGTTTTATTTGGTACATTGGTCAAACATCTCTAGGGTTTGAATTGCATTCGATTAGCTTGGATCAATTATTAATCAAGGTTAATGGAATCATTTGGTCTCATGTTACGTCCTGTCGTGTTGGTAATAGGGAGTTGATTTTTCTCAATGGGCTTTCACCACTTTTCCAATACGACGTTGAATTCATTAAGATAACAATAAATGGGGAATTGATCCATTTAAGTACCAACACCGTTTCGACTGTTTTCAAGGATAAACTTATTAGTGATGGGGTTATTCAAAGTCCTATTACTACTATGCAGAATTCCATTTTGACAACTCAGGATTTAGTCGAAAGAGAACGAGTTAAATTGAAAAAGCTCAAAACGGATTGGCGTAAACGGTCAAGTCAAATGAAACAGGAAATTGATAATCTTAATTCTAAACTTAATCAAATGGATGAGTCGAGAAATTATAAAAAGTTGGAGAATTTACGGTTAACTATAAACCAAATTGAATCGAACGTTAAAACGTTAGATACTCAATTGGAAAAAGTTTCACTCGATGAGATCGAAGTGGATGAAGCATTCCATGAATATACTAGGATGTATGAAAACCAAATGAGGTTTTTCACCTTAGCTAAGAGAGAGTTTGAAGCAGACATTGCTCAATTACAATCGAAAGTTGATAACCTCACTTTGGAAAAGACCACTCTGAATAACAAGATCGATAAAGTCATCATGAAAAAGGAAAAGTTCAAAAATGAATCTGAGGTTGTACAAACTTGGGTCAATGGGGTTAAGGATATGTTAATTAGAGATCAAAAAAAGAGAAGGGGTGGGGTTTTGGAGGGGAGAAATGGTCAATTGAAAAAACGTTAACCAACGTTGTAATGTGACACTATGTATATTCTAGTGTGCTGTATCAATAGTGGAGAGAAATTAATAACCTTAGTTTAGTTAAGTTTAGTTTAGTTAGTTCCATTTATAAATACCAATAACAATAGCACAAGTTTAAGTCACTGTATTTCAATGGCGTATTAATACACGAATACATTACTCATTAATCTATATAGGTTATACATGGGAATACTAGATTACTTTTACTCCGCTTAATCTTCTAAACTCTCACCGACTTTATGGAACCCTCTATTGAAATAGATCAACCCACCAGATTTTTCCCCTATTTCTGATTCGTCTTCTCCATTCAGAATGTCCTTAACTGAACAGGTCCAAATCTCATGATTGAAAACTTCAAAAACGTTTAATTTTTCACAAATGAGCACACGTTCAACATCCTTTGTTAAAATGGGTATCTTTGACTCCTGGTTAACCTGATGAAATCTCCATTGGTCTTTACCCAAATGTTCAAATGGTGTTGTGAATTTAACTCCCCCATTCTTATTTTCGGGGTCGTTGATGTATTTAGTCCCCATACTGAATTTCCTAGCCAGAGAAACGCTTAAACTAGTAGGTTTCATGATATGCAATGCTAGCAGACCCGTTTCATGCAACATATGTGATGTCGCTGAGGGGACTTGAAGGTTGAATTGGACAATTGGGTGAGGGTTGACCGTTAGTGAACTCACGGATGAAAGTGTCAAACCGTGTAAATGAAGCGGGTCCTGCGCCATTTTTCCCGCATTTGCCCTGTTTCCCGCCGTGAGGATCATCACCTGTGAGGAAACTCGGGACATGGCGTCCTTATATGCTGCTAATCTGTTCATTAGAAACCTGCTTTAGCTTTGCCAACTTTGATAGGTACAACTGAAAAAAAAAATATCGTATGCTCCACATTAACAGTTGGTTACAATGGTTAACGTGCGTAAGACAACTGATACTTTACTCAAATGGAAACGCCCAGGAAGAAAATACACTCCTAAGGAGTTCAAAATTGATCAAATATCATCCTACTCTCCGGCTTTTACTCACCCTAATAAATACGCTATGAACTCACCTCATCCTTTCCAAAAATCCAAAATCGTTCAATCTTATCCCGATCTTTCACAGTCTTTATTAGCTAAAGTCATAGCTTCACCACCTAGAATGGTCAAGCAAACCAGAACGGTCTTGCCAAGAGATTTTCTCATACCCATGAAACTCTTCCAAGCTGATTATTTCCAACCAGATTCAAATTTTAACTATTTCCTGATGCCAATTGGTCCAGGGTTCGAATCTGAGGCTAACAAAGTTGCCATGTATTTCCCACTCAATCAACAAGTGTTGTCTATGGATATACACAAAGTGAAACAAAAGAAGAAAAAGGAATTGGCAGTTGAGGAAACCGCATGTTTAGTTAACAAGGTACTTATCCCCAATATGCAATTCAACGATATAGGCCAAGTTGATAAAGTTGCATGGTTAGATAAGAACAAAAGTGTATTTGAACAAACTTTGTTAAAGTCCATTAAGGATAATATCCCAGTACTTGATAATACTAATAATATCGGTAAGATAATTACCATTGATAAATCTATTCAATCTAATCCATTTTCTATTTCTTCAAATGGCCAATTTGCATTAAACGTTCATCGTTTACCACAAGATTTGGTTGAACTTTTACCCACTCAGATACCCTTCAATGATCAAACTGTAAACTTTCTAACAACCTTGTTCAAATCATGTATTTATTTCTCAAGCTCTGCTAACTGTGCTAACTCTGTTGATGGCTCAGCAGCTATTTAAAATTTAATTTTGTTGTACCATTTATAATCTATAGAAAACGTGTATTATTAACACAACTTTAATGGTAACCCATATAACACAGGTGATGCACCATTCAAAAATTTCAATTTACAGACTTGTCTTCCTGAGGAAACGCATTCACCTAAATTTTTCCCACCATTTCCATGATAATTCAGACCAAACATCTTTTCAGGATCAAACTCAGATTCCTCATCGTCATCATCATCTAACAATCCCCAATTTTTTAAAACATCAATAGTGAACATATCCGTATCCTTATCAGTAACATCCCATAAATTGACTAATAAACTTGGACAACCACCCATTATGTAATTATAAGGTGTCCCATGTGGGAAAAGTTGATGTTTTAATTTGCCCGATGAACAACCAAATAATAAACTAGGTGGTATTAAATCTTGATTTTTAATTGAACTTGATTTAATGTACTGTTCACCACCTCCATGTCCAGAATAAACGTAAACATTTGATTTTTTAAAATTTTCAATCATTTCTCGTTCATTTGGTTTAGAGCCAATTTTACCCCTCCATGTAGTTAATTCTTGGAACTTTGTACCAATCCTCTCTTCTGTTTTTTTCAAATCCCCACCGGGGTTAATTATATAATAACCATTCTCACATGAAATTCCATTGTTTATCATAGCTTTATGATCAGTTAATCTGTCTAACAAATGTCTAAGAGTTGGAAATCTGGAAACAGATGCATTTCTCAGACAGGGAATAGATTCCCATGGGAAAGAAACATTTTCAGGGCTTGGAATGATAAAAATATGATCAATTTCTTTTTCACCTAATTTAGATAATTTAAGTAATGGTAATAACCCCCTGGAAACAATGGTTATTTGGTTATCATCAATATTAGGAAACATATGAGATAAAATATCCTTGATTTTCTTTTCATCAATTTTGTTAATTTTGAATAACAGTTGGAATAATCTTTCATCAATTTGATCAAATGTTTCATCCGGTGGTAAATTTCTCCTAATAAATAATTTAACACTATCTAAATTTTCTTTGCTAACTTCCCCAGTATGGAAAACAGAATTAAACCCACCTAACCATTCATCCTCAATTTTTGCTAATAATTTTTGTAATTCGTCATCCAGTAGTTTCCTCTTACCCCACCAATCAATCTTATCCTGTTTACTTTTCACTCTGGATGTCACTTCTAAACTAGTAGTATATTCACTTTCTGCGATAATATTGTTTAGTTTATCCATGGCTGATTGAAATAATATTTTCCCATTTAATGAAACGTTGAAAATTAATGGAGTTGAATATCCACGTTGATATTTGATCAAACTGAAACTATTTGTCATTGAATTATATTCTAGTGAAACACTAACCCAGTTTTCTGGAAGAATTTGTGGTAATAAATTACCAACATTTGCAAACCTATCATTTTCCCCCGGTGTATTATGAAGATTTTTCAAATTTGGTAAAACTTCATTTGACATGATATCATGCTTTGCCAACTCTCTTTCATAAACAAAGGGCAAATAATTGAATTTATCATTAGTTGAAATGATAGAATTGATAGTTTCTTCGTTGAAAATTGTTTGAGGTGTCAACTTAATCAAATTAGTGAAACAATTTATTAATTTATTCAAATGATTCTTAGTGATGTCAACGGGTGATTTCCCCATGTTCAAATTAACCAATTTGGAATATTTTTCACTGCATTCTTTTAAAATTGGAATCATATTTATTGAACTATCATCTTGATAATTTAAATTGCAACATTTCTCGTACAATGATAAGGCAATGGCATGTTCGTTACCCTGACATGATTGAAAATAGTCAACCCAAACAGAATTATCATAGTTATTAATTGAACGACGACTAATGTTTTCAACCCAGATATCAGTTAAATATTTCAAATCTTGATCATTACTACTTTGAATCATTTGATAAATTAATTTGTCAAATTTAACACTTGATTCGTTAGCCATTTTCAAATCAGACTTAAATAAATAATATCTTTCTAAAGTAGATAAGACAGAAAGTTTGAATATATCATCTACCATATCATCTAAATCAAATGGGAAGTTAATAATTTGCTCAAAAAAAGTATCGATTTTATCAACATTGTTTAATGAAATTTCATTTTTAGTAAATTCTAAATTGTATTTAAATTTCAAAATATTTGATGGTTGGTTGTTTGTAAATGATTCCAATTCTTTCGAGTAATACTCAAATTCCTTACATGACCCCATGTTAAAAAATGTATTTGAAATTGATGAATATGCTTGAGAAATATTTTCAGAAAATATCAATTTTAAAATACATTTAAAATTAATAGAAAATTTAATATTATCCCTTTCATTACCTAAGATGAACTTTTTCATAATAGTTTGTAATATTTTAATCTCACGTTTGAGATTAAAGATACTTTCAATTAAATCATTGGTAATATATTTATGATATTTTGAAACAACATGAGAAAATCTTGCTAATACGAATAATAAATCAACAACCAAGTATTTATCTCTTTGATTCCCAATTGAATAAGTTGGATCATTCTTCAATACAAGGAATATTTCCGTTATTTGATTTTTGACATTAGATGAATTGGTTAATATACTATATTCTAACATAGAAATCATCATTTCAATTTTGATAAATGAAGATTGTAAAACTTCTGGGTTTAATGACAATTTTTTAAACTTTTGGAATTGATAGCATCTTAAAGTTATCTTGGCCAATGAACAGATTAATTTTGATTTCATCTCTGTATCTATTTTAACATTTAAATATTTCTCTAAAATTTCACATGCCCATGCATTTAAATTATGATACTTGAATGTATCAACAATAGTTTCTAAAACTTGAAATTCATACTTGGACATATTTTCAGTATTTTGTCTATTCTTCAACCATTCGAATGTATTACTTTTAATCACTTTTAATGAATTAATTAAAAGTTCACCAGTTGTACCATTCAAGGCTAAATTTAATGAATTCAGATGACATAAAATCAATTGTCTTAATGGGTAAGCTTTACTTTCTGATTCAAATTCAAATTCATTACTTTTAAAATTGACATTGAATTCAATAATAAAAAAAATCTTTGAAAGGAAAAACAGGAATAACCCATTATCGGTAAAACAAGTTTTAACTGTAAGTATACATTGGGAAATAATGGATTCCTTTTGTTCAATGGAAGTCAATGTGATCATTTCAATTATGTTAATCAATGTACTAATGCATAAGTCGGGGTATTTAAAATTTTCAATTAATAATTGAAATTGATTTGTTTGAACAATTGATTTAGTTAACAATTTCATCGTCATTGACATTTCCTTCTTCATTTTATAATCAGTTTGTATTAATTCCCTTGCTGTTTGATCATACCATATTTCTAATGATCTCATTAAAAATGGTAAGGCAATATCCATTAAGTTGTTGTTAACTAATGTAAAGGAAATTTGATTCATTCTTTTAATAAATTTATCAGTATCTTTTGAATTGTTTAATAGTATGTATTCAATTTTAGCACATTCCTTCAAGAGTTGAATCCCTGATTCATTTTCTGATTCAATCAATTTACTACCAAAGTAAAAGGATAAATTACATATATTCCCCAATCTTTTTTGATGTATGTCAGTATTTGAAAAAATAGATGCTAATAATGATATTGATTCAAAAATGAATTCAATGTTGTTCATATCCAATGAAACCTTTTTCATATTGATGACAATAAAATCAAGAAGTCCAATGAGTTTGTATTTATCCAAAGACAAATCATCTGCATTTGTTGATTGTTGAATCATTGCAATTAAATTGATAAGAAAACATTGACTATCATGATCATTGAAATCACATGATTTCAACTTTGAAAATACTATGGATAAATATTTTGGGTCTTTTAATGAATGGAAGTTTTCAACGTTTGTACTTTCAAGAGTCAGTGAAAAACAATCCCAATCATAGTTATCAATTTTAAGTAATTTAGAAATATTGCTGAATTTTTTTTGAATATTAGTAAATTTTTGAATGCTTAACCCATTAGCCTTCATAACTTGTAATAAATCAAATATAGCCTTTGAATTTAATTTATAAACAACATTTTCATTCTTTTTCATCATGTTTTCACAATCAAGGCATACTTTACTCTGTAATTCTTCATTAACTTGTCCAATGTATGCAGAATATTTCAATGCTAAAACTAAATAAGTCAATTTGCACCCCGTTTTAGTCAATGTAGAAAGTTGAACTAATGATTTAACGATGCCTAATGCCAATTCCATTGATTTAGTGTTCAGTATATGATAATCAAAGTTAGATTCATTTGTTAATCCTTTTGTTAATTCATTATGATTCAGTTGAATATCTTTGTTAGATTTAAAACATTCAATAATAACTTGAAGATTTATACATTGAAATTTCACAATTATATCATCCGTTACATATTTATCAATTTTTAACATATCCATGATTTCTATTTTATCTTTTTCAGTTATATCACATTTAAGTAAATACATTTGAATCATTTGATATGCTGTTTTAATTTGATCCAATGCTAATTCGATATCCTTAGTTTGAACTAACTGAACTAATTTTAATTGATATTCTATTTGAATATTTCTATTCATTGTAGGTATACAATCTAATATCCTTTGGCAATGATTGTACCTTCTTAAATCTAATTCAGAACCATTCAATAACGAATTGATTCCTTCCATTGCCAATTGTGCAGAAGTGTTTATATCGTGTATACGGTTAGAATTTGCAATACTTTCAATCGTTTCCCAAAACGCAGCTTGTTTCATAATGAAATGGTCTTATTGGTGAGTATGTTCAGCAAATGTATAGCAAATTAACCTCAGGAAAAAGATGTCAAATCTATCAATGTGATCCATAGTATTTTTTTTTCTCTTTTGGGTTTGTTTACTTTTCGCAAAATGTGCTCATGTGCTCATTTGTTTTTTTTTCTAGTACTTAAAAACAAATTGTTTATATATTTAAAAGTTATAAATTAAGACAGCAGCTAAAAAATTTATAAATCACCTGGAACTGGGTACTTAGAAACAAAAGCAACAACTTCTTCATTCAAGGCCTTAACAGCAGCACTTTCAGCAGCTAATTTCTTGAAAGATTGTAACTTTTCCTTTGGAGTTTCACCTTGTTCTTGTAATTTAATTTCAAAGGCTAATTGAACAGCCTTGTCCATGTATTCAGCAACTTGATCAAATTCTTCCTTTAAGAAACCTCTGGTAGTCATAGCTGGGGTACCAACTCTTAAACCAGATGGGAAAAGAGCAGATTTGTCACCTGGAACGGTGTTCTTGTTGGCAGCAATGGAAGCTCTTTCTAAAACAGCTTCAACTCTAGCACCATCAATATTCTTGGATCTTAAGTCAATCAAGATTAAATGAGTATCAGTACCACCAGAAACTAAATCAAAACCTCTTTCATTTAAGGCATTGGCAAAGGCAGAAGCGTTGGAAACAATATCAGATTGGTATTGCTTGTATTCTGGAGTTTGGGCTTGCTTTAAGGCAACTGAAAGTGCAGAAATAGTATGGTTGTGTGGACCACCTTGATGAGCTGGGAAAACAGAGAAATTAATCTTCTTTTCTAAATCATATGGGATTTCCTTACCCTTCTTGGTAACCTTTCTAATACCCTTTCTGAAGAAAATCATGGCACCTCTTGGACCTCTTAAGGACTTGTGAGTAGTAGTGGTAACAATATCAGAGTATGGAAATGGGGATTCAGTAACACCAGCAGCGACTAAACCAGAAATGTGAGCCATATCAGACATTAAGTAAGCACCAACCTTGTCAGCAATTTGTCTCATTCTCTTGTAGTCAATAATTCTGGAGTAAGCAGAAGCACCGGCAACAATGACCTTTGGTCTGAAAAGTAAAGCGTTCTTTTCTAAAGTATCGTAATCAATAATACCAGTAGATTCGTCTAATCTATATGGCATAGTTTGGAAATACTTAGAAACGTAAGAAATCTTAGTAGTTGGGGTTTGGTAACCGTGGGACAAGTGACCACCATGTGGTAAATCTAAACCCATAATTCTGTCACCAACTTCTAAAATAGCAGAGTAAGTGTACAAGTTAGCTGGGGCACCAGATAATGATTGAACGTTAACACCCCATTTAGCTGGGTCTAAACCGAAAGTTTCTAAAGCTCTCTTTTGACATAAAGATTCAGCCATGTCAATGAATTCATTACCACCGTAGTATCTTTCACCAGGGTAACCTTCAGAGTACTTGTTTTGCATTTCAGAACCAAGTAAATCCATAAC
The DNA here is from genome assembly GCA_030563185.1 of Saturnispora sanitii. Taxonomy (NCBI): domain Eukaryota; kingdom Fungi; phylum Ascomycota; class Pichiomycetes; order Pichiales; family Pichiaceae; genus Saturnispora; species Saturnispora sanitii. The sequence continues at coordinate 49,334 of JAKUBF010000019.1, read as the reverse complement.
AGCCTTAGAAGTGAAGTTTTCAGAAGGAATCAAAGTAATGGAGTTTCTTTGTCTGTCCTTTTCCTTGTTTAAGATTTCAAACATTTCAGGGTCGACTTCAGAGACTGGCTTTGAGATCAAAGCTTGGGCTTTTGGTTGTAAAGCATAAAAACGCTATTTAATAAAATGTTAGTAGCAATTCGAATTGGAAAATTAGATAAAAACATACCTTGAAAGAACCTTGAGATGATCTGGTAATTTGCTTGGCAGAAATTTGGATGTTTCTTAACATTTCAAAGGATTTCCTATTTGTAGAAGATAAAGTTTAGTCATAAAAAAAAATGAAAATTTTGGGTACAAGTCAAATTTTGAAAAACACTATTTTGAACAATAGCCACAATTGTAATCACGTTAGAAAAAGGGTTAATATGTCGAATATCAGACAAAATGATAATGGAAATTGTCATAATCAGCCTAGTTCTGATATTGGTAATTTTTCCAAAGCTGAAAATGCCCCACAAACACGTAAAAGAGTTGAAAAAATGTTCAAACCAATGTTGCAGCCTGTCCTAAACGTTTCAGAGGCTACGCAGATCAATAAAAATCACATCCAATGCACACATCAGGAGCAAAATTGCAGTTGCAACCGGTCTTTAAAGCGAAATAAACAAATTCGTAATGTTGCACTAAGAAGCGCAGCTAGAGAACGCACTATTGATTCTAAACGTGGGGACATGATGGGTGTTATTTTTGAGGGTGAAAGGAGACGTGAACAGGAGCATTTAGGTCAAGAAGCTGATGAAATTCAAGAAAAAGCCCTAAATTTAGCTTTAAATGGTGAAGAAAAGGCTCTGGATTCTCATTTTGAAGATGAGTTACTTTTGGAAGAATATGAGCATGCAGAGGCATTGGAATTGGAGGAAATGCTGTCTGCATTGGACATTAATGAATGATGATAATTTTGTGAATGAGCAAAAAGAATCACAGAAGAAATCTTTATTTTAATACACGATAATATACCACTATATAGAGTAAAATACCCAAAAAATACCATGTCAGACTGGGAAGAAGAGATGTACGACGATGAATCAGAAGAGGTTGTTTCCTTTGATGATGATGATGATGATATGGAGGTTGATAGCGAAGAGGAAAACAACGAATCTTTAGAGGGACTATATTATGAAGCTAAATCCCAGAGGGATGATGGTAATTACAGAGATGCATTAGATATATTCAACACAATAGTGAAAAAAGGTGGAATTGATCTTTATATATTTAAATCTATCAAACAAAGTATAAAAATACAGGCTAAATTGGGGCAGTATGATGGGGTATTAGAATCCATTGATAAATTAATACAACAAATTGATTCTGTAGATGATCAATCATATGCATATTCTAGTATATATAGGATACTTTTGAAGGTTGATAAATATCCTCTTTTATTTCAAAGGAAAGCCTATGGGAAATTACAAGAATGGGTGAGTTCAATTAATAGTCAAAGTAATGAACTGAGACGTATTAAGATGAAAATTGACATGTCTTCGGTTGATGTATTAATCAATGAAGGGCATTTAGATCAAGCATTAGAAATATTGCAAAAATTAGAAAACACTTCTATTGATACCCTGTCTGAATCTGTTAAATCAGCATATTTGTTAAATATTGTGGTAAGTCAATTGACTATCTTAATGAAAAGAGATAAAATTAATATTGAGGAGGTTAATAGGCTTGTAAAAGTTGCTAATTTACATATGACTGGGATTCCACATGCCAAAATAGTTGGTGTTATAAATGAAGCTAAGGGGCTAGTCTCCATGTATGATAGAAATTTTGTTTCAGCCAATAATTATTTCCAAGTATCCTTCAAGGGGTTCAATGATTCTGGTGATGATAGGAAATTTGATGTGATGACTAAATATGTTATTAGTTCGTTGTTAAGTAGATCACATGTTAACCCATTTGATTCTAACGATTTTCATGGATTATTAAAATTACAATCAACAATCAATTTAAATGAAATGTATAAGTGTGTTCAAAATAATGATGTCAAAGGGTTCAAAAAAGTCTGTCAAATGTTTACTTTAGATCAATTTTTAAATGATTTCTTGCCATTGGTTTTAGAATTGATTAAGATTAATTTTGTTTTGAAAATTGTCCCATTAATGAAAAAAGTCACTTTTACATATATATCACAATATTTGGAGACTGATGATAAAGATGTATTGAAAGTTGTTTTTAAGATGTACAACCGTGGTCACTTAAATGGCTTCAAAATTGATTTCATTGATAAATTTATTGAATCTGATAATTATCAACCGATAAGTATAAAGGTCACCCCATCAGAATTTGCTACAAAAATGTTAAAGATAAAACCTATTAATATTTTTAAAATGAAAGAGCTAGATGGGTTGGTAAAGAGATATATCAGTTCTGTTGAAAATGGTTACCAACCAGAAGCTAATGACAATATCAATTTACGAGTGAATAATTCTGTTAATAAGATTGAATTAGGTAAGTCTTTAGATTTAGATAAGAAATTTGATGATTTCTTTATTCCTGTGAATAATATTTTTGAATCAATAAACTTATTAGGGTATCCAATGGGTAAGAAAACCTCATGGAATTTAAAAACTGATCCATATGATATCATTGAATTTTATATCAAGATATTGAAAAGTGGTATTCCCCAGCCAAATATAATTGAAAAGAACAGAATTGAAAAATCACAATTGGAAAAAATTGACAGTGATTTCAAGAAGATGTTTATAAAGCAAGGTGATTTTACAAATAATAGAAAATTTCCATTGGATTCAGATATTCCACAGATTGTCCATTTTAGTGATATGGCTAGTATAGAGCCACCTAATGAATTAATCCATAAGGAATTAACCCGAGAAGAACATATTGATATGAAAATTAATAAATTATCACAAATAACCAAACTGTTAAATGATTATCTGGTTCTGAACAGGTTTAATTTACCTGGGTTTTTATTTAAAAATCAGAGACCAAATATTGGTGAAAAGAGAAACAAAAGTTCACATCACCGTCATTTCCAACAGTTGGATCAACTGGTTGATGATTTAAGATCGAATGGAAGGTCACCGAGGATTCTTAATTCCCCTTCTTTAAGGCATATGCATTATGTTCAAATGTCAGAAAACTCTTCACAAACATCAGAAGATGATGATTGCCAAGATGATGATGATGATGATTTTCTTAATTAACTGTGTTGTGTTTCCTTTAGAATAAATATGCTGAGCGCCTTGAATGAGGTTACCAAATCTTTAAAAAAAAAAAATTTTTTTATCTTTAAACCATCTTTATAGTGAAAAGTTTTGAGTAAGATGGGGATAAACAAACAAACCAAAGCTTATAAGAGGAAGAATACCATGAATGGTAAGAGGGAGGTTACTGCTGAAATGTCAAGTGACTCCCAAGCCAGAAATGTTATGGCCAACCAACCAAAGTTAACTCCAAAATCTAACAAAAAGGTGTTAAGAGGTTCTCAATTAAAGAAGCATTTAAGATCTACTGAATTGTATGGTGCCAAGAAGAAACCTAGAGAGTATACTGAAAAGGAATTAGGTATTCCTACTTTAAACAAGGCCATTGTTCCAGGTACAATTACCAAAAAAGGGAAGAAGGGGAAGAAGTTCGTTGCTGATAATGACAGTGTGCTTCTGAATAGATTGATCAAGACTATTAACGATGATAGGGATTTGGTTAATGAGAGTAAATTGGAAAAATCCAGAAGATTGGAAGAGATTAGAGATTTACGTAGACAAGAAATGGAAAGAAAGGAAGATGAAAAGAAGGAGAAGTTAGAAAATGCCAAACTTGGGATCAAGCAAAAGGCTAATTTGGCCAGAGCCACTAGAAGGAAATCTGCCAGAGAGGCCAAGAAGGCTATTGAAAAGGATGTCATGAAGGAAGTCAAAGGGAAAAAGAAGAGTGTTTCTTTTGCTTAGATAGGTTTATATAAAGTGATTTTAAAAAAAAAGATTAATTGTAAAATAATCAAGTAGACTTTGGTAGTGTTCCATAGTAACTAACATACTGTTTGTAATTTGCTGTTCATAATATAAAACAATATAAAAAGACATTTGAAAATCAGCTCAGCTTTCAACAAGAGAAGGAAATTCGCGGTCAACTTTAAAATTTAATTTATTATCACCAACTTCATCTTAAGTTAAATATGAATCCACTATTAACCTTGTGTGCCTTGGCACCAATGGCTGTATCTGTGTTGGGTAATTATCATAACGGGGCTCCAATGTTGATTTCACAGAATCTCGTATCCAATTTAACGCCAGGATACGTTCTTTCTTCAGAAAACGCTAATGACCAATTAAAGAAATTAACAGACAGCTTGTGTCCAAGGGAAAAGGTTTTAGTTGTCAGAGTCAACGGGTTGAGATCTGATGATTTGAATGATGAATTTCTTAGCGTCTTTGGTAATGAAATGGGAACATTATCTAACAATGTTATTTACAAGGATTCCAAATTTAATATTGACATAAGTTCCAAATGTGATATTGTTGAAGTTGGGGAAATTAAAAATGAAGAACAGTGGCTTGAAATGATTACTAAATATGGAGATGATGTTTCTCAAATGATTGATTTAGATAATGATAGTCAATTATTGGATAGATTAGAAAAATTATCAATTTTGCATTCTGATAAAAACGTTATTATTCAAGGTTTGCCAAGTAATATTAAGTACAAAAGAATCTCAGAGGATGAAATCGATGTTGAATCTATTGAAAAATCATTAAGAGATTCATTTGAACATGTTGAAGATTTAATTGATGAAAACACATCAGATGAGGAAAAACCAGTGGAATATAAATCATCATCATCATCTACTACACAAGGTAAAATTAACGGTGGTTTATTTGCCAAATATTCATTTTTCACTCCAGGTATTTGGATGGGGACTCTCGTTTCCTTATTTTTAATCTTCTTAGTCAGTCAAGCATTAAGTTGGTTATCAAGTATGCAAATTAGTTATAAAGCATTTGATAAGCCAGTGGATTTCGAAAAGAAATTCAACTAAACAACAAACATTTTGTATAAGTGTATATATACAATATAAATAAGTTATTTAATATACATAAGGGATAATTTTATATTTAACAATTTTTTCATATTCTTCCCATGATTTACCATATTTATCACGGCATTTTTCTTCATCCCTAACTTGTCTATGTAATAACAAAGATGTAAAATAAATAACATAAAAATATGTCAGTGGTGTGTTAAATCCAGTAGGTAAACACCAACTTAAAGCAATTAAAATATCACCAAAATAATTGATATGTTGAGATATACCCCACCAGCCTTCAATTAAAAGTTTTGTACCTCTTTCTGTTTGAATTGATTTCATATGTGGGAGTTTCCCTTGTCTAAAATTGGATTTTTGATTGTTGGATGATTTGAAAATGTAAAACCCTAAAATCATAATGGCAATAATTAAACTGCAATGTAAATTTGATAAATTGACTTCAACCAATGCTAAATATCTAGATTGTAAACAATAACAAAATGGGACCCAACATAAATCACCAAAGGAAAGCATAAACCCAAACCCATCAGTTGTAATATCAATCATTGTTAAACAACCATCTTCATTTAAAACACCATCAATAATGTAAATGAATTGTAAAATGTTGACTAAAATCATGGAATTTGTTAAATATCCTAAAGTTTGATATTGATGTTGAGCAGAAGCTAAATTCAGTAATAACCAAAGTAATAACCCAGGTCTTAATTCACAAAAAAGTTTGATATCCCAAGAACAGATTCTAGGGTTTAATTCTCTACCAATGAACCAGTCAAAAATAAAATTTTTAGAGTTACCATTGATGGACAAAATACGTTCTTTTGTATTCTTACCATTAACGCCTGATAATGGTTTAAATGAAAAGATATAACAGAGAGTAGCCAAAATCATTGAAAACTCCCAAGAGGTGATCATCATACCAAGGAAATTTTCATAAAGGAAAGTCAATTCTGGTAAGTTGAGACCATATTTGTAGAATCTGGCAATTAAAAAAGACAGTAAAGCACCGGTCAATTGAATACCATTGATGTTATATGGTAATTTTGTGTTGTCTCTTAATTCAACACCGTATTTCGTATATCCTGGAATAACCAAGTCTAAGAAGGTCAAACCGAAAAACCACACAAGGTAAAAAACCCAACACTTCTTATCAAATAATAACCCTGGTAGTTTATTCAATACCTTAGCATCTAAAACAGTAGAAAGTGTATTTAAATTGAATTCTAATCCAGAATGAACATAGAGGTCATTGCACATGATGTAGAGACCCAATGTAACAAGCGGAAGAAAAATAGTCAGAACAGTACCACCAATGGCACCGCCGAATTCTCTTTTCACAGTAACAGGGTTTAATTCAGACATGTTTAATAGGATTTTAAACAGAAAAGAAAATTGATCATGTTATACGAGAGAGGGACTAGTTGAAAATTTCCTAATGGAGTTGAAGATCAAAAGAAAAAAATATTTTAATTCATTCTTTTCTTTTGATGAAACCAAGTTTGCTGTGGAAGATGGCCCAATCAGTTGAAAGCGTTGCTAAAACACACTCATTTGAATCAGGAAACGCGATTAATATGATGGAAAGCATTTCACAGGGGAGAAAGCTTTTCGAAGCCTTGGGGAAACCAAAGAAAGTGTTGGCTCCAATGGTTGATGGGTCTGAATTGGCTTGGAGAATCATGTCAAGAAGATACGGTGCTGAACTGTGTTATTCGCCTATGCTGCATTCTAGACTTTTTGCCACTGATCGGAAATTCAGACAGCAATTTATCAGTGAGATGGATGGTGATTCTGAATTAGATAGACCACTTATCATCCAATTCTGTGCTAATGATCCAGATATTCTCTTAGAAGCTGCTAAACATGTAGTGGGGAAATGTGATGCTGTTGATATCAATTTTGGTTGTCCTCAAGGTATTGCCAAAAAGGGCCATTATGGTTCTTTTCTCATGGAGGAATGGGATTTGGTCTATAGACTTATTAATAAGCTTGCAACTGATCTTCCTGAATTACCTGTTACAGCTAAGATAAGAATCTTCGATGACTGGTCCAAATCATTAGAATATTCACAAATGTGTTTGCGTGCTGGTGCTAAATTTCTCACTGTTCATGGGAGAACAAGAGATATGAAGGGACAAAAAACTGGTCTGGCAAATTGGGATTTGGTTAAGTACCTAAGAGATAATTTACCAAAGGAAACTGTATTTATTTCCAATGGTAACATTTTATACCCAGATGATATTGATAGATGTATCAATGATATTGGTTGTGATTCTGTTATGTCAGCTGAGGGTAATTTAAGTAATCCTGGTGTGTTTTGGACAAAAGATGACAATAAGGACAAACTTTTCCCAAGAGTTGATCATTTTATGAGAGAATATTTTGATGTTGTCAAGATGTGTAAAGGTGATGAATCAAAGAGATGTATGAAGACACATATGTTTAAATCAATGAAGGAATTTCTCCCTAAACATACAGAAGTTCGTGCTGCTATTGGTCAATTGACTAGAAAGAGTTCTTTTGAAGAAATTGAAAAGGTCATTGTTATGATTGAGGATATTGTTTCTAAGATTTACATGCAAGACAACATTGATGAATTAGATATCATCAAAATTGGCGATGTTGAAGAATGGGGTGGTAAATACAGGGACGTTCCATACTGGAGATTACAACCCACATTTAGAAAAGTTGATGGTGTCATTGGGAAAGAAGTTATCAAGGCTTCTTTAGAAGATATCAAGGCTAAGAATATCCAACAACTTGAAATCGTCAAGGGCGAAAAGCGTAAATTGGACTCTCGAGAACATGAGGATATAGTTGAAAATCCTCCGAAGGCTATTAAGATTAATTGATCCTTTCGTATTTTTACATTATTTTCTAAAGACTAATAAATTCATTCATTAATATTTTAGTTGTAGCTGAGCGATTTTGATTTTGCATTTTTTTTTCACTGATGACGACTATTTATAAATTGTATGGCTACACTCATTAATACAACCTTTAAGAGGTCGCATTCCATTGCATCATCTTCCATTAAATCTTTATTATCAAAAAATGGGATTTCAGTCACTGAAGCTGATTTCAAGGCAGATTTCAATGAACCATTAGTCACTCATTTAAGAAAGAGAGGTTTAATTGAAACATGTGTGAATGAAGATGTGCTTTTAAAATCAGCTGATACTAATAAATTGGGTCTTTACTGTGGAGCTGATCCAACTGCGAAATCTTTACATTTGGGTAATCTTTTGCCATTGATGGTTCTTTTACATTTCAATCTTCGTGGTCATAATATTTACCCATTAATTGGTGGTGCAACTGGTGAAGTTGGTGATCCATCTGGTAGGGACACTGAACGTGATTTTATGGCTCAATCAAAAAGAGAAGACCATATTCAACGTATTTCAAATCAATTTCTTCAATTTTTCAAATCTGCAATTGATTATGCAAAGACTAGAAATGATTACATTGAAGAACTTCAAATTGGTGAGCAAACTTTGAAAAATAACCGTGATTGGTGGAAAGGTATGGGTATGTTAGAATTTTTGGCAATTTATGGTAAACATATTAGAGTCAATCAAATGCTTGCTAGAGAATCTATTAAAAACAGATTACAATCAGATCAAGGTATTGGATTTAATGAATTCACTTATCAAATTTTACAAGCATATGATTTTTATTATCTAAATAAGAATATGAATGTTGATATTCAAGTTGGTGGGAATGATCAATATGGGAATATCGTTGCTGGTGTTGATTTAATTACTAGAATGAGAAAGGCTGAACAAGAGAATAAACCAAAGGATAAGTCAAAGGTCAATAATAATAATAAACCAATTTTTGGTATTACTGTTCCATTATTGACAACTTCCAATGGTGTTAAATTTGGTAAATCAGCTGGTAATGCATTATTCATCGATAATGAAATCACCCCAAGTTTTAATATTTATCAATTCATGTACAATACAACAGATGAAGATGTGCATAAATTTCTCTATAAATTTTCACTTTTACCAACTGGTGTTATTGATAAAATTGTTGAAGTTCATAACAAAGACAAAAAGTTAAGAATTGGTCAAAGAGTTTTAGCTCATGAAATGTGTGATTTAATTCATGGTGATGGTGATGGTCATAATAATTTTATCATCAGTGAGGTTCTTTTCTCCAAGGAAAATATTAAGGGGAAGATTTCAGGTAATGATTTGATTACTGCATTCAAGAGTCAAAATATGCTTGTTCATGTTCCTTTACAGACACTTGAGGAAAAGACAATTTTAAATATTCTTGGTGAAGTTTCAAAGGATCAAAGTAAGAGTTCTATTAAGAGAATGATTTCCCAAGGTGCTGTTTACTTAGGTAACAACAAAGAACATAAAGTTGAAGATGGTGATTCTAAAATTGATTTAGATCAACACTTGATTGATGGGAAGGTGCTCTTAATTAGAGTTGGTAAGAATTTCCGTGTAATTACAACTGAAATGATTTAATGAAAATAACAACAACATGTGTGTAAATAGTATGTGTATAACGAACGTTCTTGTATATAATCAAAAAGGCATTTTATTAATATCCGAAGTACGCAAAATTCTATTAACCATCAATCTATATATGTTATGCCTACTTGTATAAATTCAACTTCCACCACCTTTACTATGTCTAAACAATTTCATACTAATCCATGAAGCAACAGCCCAAATCCATAACACCACAAAGTTCAAGAAAAAGAAACACAAGTAGTAGTTATCAATAACATGTTCCTGTTCTACTAAAGAATCGATGACAAAATTGAGTCGTCGACTATTCCCACTAATTGATTTAATCCACGAAACGGCATCTACATTCTTGAAAACCCATCCCCATAAATTGAACAATGATCCTAAGGAGATTACAGTTATTGCCCAAGCAGTAAAAATAAGTAGATAGCCATATAATCGTAGTTCTTTACGATCGTGTTCTTCATCAATGGGGGGTTCACTCATTTGTTGGCCCCTATAATTCAAACTATAGTCATATTCCCTCTGGTTGTGTTCCTTGTAGATAACTTCGTCATTGGAAACATCCAAGTCGTCAAAAACTGGACTCGATAGAGCCATTTAAAAATGAAAAAGGTGTTTTTAATGTTTCATATACATATAAAAGTTTGAACTTTTGAAAATGGATCTAGCTAGTATACTTCAACGGGCAAAGGGCGCTATTGAAGATTCACGAAGGCTTTATTTAAAGCAGCAGTGTCAATTGACTCAAAAATCGGCTAAAAGTGCCCTTAGGACACCCTTAGGAGCGCAAATCAAACAATTGGCTGAAATAACGATGAAATATCATAATCCCATATGGATTGAAGAAGCTGTTGATGTCCTTGTTGAATCGCCAGTTTATACTAGGGTTGATGCTGTAGAGGCGGGAAATCCAAACGTTGATTACACTGATGAGTTGGTGAGACAACTGTTAAAATGGTTCAAAGAAGAATTCTTTACTTGGGTTAATAAATTACCATGTCCTAATTGTAAAAACGATGACCAAAGTCAAATAAAGGGACTTAGACCTGTTGCACCTTATTTACAGGAGCATCATCAAGGGAATGCTAGAGTGGTTGAACGATTTCAGTGTTTAAAGTGTAATTTACAATATGAATTCCCTAGATACAACAATCCAGTGACACTTTTAAAGGAAAAAAAGGGTAGATGTGGTGAATGGAATGGTTGTTTTATTCTTCTTTTGATAGCAGCTGGGTTAGATGTTAGATACGTTTGGAATGCCGAAGATCACGTTTGGTGTGAATATTTCAGTAAGAATTTGAAAAGATGGATTCATTTAGATTCTTGTGAAAATGCATTTGATAACCCCTTATTGTACAATGATGGATGGGGTAAGAAAATGTCTTATACCTTTGCTATCCATAAAAATTACATTTTAGATGTCAGTGAAAAATATTTAGATCATTCTAAACCTGAAAGGCATATCTCTAGAGACAAGTTGGGTAAGCACGAGCTGATCAGTTTGCTATTGAGCATAAATTCAAGGAGGTTGGGTGACATAGATTTAAATGAGGATTTTTTAACTGTCACTTCTCAATTGATTTGTGACTTTAGACATCGTAACCTTAGTTCAAAAGCTGATCCTACTGAAACTATGGATTCTCGACAATCTGGGGCAGGTGAATGGACTCGTGAAAGAGGAGAAAATGGTGCCGGTGCTTAATTTAACCAATTTTATCACATGAAGGTATTTTGATTGTTTTAAATGTATTGTTTCTGGATGAAATTAACGTCAATTACTAGTCATATTTAATCTATTTATTACTACTTTTTTAAAAAAATAAAAATATAGCTTTATATTTCTAATTCATTTTAAAAAAAAAATTGAAAAATAATAAATAATGTGCTGAGCATTTTTTTAAACATCTTTAATTTTTTTTTTTTTTTAATAGGAAAAAAAAAATTTTTAAAGGTCTTTTTCCTTTAAATCGCTTTAAAGTAGTATTTAAGTTACGGGAATGGACGAAAGTTATGTTTCGTTTGATTTAAAGGATGCCAAAGAGGTATACCTTTCCGTTTCTAAATTTTATTCTAAGAAAAATATTCCAGAAGGACCAAGTTTCAACAAAAAGCTTGCTCCTTCCGATAATTTAACTACTTTAGCTATTCACATGCTTGATAATCGTGCTGTCTATGCCGATTTATTAGCATTCAATCCAATATTAATTGAATTAGTTGCAAGATTAATTAATGATCCATCCATTGAAAGACAATTCTTGACTAAATCAAATTCTGAAAATTTAACAATTGAAGGTGCTAAAGTCCTTTCTACTCTTGGGGCCGCCTTAACATTTACCAATGATATCAAAACATTAGTTGAACTTTATTTAGAAAGAAAATCATTCTTTTTATCATTATCAAATTGTTTACAATCTATTTCTCAATCTGAGCTTCAAATGATTTTAGTTGCATTTTACAGATTATTAACATCAGACAGACAAAAGTTCCAAAAATTTGTTGATCCAGAAGTTTTAAATAAAATTATTTCATTGGAATCATCATCTGAAATTAATAAATATTTGGCAATTTTAATATCTGCACAATATCTTTTCCTTTCAGAAGATGTTAGAAATCAATTATTAAAAGATAACATTAAAGATGATAAATTATTAGTGGGTGAATTAGATGGTGAAACTAACATTAATTATAAATTTTTACCTTTGATTGAATCCCAACGACTTTCAAATTTATCCAAATTTACTTCAACAAGTGAACCAAAATCCATGCATTCAAAGACAATTGTCAAATTTAATCAATCAGATTTATCATTAGGTGTTTCAATAATTGCCGGTGTTTTAGTTCCTAATTTAATTTCATTAACTTCTAATAATACCAACGTAACAACTGCATCATCAGAATCAAATTTTGTCCCAATAGAAAAATCATTCAATTCGATGAAACAATTTGCACATCATATTAAAACATCGGACCCAGTTATGTTAATTGGTAATGCTGGTTCGGGTAAAACTTTCCTTGTTAATGAAATTGCCAAATCACTTCATATTGAAGATTCAAATAGTTTAATTAGAATTCATCTTAATCAACAAACTGATTCAAAGAGTTTATTAGGTACATACACTTCAGGTACTAAACCGGGGACTTTTGAATGGAAAAATGGTGTTTTAACAACTGCGGTCAAAGATGGTAAATGGGTTTTAGTTGAAGATATTGACAAGGCTCCTAATGAGGTTTTATCCATTTTAATGGGTCTTTTAGAAAATAGACAATTGACAATTCCATCAAGAGGTGAAGTTATTCATGCAGCCAATGGTTTCCAGCTTATTTCTACTGTAAGAACTCAATCTATTAATGATTCATTACCTGATATTATTGGTATGAGATTATGGAAATCGTTAAAATTGACCAACTTGGATGAAAATGATTTGAAGACAATTTTGAATAAGAAATTCCCATTATTAACTAATTTCAATGATTTATTTATTAAATGTTATTTTGCCGTCAAAGCAATTCATGATTCAAGAAAGTTTGTTTCCATGAACAAAGGTGCTCAACCAAGACAAATTTCCATTAGGGATTTAATGAAATTTTGTACTAGATGTGCTCGTATTATTTCCAATGCAGGTATTACCTCAACTGATGATATGATTCAAGATGATACATTTGATTCGATTTTCAGTGAAGCTATTGATTGTTTTACTAGTGCCGTTGTTGAAAAGGAACCAATTGAAGTTTTAATTAGAGAAATTGGTCAAAATCTTAACATTCCAACATCTAGAATTAATTTACAATTGAACAAGAGTGTTCCTGTTTTTCAAGATTTAGAAGATTCCATTAGAGTTGGTAGGGCATACGTTGAGAAACAAAAGATAATTGGTTTGAATAAAAAGAATAGAGCTGTTGCTTCTCAAAATATTACATCTTTTGCTAGAACCAATCATTCTGCTAGATTAATGGAAAAAGTTGGTGTTGCTATTTCAATGTGTGAACCATTACTTTTAGTTGGTGAAACAGGTACAGGTAAAACTACAGTTGTTCAAGAAATGGCTAAATTATTGAATAAGAAATTAACTGTTATTAATGTTTCTCAGCAAACTGAAGTTGGTGATTTGTTAGGTGGTTTTAAGCCTATCAATGCCAAGACATTAGCATTACCATTACAACAAGATTTTGAAGAATTATTTGCTAGATCATTCTCAACGAAAAACAATGCTAAGTTTATTAAGTTGTTATCAAAATGTTTCAACAAATCACAATGGAAGAATGTTAGTAAATTATGGAAGGAAGCTTGCAAAATGGCTGATAAGACATTTAGAAAGGAAGATACCCCAGAAGTTGAAGGTGAAGATGAAGTTAATGAAAACGAAGATGAAGGACACAGAAAGAAACGTAAATTGAATTCTACTGAAAAATCTCAATTAATGAATGAATGGGAAATAATGCTTAAGAGAATTAATGATTTCGAAAAACAATCTGTTGATCTGGAAAACTCTTTTGTTTTCAAGTTCGTTGAAGGTTCCTTGGTTAAAGCTATCAAAAATGGTGATTGGTTATTACTTGATGAAATGAATTTAGCCTCTCCAGAAACTCTCGATTCTATTTCTGATTTATTAGCTGAAGATTGGACTAATAGAAGTATTCTTTTATCTGAAAAGGGTGATGTTGAAAGTATTAAAGCACATCCTGATTTCAGAATCTTTGGTTGTATGAATCCAGCAACAGATGTTGGTAAAAAGGATTTACCACAAAGTATTCGTTCAAGATTCAGTGAAATCTATGTTCATTCACCTGATGAAGATATTGCTGATTTATTAATGATTATTGACAAGTATGTTGGTAAATATGCTTTAAGTGATGAATGGGTTGGTAATGACATTGCCGAATTATATCTTGCTGCCAAGAAATTATCTGAGGAAAATAAGATTGTTGATGGTGCTAATCAAAAACCACATTTTAGTATTCGTACATTAACCAGAACTTTGTTATATGTTAAGGAAATCGTCAAGATTTATGGTTTAAGAAGATCACTTTATGAAGGTTTTTGTATGTCTTTTTTGACTTTATTAGATGCTAAATCAGAAGAATTGTTAAAACCATTAATTGAAGAATACACTGTTAATAAATTGAAGAATTCTAAAGGTGTGATGAACCAAATTCCACGTGATCCTTCCGATCAACAAAAACAGTATGTTCAATTCAAGCATTATTGGATTGAAAAGGGTCCACAAGAACCTCAACCACAAGCCCATTATATTATCACTCCATTTGTTGAAAAGAACATGTTAAACTTAGTTAGAGCTTCAAGTGGTGGTAGATTCCCTGTTTTAATTCAAGGTCCAACTTCTGCTGGTAAAACTTCTATGATTAGTTATTTGGCTAAGATCACCGGTCATGAATTTGTCCGTATTAATAACCATGAACATACAGATTTACAAGAATATTTAGGTACATATGTTTCAGATGATTCAGGTAAACTTGTTTTTAAGGAAGGTATCTTAGTCGAAGCTTTAAGAAAGGGTCATTGGATTGTTTTGGATGAATTGAATTTGGCACCAACTGATGTTTTAGAAGCTTTAAACCGTTTGTTGGATGATAACAGAGAATTATTTATTCCTGAAACACAAGAAGTTGTTACACCACATCCAGACTTTATGCTTTTTGCTACGCAAAATCCACCTGGTTTATACGGTGGTAGAAAGGTTTTATCCAAGGCTTTTAGAAATAGATTTTTAGAATTACACTTTGATGATATTCCACAAGATGAATTGGAAATTATTTTAAGAGAAAGATGTCAAATTGCTCCAACTTATGCCAAGAAGATTGTTGAAGTTTACAAGGAGTTATCTGTTCAACGTCAATCTACTAGAGTTTTCGAACAAAAGAATTCATTTGCTACATTAAGAGATTTATTTAGATGGGCTATGCGTGAAGCTGTTGGTTATGAACAGTTAGCTGCAAATGGTTATATGTTATTGGCTGAAAGAGTTAGAAGACCAGAAGAAAAGGTGGTTGTTAAAGCTGCTTTGGAAAAGGTCATGAAGGTAAAATTGGATATTGATCAATATTATCAAGATCTTGAAATCCCTGAATTATTGGAAATGAAGGGCCCAGTTATTTGGACAAAGGCCATGAGAAGGTTGGCTGTTTTAGTCATGACTTCCATGAAGAATAACGAACCATTGCTTTTAGTTGGTGAAACAGGTTGTGGTAAAACTACTGTTTGTCAAATGATTGCTCAATTCTTTAACAAGGAATTGATTATTGTTAATGCTCATCAAAATACTGAAACTGGTGATTTATTAGGTGCTCAAAGACCAGTTCGTAACAGATCTGAGTTACAACAAAAGTTACACGAAGGTCTCATTTCTGTTTTATCCAAGATTAATATTGCCGTTGAAGAGTCCATGTCTAATAACGAATTACTTGATCTTTGGAAGGTTAATAGGAAGTTGGAGGGTGTTACCGAAGAAGATTCCAAGTTGATTGAATTATTACAAAAGAACTGTAATGCTCTTTTTGAATGGAATGATGGTCCATTAATCAATGCTTTGAAGAGTGGTTCATATTTCTTACTTGATGAAATTTCTTTAGCTGATGATTCTGTTTTGGAAAGATTAAACTCGGTTTTGGAACCAGAAAGAACGCTTTTCTTAGCTGAAAAGGGTGCTCATGATGCTTTAATCACTGCTTCTAAAGGTTTCCAATTTTTATCAACTATGAACCCTGGTGGGGATTATGGTAAGAAAGAATTATCTCCAGCTTTGAGAAATCGTTTCACTGAAATTTGGGTGCCATCAATGGAGGATTTTGAAGATGTTAAACAAATTGTCAATTCCAAATTAAACGAAGGTGTTAAACAATTAACAGATTCAATTGTTGCTTTTTCCGAATGGTATGGTAAGTACATGGGTGCAGGTGATGCTACTAGTGGTGTTATTTCCCTTAGAGATATCCTTGCTTGGGTTATTTTTATTAACTCTGCATACTCTAATGGTGTTGAACCAAATAGTGCTTTGTTACATGGTGCCTGTATGGTTTTCATTGATGCTTTGGGTACCCACACTACTGCTCATTTAGCTGAAAATGAAACCAAGTTAAATCAAATGAAGGTTTCATTTGTTAATCAACTTTCTGAATTTGCTAAGGTTGATCTTTTGCCTATCTACAATGAACAATATGCTGTTACTGTTGAATCTACTGATGTTGCATGTGGTCCATTTAAGTTAGAAAGAGACCCAGAAACACCTGCTGTTACTTCATTTAATTTACAAGCTCCAACTACTGCCGCTAACACAATGAGAGTTATTCGTGCTATGCAAGTTCACAAGCCAGTTTTGCTTGAAGGTAGCCCTGGTGTTGGTAAGACCTCCTTAATTTCTGCTTTAGCCCAAGCCACTGGTAACCCATTGACACGTATTAATTTATCTGAACAAACTGATCTTATTGATTTATTTGGTTCTGATACTCCAGTTGAAGGTGGTAAAGCAGGTGAATTTGTTTGGAAGGATGCTCCATTTTTAAGAGCAATGCAAAAGGGTGAGTGGGTTTTACTTGATGAAATGAATCTTGCTTCTCAATCAGTTTTAGAAGGTTTGAATGCTTGTTTAGATCACAGAGGTGAAGCTTATATTCCTGAATTAGACAAGTCATTTGTTAGTCATCCAAACTTTAAGGTTTTTGCCGCTCAAAATCCACAATATCAAGGTGGTGGTAGAAAGGGTTTACCAAAATCGTTTGTTAACAGATTCAGTGTTGTTTATGTTGATATGCTGACTGCCGTTGATTTGAAACTCATTGTTAATCATTTGTATCCAAACGTTGATCACAATTTATCTGAAAAGTTAATTGAATTTATGTCCAGTCTTGAAGAACAAGTTGTTATTAAGAAGGAATGGGGTAGTATGGGTGATCCATGGGAATTCAACTTAAGAGATACCCTTCGTTGGTTATCACTTGTTGATTCTCCATCTCTTACAAAGGAAAAGATAGCCGATGATTTCTTTGATTTAGTTGTCAAACAAAGATTTAGAACTGAAAAGGATACTACAAAGGCTACTGAATTGTTTGAATCTATCTTTGGTAAAGTTCCTCAAAAGAAGGATCCCGTTTTCTTAATGGGTCCAGAATATGTTCAATGTCAAAATGAAGTTATTGTTAGAAATGAATTAGTTCAATACAAATCCAACCATCATATTGCTCAACTCCAATGTAATGTTCCAATTTTGGAAACAATCTTCAGGTGTATCAACAAATCTTACCCAATGATTTTAGTTGGTCCTTCAGGTGCTGGTAAAAGTGAATTGATCAAGTTTGCTGCTGATACTGTTGGTTCTAAGGTCTATGAATTTTCTATGAACAGTGATATTGATAGTATGGATATTCTTGGTGGTTATGAACAGGCAGATATCACCAGAGAATTATCTGAAATTTCTGTTAATATTCATGAATTTTTGTTAGAATTTATTTCTGTCAACTTAAGAGTCAATGAAATCAACCCAGAAATCATTTCTTTCACTTTGAAATTAATCAAGTCATTAACTGATAGTACGTTAGGCTCTCACAACATTGGTAACATTTTAGAGGCTATCAAGGTTTTAAATTGTACCATTCAAAATTCCTCCTTAGACATTTTCATTGAAAAGTTATCAAAACTCAAGACTGTTACCGATAATGGTGTGACTGATGTTAGTTTCCAATGGTTTGATGGTTTATTAGTCCAAGCTGTCGAAAAGGGTCACTGGTTAATTTTAGACAATGCTAATTTGTGTAGTCCATCTGTTTTAGACAGATTGAACTCTCTATTGGAAAGAGATGGTGTTTTAATCATTAATGAATGTACAAATGCTGATGGTTCTCCAAGAGTTATTAAGCCACATGAAAATTTCAGATTATTCATTACATCTGATCCAAAGTATGGTGAACTTTCAAGAGCTATGAGAAATAGAGCTGTTGAAGTTTTTGTTAGTCCACTTGAACAAAGGGCAACTTCTGCTGATAGAAACATTTTAGGTTTAGCTCCTGTTTCCTCAGAGGTCGAAGAACAAATTAAAAACATGTCTCTTGGTTCAACTTCTAGATCACTTTCTTCTTTCATCCCATCAAATGATAGTTCCATTCATGAATTAGCTTTATTCATGGATTATTATAATCAAGCTCTTGAATCTGATGTTCCATTTGCTGCTTACAACATTGTTGGATTTTCTTCACTTAAGTTCTTCTCCATTATTGATGATTTATCTTCTTGCTCATCTAATATTAGTGAATTTACAAACACTTCATTGTTATTTGAAATTAACAAGAACTTCCAATTCTTCAAGAACATTGGTATTATGGACAAGTTAGTTGAAGTTTATAAGATGGTTGAAAATGAATCTCCTTTATTATCCAGTTTACAAATTGAAAACATTGATAACCAATTTATTTCTCCATTAATGAATTCACCATTGTTACCATTAATCAAGGAACAATTGACTTGTGCTAATTCAAATGAAAGTAACTTTTTAATTTATGTTGCTTCCATGATTGCTGAGTCCTCTTCATTTTTAGAAGAATTGATTTCAAGAGCAAAGACACTCAAGCTTACATCAATGACAATGCTTGAGCAATCTGCTGCTGTTCATGTTGGTCGTGAAATTAAGAAGCAACCAAAGTTGGATCTTTACAAACTTGTTTTAGAATTATTCTTGTTCTTGAAGAATTCTTTAATTGAATCATTATCTTCTTCATTCTTAAGTAAGCCAAACTTTTATGAGGGTTTATTTGATTTCTTAATGATTTGGCAAAACATTGTTTCTTCATCAACACAATTCAACGAAACTGCAATTCGTGTTTACCATGAACAACTTCTTGAATGGATTGATAAACATCAAATCTACTCACATGAATTATTAAAGAAATTGATTTCAGATGTTGATGTTTTCTCCAAGCAGTTACAATTATCATCTGGTTCTGCCATGACATTGATTTGGAATGCCTGTAGGGATAAATATCCTCAAACTGAAGAAGGTTGGAACAATTTTGAAGCTTTAATTGAATTAACTACTAAATTTGATCAAGTTGCATCAAGACAATTTTCTGAAAATACTTCCAATGTTAATGAATTCAGAAAGCTTTTAATCTCATTATTTGATGAATGTCTTGAGAAGGAACAAAGACCAGATTTCATGTCTATGTTAGAAGAATTAAGTGTTAAGATTGATGCTTTAGCCACTGTTTCTGATGGTTTCTTGGCAAAGAGATCACATCCATTTGTTGAATTATTTGATTCATTATTAGGTTTTGTTGAATCTGATCTTACTGCTAACAGATTATCTGGTGAATTGAACAATGACAATTTAACTTTGGCCTTACTTGCTGATAGATCAACTTTATCACTTACTAACATGGATAAGACTGAATTATTCAAGCCATATCCTAAGATTTTAAGTTCTCTTTGGAACAAGGAGGGTGAATTAAAGATTCCATTGTTTGATGATTCTTTCTTAAAGGAGATTTTACGTTCTAAGAATAAGATTGGCTCTACTGAAGGTGGTAAAATTGATGAAACATTATTTGATATCAAATTCTTTATTGCTCAATTATTAAAGAACTCCCCTCAAGTTTTAACTGATCATTTGAATTACTTCTCTGAAATTATTTATGAATGGATCTTATTTGTTTCCAACTTACACATTGAAATGTTACAAGATGATGTTGAATCATCAAAGGAATCATTAAAGTCTACTGATGCCAATGTCATGAAGAAACATGCTGATATTCACAGAGATAATGGACATGCTTCATATGCTGATATCTATGAAACTTATTTCATGCCTGCTATTGCTTTATTAAACCAACCAAAGACAAGATCATCAGTTGGTAAGGCATTTGTTTTAGTTGCATCTGGTATGATTATGCTTTACATGCCTAATTCAACTTATGATCCAGCTACTGTTGACCATATTCTTTATGATGACTTTTTGAAATTACAAAAGACCATTGGTGGTATTAGAGAGTCATTTGTTTCAGCCAGAACTATTTACTTTGGTGATGATGAAATCTCTGCTGAAGGTCAATTACCAACGTTTGATGAATCATCTCTTCCAGAAGCTCCAAGAGTTTACCGTGATAAGAAGCCATTGGATAACTTATTTGACGAATGGTCTGCTTTCTTCACATCTTATATTGATTCTGATAGTATCAAATTGTTATTAGAAACTGCATCCAACATTTCAAACAAGTCAACACTTCAAATTGAAAATTTCAACAAGAGTGCCTCTCAATTTGTTTTTAGATTAAAGGATGGTTACCACAGATACTCTGATTTGAATGATATCTTAGCTGGGTTTATACATTCTTTAAGATTGGGTTTGATTCTTATTCACGATGAAACTTTAGAATCCAATTCACAAATTTCTTCATCTTTATGGACAACCAATTTGGCACTTTTATCAACCACACCAGAAGTTAATTCTTTATTGGAAAATATCAAGAATTTATGTAAGAATAGAGATGTTGCCGATACCGATGTTGAATTAATTTACAACTTTATTGTTCAAGTTTCTGCTTTCCGTGGTGAAACTGATGAAAAGTTTGTTGAAACTGATTATTTGAATGAAGCTCTTCTTGCTTTGTACTACAGATGGACTTATCGTAAGTTAAAGGAACAAGAAAAGGAATCATTAGATTCAGGTGTTTTCAAATTTGCTGATCCAACTATGGATGCTGAAGCTGATTTCCAAAAATTATTCCCAGATGCTGATGAATTAATTAATGTTGAAGGTATGGATTCTGATAACATTGGTAAAGATTTGGATGAGATTTATTTTGCAATTGCTAAATCTTACATGATGAACTTCAACAAATCAAATGATGCACAATTAGATTTATCCAAGATGGTCAAGTTATCCGTTGAAGCATTCAAATCAATTGAATCAATTTCTGCAAATTCTTCATCAAGTAACATGAATGGTTCTAACTTTGTTTCTGTTTTCAATACATTAGCTGAAACTTTCACTGATTTTACTCAACCAACTACTTCGAGGGATATTGATTTTTACAATGGTTCAACTAATTATGAAACTAAGAAAGCATGTACCGTTATTAAAAACATTCAAGTTTCTGTTCATGAATTATTAAAGGAATGGCCAGAACATGCTACATTATCAGATTTATTCCGTATTTGTCAAGAATTCTTAGATTTACCATCAACTACACCAATCTTCCGTATGTTAAGTAAGGTTGAAACCATTTTTGGTATTGTTGTTGAATGGGAAAAATATGCTCATAAGGGTGTTTCATTAAATGCTCATTACAATGCTATTACTTCATTAATTGTCTCTTGGAGAAAATTAGAATTAGCTTCTTGGAAACAAGTCTTTGTCAATGAAGAAAAGAAGGTTGAAAGAAACATTGGTAAATGGTGGTTCCATTTATTTGAAACTTTAATTTTGCCAACAGTTAATGGTGAAGAATTAGATGATGAATTTGAAGTTAAAGTTGTTGCCGCTATTAATGTTTTCATGTCTCAAACTACATTTGGTGAATATTCTCATAGATTAGATTTGTTAAAATCTTTTGTTTCTCATATTGAAGGTTTAAACAAGGAAAGTCCAATTAAGGATACTTTGAATAACATTATTCAATTTTACACTATGTTCCAACCTCAAATTTTAGAATCGATTGCAACTACCAAGGTTGATTTAGAAAAGAAGGTCAATGAAGTTATCTTATTAGCAAGTTGGAAGGATGTTAACATTGATGCCTTGAAATTAAGTTCAAAAAAATCACATTTAGCTCTTTACAAGGTTATTCGTAAATACCGTGATATTTTAACCAAACCAGTTAAGGAATTAATTGAGACTGGTATCAATGCTAATATTAAAACCATAATTCCTGAATTTAATTTAACATTGTTAGATACTTCAATTGATAACATTGATGAATTGGTTAAGTTATGTTGTCAAATTCCAAGTTGGAAGGAAAGACCACAAAGATTGATCAACTTTTCTAGAATTGATTCTAACATGAAGATTTACATTAATGATATTGAAAAGGAAGAATTACCAACTTTACATCAATATGCCAAGGATGTTATTTCTGAAGCTGAAAGGTTACGTAAAGAAACACCAAAGGAATTTAAGAAGGAAGATAAAAAATTGATTAATGGTTTGAAGAATGAAAAGCATAAATTATTCAGTAATGTTATTAAGGAAATTAGAGAAATGGGTATTAAGTTAAGAATGACAACTGATGTTAGTAAAGTTTTAACATCTGTTACATCCATTTTAGCCTCATCTAAATCATTAACTGATTCTTCATTTGAACAATCTGATGCTTTCTTCTTTAGATTGTTGGATTTATTACCAAGATTAAGACGTTCAGTTTCCGAAATTCATGATGATATTCCTGCTTCTGAAGCTCAAAAGTTATTAGTGGCTTCTGAACATTTATTATTTAGTTTGATTGCCAATAGACACGTTCTTGTTAGATCTGATCAATATGCTAAATCATTGAAATCTTCTGTTGATGAATTAACATCTTTCACATTGAACAGTGGTAACATTATTTCAAATATCAACGATGCTATTAAGGTCAAAGATTCATATAAGGATTCTCAACTTGTTTTGAAATGGTTACCTAAATTCTTAGAATATTCTGTTAACACTTTGATTTCAACTAATGGTTTTTACTCAGTTAAAGCAGAACATGACATGTTTGTCAAATACAAGAATGCCTTTGATAGATTATCACTTTCTGAAAATGAAATTGTTGGTTCAAAGGATGTTGAAACTATTAAAAAGATTGCTCAATTGTACATTGAAATGATTGATAATTTAAGAGTTTGGAAATCACAAAACCCAAGTGTTGCATTCATTGCAGATTCTGTTTTAGAATGGTGTGAATTACAAAACATTTCATTTACTAAGGATATTAACCCAATTCAAACCCAATTGAAATCAATCAATGATTTAGAAAATGATTTCCGTTCATTGTTTAACACTATTTTACTTGTTATCCAAAAACTTCATAAGTTCCAAACTGAAGCTAAGCAAACTGAAGCTGAAGATGAAGATCATAAATGGTTAGTTTCTAAGCAAAAGAGAATTGTCAAATATTTCGATTTGTTATACCCTGCTTCTATTTCTAAAAAATTGAATGCATGTTTTGAAACTATGAAAATGATCAATTTCAATGTAGAAGAATCTAAATTAGCATCTGCATTAATTTCTCATATGTTACCAATTATTAACAATTATTTCAACCTTGTTTCCGTTGTTGAAAATAAATTAAGAGACAATTATGTCGATGTTTCTAAGGGTACATTTGAATTGTCATCTATTTTATACAATTTAGCAACAAAGGGGTTCTGTCAACCTGAATTACCACCTGATGAAAAGGAATCTGATCAAATGCAAGAAGGTACTGGTTTAGGTGATGGTGAAGGTGCCACTGATAACTCCAAGGATGTTGAAGAAGATGAAGATTTAACTGAACATGCTCAACAACCAAATGAGGAAGAAAATAAGGATGAAGGTGAAGAAGAAAATGACGATGCTGTTGATATTGAAGGTGATATGGCTGGTGATTTAGAAAATGCCCCTGATGAAGATGACAAGGAAGGTGAAGATGAAGATGAAGAAGAACAAGATCTCGATGAAGAAATTGATGATTTAGATGATTCTGATCCAAATGCCGTTGATGAAAAGATGTGGGATGAAGAAGCTGAATCTAATTCTAAGGAAAAGGAATCAGATGAAATGCCTCAAGATTCTAATGAAAATGATGAAATGCAAGCCATGGAAGATGAGGATGATAACGATAAGAAATCTGATGAAAAGAACGAAAACCAAGAAGATAATGGTGAAAGTGATCCAAAGGATGAAGAACGTGAAAACGATGACAATGCTGAAGAAGAGGAAGATATTGGAGAACAAGAGGATGACATTAAGAACGATGAAGATGATGAAAAGTTTGATGATCAAGCTGAACAAGGTGATGCATTAGAACTTCCAGATGATATTAATCTTGATGATGATGGTAACGATGAAGATGAAGAAGGTGATGAAGAAGAAGCTGAAGGTGATGATGATGGATTTGATGATCCAATGGATGATGAAGATCCTCTTAACACTGAAAACAAGGATGTTGAAATGGACAATGAAGAAGAAGAAGGTGATGAAGCTGAAGAAGAAGTTGAGGGTGAACCAGCTGAAGGTGAAGATGACCAAGAAGATGACCAAGAAGAAGGTGATCAAGATGAAGAAATGTTCGATGATGGTAATGAAATCAACGAAGAAGAAGGTGCCGAAGCTAGTGATGAAGAATTGATGGATGCCGGTGAAGATGAAAAGCCACAAGAGGATGAGGATGAATCCAAGACTGAACAAGGTGAAGAAAATGAAGTTGAAGGTTTAGATGGATTAGAAAGTGGTAACAACAACGATGAAATCAATGAAGATACTGCAGTTCAACAACAATCTGGTGTTAAATCTGAAGGTGCTGATGCTGATGCTAAGGAAGATGATGAAAATGTTGGTGGAACAGGTGGTGGTGCAGAGTTCCAACAGAATGAAGAACAACAAGAAAACGAAGATGAAAGTACAGAAGATCAAAATGATAGTACTAGAGAAAAGGCATCAGAAGCTATGAAGCAACTTGGTGATTCTTTGAAGGAATTCCATAGAAGAAGACAAGAAATCAAGGAATCTACAGATGACGATTTAGTTGATCAACAATCAGGTCAAAAGCCAGATGAATTCCAACATCTTGAAGGTGACAGCGCAGAAAACGAAACTCAAGCTTTAGGTGCAGCCAACAAGGACCAAATTCAATCAATTAATGATGATATGGCCATTGAGGAATCTGAGGATGAAGATGAAGATTCTGAACCAGTGAAGAAGGAAATCAAGGAGGAAGAAGCTGACTCAGATGTTGAAATGGGTGAAGGTGAAGATAACCAAGAAGATTTTGGAGGTGAAAAACAAGCTGGTGGATCTGGTGAACAAGAAACCGAAGATGCCCAGGGTGATGAATTGGATATGAAGATGGAAATCGACGATGAAGAAGATTCAGAAGAAGAAGAAATTGATGAAGATATGGAATTTGGTCTTGACAATGTTAAAGGTGAAGAAAAGGTTTTAAGAGATTACGAAGAAGCTGAAGAACTTTGGAAACATGCTGATGAAGATACAAGAGAATTGACATCTTCCTTATGTGAACAATTAAGATTAATTTTAGAACCAACTTTATCAACTAAATTAAGAGGTGATTATAAGACAGGTAAGAGATTGAACATGAAGCGTATCATTCCATATATTGCATCTCAATTTAGAAAGGATAAGATTTGGATGAGAAGAACCAAACCAAGTAAGAGACAGTATCAAATTATGATTTCAGTTGATGATTCTAAATCTATGGCTGAATCTAAGGCTGTTGATATTGCATTCCAAAGTATTGCATTGGTTTCAAAGGCATTGACTCAATTAGAAAGTGGTCAATTGTGTATTATGAAGTTTGGGGAAGATTCAGAAGTTGTTCATCCATTTGAAAAACAATTCAGTGGTGATTCTGGTATCAATGTCTTTAGAAATTTTGATTTCCAAGATACCAAGACAGATGTTAGAAAATTAGTTGATAAATCATTGAATGTTTTCAATGATGCGAGATCAATGGGTGATTCTGATTTATGGCAATTACAAATTGTCTTATCGGATGGTGTGTGTGAAGACCATGAAAAGGTTCAAAGATTAGTTAGAAAAGCTCGAGAAGAAAAGGTCATGATTGTTTTCGTTGTTATTGATGGATTAAATAACCAAGAATCAATTATGGACATGAACCAAGTTAACTATGTTACTGATGCCAATGGTTTGATGAAATTGCAAGTTAATAAATACTTGGACAGTTTCCCATTTGAGTTCTATGTGGTTGTTCACGATGTGAATGAATTACCAGAGATGTTGTCCTTGATTTTGAGACAATATTTTACAGAGTTAGCACATAGTTAGAAAGAAGAAAATTAGGGGATGATTAGAGAGAGTTTATAGAGAGGAGTTTTATTTGAATTTATTATTGTATTTATTTGTATTTATTTAAAAGAAATTATTTAACTATTAAGTAGCATTTGCTGCTGAGCAAATTAGCCGAAATAAAACACGCTTGTGCCTTCCATTTTGAGATAAAAAATTTTTGTAAAAAAAGTTTTTTGGTTTTTTTGGGACAAAAAAACAAAATAAAGTCCATTTTGAGCGAATTTGCGCTGTGAGTTTCCCAGGTAAGCCAAGAAAAAAGGAATTTCCAAAAAAAACGTCCCTGGAGGGAAACTGATCGCGAAAAGATAACCTGTTTCCCTAATTGACGCATACAGTGGTCCAAGCGGTGGTTGTTTTGAGTCATGTGTGATGATTCCTCCTCTCCCTCTTCTTCTTCTTCTTCCTATCATTAAAAAAAACTTGATTTAGCATGCAAAGCTACAGAGCGTATCAACAAGTTATGCGTCTGCCTCAAAGTGCAGCCCGGAAAAACACAAAGTGCGATAAGGCCGCCAAAAAACCCGTTACCGCCACAAAGTCTGTTTCTCAAACACATCAACCACAACAACGTCGTAAGATCACTAGAACAAAGACAGGTTGTTTGTGTTGTCGTCGTAGAAAGAAGAAGTGCGATGAGCTCAAACCAGGTTGTTCCGGTTGTTTAAGAAATAACCTTCAATGTGTCTATCCAGTGGCACACGATCACCCACACGACAAAATGGCAGCATTTATTTTGAGTGAAATGGCTTCCACTCATTCGGATGTGACACCTTCTTCCCCTACCCACCATTCTGATATCCCACAAATGTCATCTCCTTCATCTCCACAACATTCTGATTATGAATCGCCAATCACCTCTCCTCGTTTGTCAGCAGCTGAATCTATAAAGTTCGTCTTACCTATTGCCATGGATACCTCTAAGACTCTCAAAAGGGCAGTGCATCACAGTGTCAACCCTATCTCAATCAAATCTTTATTGAATTGAGTCATCAATGAATTTTAACACTCACCCATTTTTTGAGGTCTTTTCTACGTACTATATTACCCGCTGCTTTTCATTTCTTTATTATGTGTTACCTTTATATATTGTATAATTATTATAATCAATCATTTCTTTGATTTGAAATCATTTACTAAATTATTCAACTGTGTTTGAACCTTATCGCAGAATGACTCTAAATATTCATTTTTCAGTGACCTGACAGAAATGTTTAAATTGTCATTACCACATGCAACACTCATAACAAACAAAGTATTCGTTGTCAATTGGTCAAACCATACATCTTTCAAAGGTAGTTTACCGACGTTAGAAACTTCTAAAATTGGTCCAAATTTTGCATCTTTTGAACTTAAAACTGCCTGTTTCGGATCAATTAAATTCATCAAACCTAAATCATAACATGATTCTTCATATCCCTTGTGTATTATTTTATGAATACGCTTAGTAATTTCCCAATCAAATTCTTTAATTGGTGGTAAATAAAAATCAATGAGACCCATGAATAAACCAAAACTAGTGTTTAAATCAGTTTTCTTCATTAATTTCCTTGCATTGGTAGGAATACTAGTTTTTGTATCGAAGTCACCAGTTATATCATTACAAGCTAATAAACCTAAATGAGCTATCAATGATGTAAGTTTGATGTCATGAGATCTACACATTTCAATGATCTTTTCATAATTGGAAATTGATAACATTTTCAGTTCGGAAATGGGGTCTCTTTTAACTTTTGGCATTTGTTCATAATTCAAATCTTTATAATCACTTGTAAAATATCTTATCCATCCAGAAACCCATTTTGGTAAAAATTCCATCATTATTAATTTAATCTTGGTCAAAATTGGCGCTTTGTAACCTAAAATTAAATCATCCGGTGGTGGTAATAATGAATCAATTTTTATACCTTCATCATTGTTATACATTTCATTAAAAACTTTATGGAAGTTAATACCTGACATACCATCACATAAAACATGATCCGAGTAAAAAAATAGCGTGTTCTTATTTAAAAGAATTAACTTCCAAAGAGGTTTAGAATCACCATATTTGAAAGATTTATGTTGAATTTCCAAAAACAAATCATTAATACTCTTTGAATCATCATTTATGATGGTTAATGTTGAACTAAAGTCAATATTTTCAATGTAATACATTTCAATCTTCTTATCATCACCTGTTGGGCGCATATTAGATCTTAAATTTGGATATTCATCACATATCAATTTTAATGTTTTCATGATCTTTTCCTCTTCTAATGGTTTTCCATAATCTGCGGCAATACAGAAGTTGGTGTAGTTACCAGTTTCAGTTCTCCAATAGAAATATTGTTCAATTGGTGTCAAAAAACGTGATTTCATTTATTATATGGAAAAGTTATATAAAATGGACAAAAAACTCAAATCTTATTTAAATGTTAATTTGAATTTATATTACATTATAATTGCCTTAGCGCGGTATATTTGTTTCCATTACAGTCTATTAGTTCATATTAGATACACCGAATGAATTGTCTTTATATAAGATGCTTTTTGATAGAAAAAAAGGCATTGTAAATCTGCAAAGAGCTCATGAAGAGTTTATAATATCAACAAATCTATTTTTATAAATTGGTAACCAATCATCCACAAATGACCGCATTGAAATCTTGATACAATTGTTTGAACTTATTATATTCATTAGAAAAATCTCATTTTCAATATTTTGATCAAACCAAACATCAACTATCTCTTCACATTTTATCTTCCCTAAATTAGAGATTAAGAATGAATGTACATCCGCTTTCCCTGAATTCAACTCCTTTATTAAATCATCTAAATACTTTTCCGGTGAAACATAATTTAATAAATTAATTGTCTCTAATGATTTATCCTTTAAAGAATGAATCATTCGATTAATAGTAGAAACTAAATCCCAATTAATTTCCTCCTTGGGTATTACTTTAGAAACTGGAGGAATCTCTAAAGTAGACACACCAATAAATGGCCCAAAATCCGCAGTAAATTTGGGGTATTTCAATTGTGTCTTCTTCATATCAATTTTTTCTCTCAAATTATAAGGAATTGAAAGAACATTATCAAATGGGTCTAAAAAAGGTTTACCTGCTAATAAACCAACTGTTTGAATAAACGATGTAAATTTCACATTGTGTGATTTACACAATTGTAAAATTCTATTTGATTTTTCCTTATCAATCGTAACCCATTCTGTTTTATCCTGACCAACAATTGGCATTTCCCTTTTCTTAAATTCCATTATTGATGAATAAGGTGACCCATTAAAATATTTCCTAATGTATTTACTAATAAATTCCGGTAGAATATTATTAAGTATCTCATAGATTAATGTACCAATCGATACATATGTACCTAATAATTCCTTATAACTAGGATAAATTTTATAATCCTTATCAATTAAATCGATGTCAAAAAGTAAAGTTGACATTCCTTTAAATGGGGTCCTTGGTTTTTTCGCTTCTTCACCATTTTGCAAAGATTTAATAGCTTTTAAGAACAAAACGTGGAAATTGAAACCTGAATTACCATCAAAAGGTATATGATCACAATAAAATACCAATGATCTTTTATTCACTAAAATCACTTTCCATAAAGGTTTAGAACAACCTAAATCAAATATATAATTTCTAATCCCCTCAATTGTATTTTCAACGCTATCATTATCAACAATACTTAAGACATCATCCAATCTAAAAGATTCAACAACTGCTAAATTCGGATTATTTCGCTTAGAATCAGGGAAAACATTAGCAGTAAGATTAGAATGCTCGTAAACCATTAGACTCAAGGCATTGTAAACCATTTCCTCGTCTAAATCAAACGAATATTTTGCTGCTACACGAAAATTCGTATATGACTTTTTAACATTTCTGTGATAAAGAAATTGTTCAAATGGACACAATGACCTGGCCTTTCTGCTGAAAAACCCATCAATAGACATTTTAAAGTTGTTTAAATGTAAATTTTAAATATTGCTACGATAAGAGCTCATAAAAGCAATTTGCGGATAGAGAGAAAAAATAATTTAGCAAATTGATATAAACATACACATTTCATTTGAGTTAATTTTCTATAAAAACAAGTAATAATGTCGAGTGGGAAGAAGCTCCTTTTGATGGGGAGATCAGGTTCAGGGAAATCATCGATGAGATCTATTATTTTTTCCAATTATTCAGCATTTGATACAAGAAGATTAGGTGCAACTATTGATGTTGAACATTCTAATTTAAGATTCTTGAACAACATGACATTAAATTTATGGGATTGTGGTGGTCAAGATGCATTTATGGAGAATTTCCTTAATAATATTGAGGATGAAAATGGAAGTAATAACATTTTTAAAAAGGCTGAAGTGTTAATTCATGTTTTCGATGTTGAATCAAAACAAGTTTCAAAAGATATCGATACTTTTAAGAGGGTTTTAGCCAATTTGAAAAAATATTCAAGTGAATGTAAGATCTTCATTTTGATTCATAAAATGGATTTAGTTCAAATAAATAAAAGGCAAGAATTATTTGATATAATGTTCAATAAATTGAAATTAATTGCATTAAATGATTATGGGTTTAATATAACAGGGTTTGGTACATCAATTTGGGATGAAAGTTTATACAAAGCTTGGTCTTCTATTGTTTGTTCATTAATCCCAAATGTTAGTGTATACGAACAACATTTGGCTAAATTAAATGAAGTTTTAAATGCAAAGGAAATCATATTATTCGAAAAGACAACATTTTTAGTTATATCATCAATGAACAAATTCAAAAATTCAACACAATCTGATCCTGATTTAGACCCAAAGAGATTTGAAAAGATATCCAATATTATAAAAACTTATAAACAAAGTGTTAATAAAATTAGATCAAATTTCCAAAATTTAGTACTTCATGGAAATAAATCATCAATTTATTTGGATATTTTAACTTCTAATATTTATATTATGATCATCATTGATGAGACACAGGATGCCGATAAGCCATACATGATCAACAACGAAAATTTGATTTTAGAAGATATCAAATTAGCCAGAGATTTATTTGAAAAGATTGAAAATACTAAAAAGTAATTAGAAAGTATATAAAATATATGTGCGTAGTTTTGTATTGTTTATAAGTAAAATTTCCTCTTGTCCTTTTCCATCTCCGTCTTGTATTCCCAATCCACTTCCTTTCTAATACCTCTTTGAATTCTTCTCAATTTTAATGTAAATTGAGGACCTAATTCTTGTAAACCAACCTTTTCTTCATTTCTAAAAATATAACGATGCATTCTAAAGAAAATATAATCTCTTTGGTTATGCAGTGTTATCACTTGTCTTCCTTGAAGTTCTGGTTTAGCAGGGAATAAAGATTGAAATAATCTAGAAACTGATCTACCTAATCTAGTTGTGAAATTATTCAAAATTAATTCAGGGATATGATCAGTTGGTTGACCATGACCTGTTATCCTTTTTCTTTCAACTAATGAAGTAATTGAAAAATAAAAAGTTGGACCTTCTGGTAAATGCATAAACGTTATACCATTAACAACTTTTTTATCTTCATTGATAACAATTAAATCAGTGAAATCTCTATTTGAACAGTATTCAGCCATATCATTCAATGTATATTTCTTTTGTCTTTTAACAAACTGTGAATTTGGGAAAATTTCAACCATCATAGCAGCAAATTGGTAAGCTTCTTTATGAGCTGCAGGACTTGTAGTGATTAAAACTTTTGGTTCGAGCCCTTCTTTAAAATAAGCATCAAAATTATCTTCACCTTCAACATCAACATTGACTGTTTCATCATAAACTCTCTTAGAATCGATTGTATCAGGAACATTTTCAGCAAGTCTCTTTTCTCTTAATTCTGGATTCATTTGTTCTTCCTTTGCTCTGGTAGCTCTTTCCTTGTGACGAGACTTGTTTTCTGCATCTTTCAATTTAGCAAATAATTCTTGTCTCTTGTGTTTGTTTTTGATCCCCTTTAAGGTCTCGTGATCAATTGGTGGCATATTTAATGGCGATTAAACTAACTAAGTAAATATCAAATCTTTTTTTTTTTTTTTTTTTTTTACATCCTAAAAATTTTTTTTTTATCCTCTATACAGTGAAAAAAGTTGTTATTATTAAATGCTCATTATAGGATTCAAGCTTTACATATTAAATTAATTAATTACCAAACATCCTCTTGGAATCTGTTATTCACCTTGAAAGACTTGACCATTTCAGTAGCAACGGCTTCATCGATTTTTTTGGATTCGGCCAAAATTTTAACCAAGGCAGCTTGTACATCACGGGCCATACGAGCAGCATCACCACAAACGTAAAAATAAGCACCAGCAGAAAGTAATTCAGCAATTTGTTGATTGTATTCAGCCATTTTATGTTGAACATAAACTTTCTCTTTTGTTTCTCTTGAAAATGCAGTAACCATTTGGAAATTTTCACCAAGTTTCTTAGCATACTCAACCCATTCATCTTGGTAAATGAAATCCTCTTGAGAGTTTCTACAACCAAAAAATAATAAAATCTTACCAATCTTGATACCATTTTCAACTTGCTTGACCTTTTCTCTAATGAAACCTCTGAATGGTGCAACACCAGTACCTGGACCAACCATGATAATTGGTGTATTTGGGTTAGATGGTAATTTAAATGTAGATCTTCTAATATGAACAGGTAATTTATAATGACTGAATTTCCCTCTTGGGCCTTCTAAATCATAATTTTGGACTAATAATAAATCATCTTTCTTGTTTTGAGCTTTTTCAATGTTCAATAAAAGATTGGTGGTAACACCTGTTACTAATTGTTCACCAATTTTAGATTGTTCAACAATAGCTGTAACATGAACAGATTGCTTTTCCATTGATGAGGAAGATGAAATAGAATAATAACGTGGTTGAAGTTTACCAATAGATTCAATGATAAAGTTAAATGGAACAGTATTCCAAGAAACATTTGAACTTAAAGTGGCTAAAGCATCACCAATATTAAGACCCTTTTCAGTGATTTGAGCATGGAATTTTATCTTATCATTAGAAATGGCAAGTGTGTTCTTCTTTGTTTCATCATTTGGAGTGAATTGAACAATAGATTTTAAAAATTGTCTTGAAACTGGACCAGAAATTTCTAAATAATGTCTTAATACTGTTTCATATGTAGTTGGGGATGGGAATGGCATATGAATAGTTTGATCAAGGGGTTTAACAGAAATAATTTGATCTTTCTTTGATTCTAAACCTAAAATTTTGATCAATTGAGAAACCTTCTCATCAGAATTCGATGGCCAAACGGCAATATGATCACCAGTAGAATATTTCAAATTAGAATCAGACAAATCAAATTCTAAATGAATACAATGTCTATCCTTTGAATTGAATAATTCTTTAGATTTAGAAACTGGTGCCAAATAAGGATGACTATGATCAAATGGACCCAATCTTAAAACGGATTTTTGTTCATCAGTTTTAACATCGATATATTTAGAATTTGGTTCCCCTAAAGAAACAGTTGAATCTAATTCTTGATTTAATTCTTCAATTTGTAACCCAGGTTGATATTTAACTTCATGTTCATCCAATTTCAGATCTTGTCTAATTTTATCCATAAATTGATCCTTCCATGCTAAGAAATCTTCATCCATGGAACCAGCACCATCATCACCAAGACCAAG
This sequence comes from Saturnispora sanitii, assembly GCA_030563185.1. Taxonomy (NCBI): domain Eukaryota; kingdom Fungi; phylum Ascomycota; class Pichiomycetes; order Pichiales; family Pichiaceae; genus Saturnispora; species Saturnispora sanitii. The sequence continues at coordinate 15,115 of JAKUBF010000019.1, read as the reverse complement.
TTCACCAATTATTTGAGCATTTTTGGATTTTAGTTGCTTGTCCAAATTAATACCAGTAGCATTGTAGAATTCATAAGTATTATTACCCAAGGCAAAAACACCGTATTTTAAGAAAGCCAAACTTTCGCAATCATTGTCCAAATAACTTATGAATTCAACAGCATTATCAGTTGGTTCACCTTCACCATATGTAGCCATGAAAAAGACAGCCAGTTTAAAATCTGGAATTTCATCAGAAAGAGTTTCCAAATTGTCATACGTGTAATCTGCAAGATCACAAACCATAGTAGGAACACCAAACTTAGCTTGGAATTCCTTGGCGAATTTTTGCGCGTAGTCTTCAGCAGTACCAGTTTGAGAACCAAAAAAAACAACTGCTTTCTTACCTGTTGATTTCAGAGTCTCAACAAGGTCGTTTGAAACTGTAGTTGGAACTTGTTCCTTGTATTCAGTATCAGCACTCCATAAAGAACCCTTGGTGAAGTAAATGATAAGGGCCAACACTATGGCAGCGAGAACAGACGCGTCTAATGGATCCATTGATATTTCGTTAAGAAAAGAAAGGCAAAAAGTTATACGACGAAACAAGATCTGGAATTATCGGCTCATTTTTGGAAAATAGTTACAAAATAAACAGTTATAAGTTATATTTAATAGGAAAAGTTCGAATAAACGGCTGCACATAAATCATCCAACTTGTCAATATTATTGAGTTCAAAGTGGAGATCTTTGTCTGCTTCAAAACGGGCCAGATTTGAAGAAACTGTCGTAACCAAAAGAGCCAATTTAATTGGTGTTTCTTGAGTAGTTAGTCTCTCTTGGATGGCTGTATGGATAATAAAAAGCATTGATGAAACACCTAGTGATGAAATTGTATCAATCAATTCACTACTGGTGGAAATATACCCACGTAATTCCATAACCAAATTGTTAAAAGTTTCTCTATGTGATTCATTCGATTTAAAACGAGAAAGGAAATCAGATGAATTACTTTGTGTTAATAGGGTATCTAAATCGGTATCTTTAGTAGGGAGTAGAACTTTTAAAATTGTTTCATCTTGGAACAATTGAGAATTAATACCTGTTTGAACTTTACTTAATAAATCTGCAAATTGATCCATTGTCAACTCTTGACGTAAATCAACGTTTGTAAATGTATTTCTAACATTTTCTTCTGCAATTTTATGGATGATTGGCCAGCCCTTGTTTAAAATCCACCATGTTAAAGAAAGGAATGCTTGTTCAGGGACATCATTTTCATCTTCATCTTCACCTTTCTCGTTTGTGTTATCCTCTTTACCTGATTGATCGTCGTTATCAACAAGCTTAATTCCTTGGTTTCTAGATGCAACCTTCAAGGCTGTTCTCATATATGATTTACGGGAAATAATATTCAATTGCAAATGAATAAGAAGAATAAGGATAGTTTGTGAATAGATGACGGCAAAAAGTTTGGTTATTGACTGTAATTTCAATTCATTCCAAAGTTCCTGTTTGGATTTAGTTGTAGCTACAGTTTTTGGGTCCTTTTCATCAGATGTTGAAGAAGGTGTTGTTTGTGAAGATTTAATTGATTTTGATTTTTGTAACCCAAGTAAAATATCATCAATGTTAATGGCCAAGTTGATTGGTTCAAGCAATATAGGTAAAAAAGATTGGAAGGTCATCAAACAATCCTTTTGTGTTTGATGGAACCGCTTTTTTATCAACTCCCTTGTTGAGTTTTCCTCTTTCAATCTGTTTTGAAATTCTGTGACCTTCCTTTGAATAAAAGCGGTCAATAAATATGACCCTAGGGCAAGTGAGATCCCCCAAAAAAATCTCTTCTTGTTTCTCTTGAAGATGTCACGGAAATACGTAAAAATTGACATGATTTTTAATGAAAAGATTGTGACTATAATTGTGGGAAATCAATCAATATTTCCGATTATGTAATTTTGATACATGATGTTAAACAATATTCTGTTAAATAGTTGGTTAATTTATATAAAAATAGTTATATAGTAAAGGAACGAAGAATTTATTTCTTCTTAAATTTAGACGGTTTGGAAACCTTACCTGATTTGACCTTTTTAACAGGTTCATCAGTAAATTTAGTGTGCTTTGATTGTGATGATTTTTTAAAATGTGATTTACTAACACTTGGTTCAAATTTTGCACCATTCAATTGTGCTTGGATAAATCTCTTGGATTCTTTATCCATTTCAACTTCCTTTTTCGCCTTCGAATCGTTAGATTCAATTGCATTCTTAACTCTTGACATAAAACTTTTCACTCTATTAATTTCAGACATAATTTGTTCTTCATTTTTCCCATTTTTTATACTACCAGTTGATTTAAGAAGAATAAAATATATTGTTGAAAGTGTATATGCAAATGAATTTAGTATCTGTGCCCTTTGGATATTTGTTAATTTTGGGTTGTCAAGTATATCATTTAAAGGTTCGTTTAGGAGAGTTTCAGAAACTGTTGAATCAAGAGATTCAATATTAGGTTGGTATGTAGAAAGAATATCTTTAATTCCTTTGATGTTTTCCATAATTGAAGGGTATTCCAATAGTTATTCAAAGGATGATAAAACTTGTATATACTTTAAAGTTAAAAAATTTGATTAAGAAAAAAAAAAATCCATTCACATACAAACTAATTTATTTGTAAGAAATAAAAAAATAATTAATTGCCTATTGCCAGAATTGAACTAGCGACCTCCGCATTACAAGTGCGACGCTCTACCACTAAGCTAAACAGGCAACTTGTTGAAAAGAAATATTTGTACTTGACCATAACAGGCACAAAAGTTAGAAAACGTGGGAAAGTGTTGTTGAAAGGGGGGCCGCCAACTTTAGTTTTTTATTTTAAATACTGACTTCAAGCAAAAGAATACCAAAGACTAAAAGTTAGGTTTGTGAAACAAATACGGAGAAATTGTAAACTAGAAAGTGTAAAATGATAAAATTATTTGAAATTTACTCATTGCCAGCGCCGGAAGCACACGGATCACCATCACAGTATTATATTCTACATTGACATCAAAGAAAACTAAATTAATGTTGGTAGGATCAAGTTTAATTTAAGAGTTCGGAAGATGTATCAGAAAGGAAAATAGGAACGGCAAAAAAAAAATGTCACCAATGGTTATGGCCGTATTAGTCACTTATAACAATAACATGTTAAATTGATGGAAAGCCGTATGTAAAGTTTCTACAAAATACGTTGTCCGTTGTCCGTATCTACAATTCACCACGGCAAAACAAAATTAAAATGATTTTTGAAACACAGCCTTACACGTGTTTATATTTGTGTAAACCAAACAAAACCCCGCTAATGTTTAAAACCCCAAACGTACAGCCTGGGCATGACCAAATATCCCAAAACCGACACGTTTGGGCACTTTTACCCCCCCCAAAAGCTTGACTACTTTAATAATGTTAACTTCCGGAGTTAGTTAAACTCCTTTTATCGCCGAACCTTAGCCAAGTTATCGATTATTCCCGATGAAAAAATATCTCCGAACTAAAAAAAAAAAATTTCGTGCGGTATAAAAATATCATCTTTGCCATGTTAGTTCATTTCTAGTTATCCTTACTTCCCCCAAATGCAAGAGGGAACACATCTAGAGGAGCAACGAGGCGAACAGCCAGAGCTACAGAAACGTTGGTTCACACCTTTGCTATCAAAGAAAGTCCCATTGGTGCCCACAGATGAAGAGAGAGACACATACCCCGAAAAGACTTCCAATTGGATCTCACAAATTATGTTTTTCTGGCTAAGTCCCATTTTCAACATTGGGTATAAGAGAACAATTCAACCAAATGATTTATGGAAGATGGATGAAGCTCAAAAAATTGACAATCTTTATACAATATTTAAAAGTTCTTTAGATGAGAGAATTAGATCCAATCAAGATAAGCATGTTTTGGAAAAATGTAAAGAACGTAATGAATCAATTGAAAGTGCTACTGTTTCTCGTGAAGAAGATTTATCAGATTTCAAATTACCAAAGATGGACATCCTTAAAGCTTTATGGGATACTTTATGGTTAGAATATTGTGTTGGCTTACTAATGAAAATTGTTTCTGATGCTGCATCTGCTCTTACACCATTATTACAAAAGAAGTTGACCAGTTTCGTTGAATCAAGACATTATCCTGGTGGTGAACCAATTGGTAAAGGTGTTGGTTATGCCATTGGTGTTTGTGCCATGATTTTCTTCTCTGCTGTTACAATTAATTTTGGTTTTTACAGATTAATGATGACTGGTGCCAAAGTTAGAAATATTTTAACAAGATTATTATTAGAGAAATCAATGACAATTGATGCAGAGGGGAAACATAAATTTCCAACTTCATCTATTAATACTATGATGACTACAGATTTAAATAGAATTGATTTTGGTATTGGTATTTCTTCATTAATTGTTTCATTTCCAATTCCTGTTGCTATCTCTATTATCTTTTTAATTATTAACATTGGTGTTTCTGCTTTAGTTGGTATTGCTCTTTTCATTGTCCTTTTTGTTGCTTTAGGTTTTTGTTTTAAACAATTAGTTTCTTTAAGAAAAAAGGCAACTGTTTTTACAGATCTTAGAGTTAGACTGATTAAAGAATTATTAAAGAATTTTAAAATGATTAAATTTTATTCATGGGAAAGCTCTTATCAAGAAAGAATTGAAAATGCAAGAATTGATGAAATGAAGAATATTTTAAAATTACAAAATCTTAGAAACGGTTTAATTGGGTTTTCTATCGCATTACCTAACTTATCATCAATGTCTGCTTTCCTTGTCATGTATACGATTTCAAATGGTAGAACAGCTGCTGATATTTTCTCCTCTCTTTCCTTGTTCCAAGTTTTAGCTACTCAATTTATGTTACTTCCGATGTCCTTAGCCGCTGCTGCAGATACCAAGGTTGGGTTTGAAAGAATCTCAAAATTATTATCTACTAATGATATTAACCCTAAAGAATTTAATATTTTACCTTTAAATGATGGTGTCAATGCTATCAAAATTACCAACGGGAGTTTCCAATGGGATCAGTTTGATGATGAAGAAGGTAAAGGTACTGAAGAAGATGATGATAAAGTTAAAGATATCAATGAAAAAAAGAATTCAAAGAAGAATTCTAATAATACCCACTCTTCAATTTCAATTACTTCCTCTGATGAAGTTGAAAAGCTTTCCACTTCAAAACCTTTTAGTGGTTTAGATAATATTAATTTAGAGATTAAAAAGGGTGAATTCATTGTTATTACTGGGTCAATCGGTACAGGTAAATCTTCTTTACTTTCTGCTATGGCTGGTTTTATGAAACGTCATCATGGTAAAGTTTATGCTGAATCAAGACCTTTGTTATGTGGTTATCCATGGGTTCAAAATGCTACTATTAGAGATAATATTTTATTTGGTAACCCATACAACAAGAAGAAATATGATACCATTATTGAAGCATGTTCTTTAATCAACGATTTCAAACAATTCACTGGTGGTGATATGACTGAAGTTGGTGAAAGAGGTATCACCCTTTCTGGTGGTCAAAAGGCTAGAATTAATCTTGCTAGATCTATCTACGCTGATACTGATATTATTTTACTGGATGATGTTTTAAGTGCTGTTGATGCTAAAGTTGGTAAACACATTGTTAAATCATGTATTTTAGGTTTAATGAGTAAAAAGACTAGAGTTTTAGCCACACATCAATTGAGTTTAATCAATGCTGCTGATAGAATGATCTTTATGAATGGTGATGGTACAATTGATGTTGGTACCATTGATGAATTGAAGGAAAGAAATGAAGCTTTCGTTGAATTATTCAAATATCAAGAGCAAAATGAAAAAGAAGAAGAAGAAGAAACTGAAATTGCCAATGCTGAAATCAAGAAAGAACAACAACTGATTGAAACTGAAAATATTATTGCCAAGACTGAAACCGAGAAGCCTGTTAATGAAAAGGAAGTCAAAATTATTGCCGATGAAGAAAAGGCTGTTAATTCTTTTAGTTGGGATGTTTATAAACATTACATCGTTAATGGTTCTGGTATTTATGGGATCTTTTATTTCCCAATTTTAATTGCTTTGTTAACCTCCTATACATTTTTGAATTTCTTTTCTAATAATTGGTTAACATATTGGATTGAACATAAATTCAACAGGCCAACGAGTTTCTACCAAGGTCTTTACATTATGTTCACATTTTTATATGCAATATTTTTATGTCTTTGCATGACTTTGATGGGTTATTTCACTACAACTGCATCAAAGAAACTGAATATTTTAGCTACCAGAAAGATTTTAAAAGTTCCAATGGCATTCATGGATGTTTCTCCAATGGGTAGAGTTTTAAACAGATTTACCAAGGATACTGATGTTTTAGACAATGAAATTATTGAACAATTAAGAATGGCCATCAACCCATTATCAACTATTGTTGGTACATTTGTTTTATGTATTATTTACTTACCTTGGTTTGCAATTGCTGTTCCATGTGTATTTGTCATTTATGTTTCCATTACATCTTATTACCAAGCTACTGCAAGAGAAGTCAAGAGAATTGACGCTGTTAAGCGTTCTTTTGTTTACTCTCATTTTAACGAAACCATGGGCGGGTTAGATACTATTAAGGCTTACGAAAGAAATGACGAATTTTTGAATCGTATTGCTGAATTAATGGATAATCAAAACGAAGCTTATTTTGTTACTTTAGCTACTCAAAGATGGTTAGGTTCTTATTTAGCTATGGTTACTGTTGCCATTGTTTTCCTCATTGCCATGTTATGTTGTTTCAAGGTTTTTAATATTAGTGCAGGTGCTACTGGTTTAATTTTAACTTATTCTATGAACATTCCTAATTTGTTATCATTATCATTGAGAGCTATTACACAAGTTGAAAATGAATTTAACTCTGTTGAAAGACTGAACCATTATGCTTATGATTTAGCACAAGAAGCCCCACACGAAATTCCAGAAACTGAACCACCAAAGGAATGGCCTCAACGTGGTTCTATTACTTTTAAGGATGTCAATATGAAATATAGACCTGAATTACCATATGTGTTAAAGAATGTTAATTTAGATATTAAGGAACATGAAAAGATTGGTTTCTGTGGTAGAACTGGTGCAGGTAAATCTACATTCATGACCTGTTTATACAGATTGACTGAATTTGAAGGTAATATTGGTATTGATGGTCATGATATTTCAAAATTAGGTCTCCATGCTTTAAGATCAAAGTTGACAATTATTCCCCAAGATCCTGTTTTATTCGTTGGTACTGTCAGATCTAACCTGGATCCATTTGGTGAACACACAGATGATCAATTATGGGACGCTTTAGTTACAGCTGATTTAATTAAGGCAGATCAACTTGAGTCTATTAGACGTCAATCATCTGATGATGAAGATTTGCACAAATTCCACTTGTTAAGAATGGTGGAAGATGAAGGTGCTAATTTCTCATTAGGTGAGCGTCAATTGATTGCATTAGCTAGAGCATTGGTTAGAAAGACCAAGATTTTGATTTTAGATGAAGCTACATCCAGTGTGGATTATGAAACTGATGCCATGATTCAAAAAACCATTGCAACCGAATTTAGTGACTGTACCATTTTATCCATTGCACATAGACTGAAGACAATTTTAACATACGATAGAATTGTTGTGATGGATAAGGGTGAAGTTGTTCAGTTTGACCAACCTTTGGTTTTGTATAACCAAACTGAAGGTATTTTTAGACAAATGTGTGACCAATCTGGTATTACAATTAAGGATTTTTAAAATTCCCTCTTTTCTGCGAAGCGTTGTTAAATAGATTACCCTTTTTTTTTAGGTTTTTTTTTAGTTTTTTTAGATGTTAAATTAAGTCTCAAATGACTCGATCTCATGAGCATGAAAAATCTCAATCATTGCATACTTTTTACAATCTTTTAGTAGACTTTATATACATTTTCCATAAAATGGGATACGACCGCCCAGCAGCCTCATTACCCCCAACAAACAACAATAGCAGTACTGATTCTTACCCAGACGAAAAATCAGACTCAAAAACGAACACTTTCACGCAATCTAACCAAGTTTCATATCAAGATCCACAACATTCTTTTGAACAACAGCAACAACAACAACAACAAGGATCTGCTCAGAATTATTATCAACAGTCACCACAAACCGCGTATCAACAAGCTTCACAGCAACAACAAAGTTACTACCAGAATTCTAATCAGAATTATCAACAACCTCAACAGCAATACCAGCAACAGCAATACCAGCAGCCACAACAACAACAACAACAGCAAAACCAAAGCGGCGGTTTCAGCATGGGGAATTCTTTCTTAAAGCCATTGGTCCAAGGTGCGGTTCAAGCAGCCACTTTCACAATTGTTAACCAAGCTACTAATGCCGTCATTGGTGAAGTGAGACAAGGTCTTCACCATGACAACAACAACAATAACAATGGTGATAACGATGATGGATGTTGTACTATTCAATAAATATACAAAAAAAATACCTTTTTTTGAATTTAAAATAGCTAAACTTTAATATAAAACCAGAATTCAACAACCCATTTGAAGGTTTATAAAAATTAATCTGTTTTATATAATTTATTGTATACTCCTTTATGTAATTAATAATGTAATAAAGTGTTTAAGATGTACATATTTTAATAAATCAGATTAGGTAGATACTTGGTTTTTTTTCTTGATATGGGAATTGCGACTTCTTCCGCTTTCTATTAACATCGATACAACTATGGCTCATCATACAGTGGCCAAGTTCAATTTTTGGAAGGGCCACCCTTCGACTTCCTTACTACCTAACAAGGAGATGCTGGAAGCCACACGTGAAATATTGAACACTTTTGATAATACTATGGCCCATTATGACGGATTGGACAATACACATCCACTTAACTACGGTCCAGATTTGGGAAACTTAGAAGTTAGACAAGAAATAGCACAATGGAATGACAGGATTTTTAAAACTAAGTCCAAAACAAACCCTAATAACATCAATTTAACCAATGGTGCTTCATTTGGTTTGATGAATATTTTATTACAATTGACTTCTCCTCATAATGGTTTGACTAAGAAATGTTTCCTTGTTACACCAACTTATTTCTTAATTAACAATGCACTCATCGATGCTGGATTCTCCGGTAAGTTGGAAGGTATTGAAGAATTTGACAATGGTGAAATTGATTTGGATTATTTAGAAGAAAGATTGAGTAAATTTGAATTAGAATCACCATCAAAGAAAGACATTTCTCCAGAAGATATTCCTGATACTTATGATCCTAATAGACCAATGAGAAAAATCTTCAATTATGTTATTTATTTAGTCCCAACTTTTTCAAATCCAAAGGGTGGATCAATCTCTGAAGAAAGTAGACTTAGATTAGTCCAAATTGCAAGAAAATATAACATGCTTATCGTCTGTGACGATGTTTATGATCTGTTAGATTACAATGCTTATGACAATCCAGATTATCATTACTTGAAAAGAATCGTTACCGTTGACAGAGAAACTTTACCAGAAGGTGAAGAATATGGTAACACAATTTCAAATGCTACATTTTCAAAATTGATTGGTCCAGGTTTAAGAGTTGGTTGGCAAGAAACTCCAACTGATAAATTATCAGATTTGCTTTCACTTGGTGGTGCTAATATGTCAGGTGGTACACCAGCTCAATTGAATACAGTCATTGTTTCTCAAATGTTGAAAAATGGATCCGCTGATAAAATCATTAACAATCTTTGCAAAGTTTATGGTGAAAGAGCTCAAGTTTTAAAAGAATCAATTGAAAAATATTTACCAAAAGGAACTACATATTCAGGTTTAAAAGGTGGGTATTTTTCATGGGTTAATTTACCTGAAGAATATGACAATGCCAAAATTATTAACAAATGTAAAGACCAGGGTGTGTTTTTAGCTCCAGGCGAAAAATTCGAAGTTTTCGGTGATGAAAGAGGTTGGGGTAAACATGGAGTTAGATTATCTGTTTCCCATTTGGAAAAGGAAAAGATTGAAGAAGGTATTAGGATATGGGGTGAAGTTTGTAAAGAATGCGTTTAAAAAGACTAAAAGTTGATACAAACAAAAGTAACCATCAAGGTTATAAACGACTTTAGATTGGGATACTCATGAGCCTTTTTTATTGATTGTATTTTTTATGTCAAACTAATGTATAAAACATAAAATATGTACAAAGGAAAATTAAACGATTGAGAATTTGTAATTTTAATATAGATTATAAGGAAGGATTAATGTCTTGATAGTGGAATTGCATTCCATCAAGCCAAGCAATTTTGACATCACTTTAATTCACAAAAATCGCGGATGTTTAAAAATATTTTTATAGTATAGTTGTCTGTCTCTATCCCTAAGTAAAATATCGAGAAATTAGAAGGATGGCCACATCAGCACCTTTCTATTTTGCACTTCCGACGTTTCTTATGTCATTAGCATTTGCAGTGACAGAAGAAACATACGAAAAGTCTGCTAGTTTTAGGATATTTCAGTCACTTTTGTTTTCGTGTCTTACACTTTCCATGGCATATTCATCACTTACATTCTTCATTAAATATGATAAACCCACAGTGATCAGTGGAGATGACGAAAAACCTTTGTTTTCAATGGAAAGCTTTACATCAACCGTCTTAGGACTGGTTTTACCATTGTCATTATTTTTAATGGCCAATTCATATTTAGGACCATTGAGATCATGTGCACTTTTATCATGTTTCTTAATCACAAAAAATAACAATATTACAGATTCATCTTTATATATAAAATATCAAGGGTTCATTCCATTAGCAATTAGCTTAATTTTAGATTTATCATTTAGTCAAAATCAAGGGTCATTACATATTCTCATTGGTTATTTATTAATAACAATAAGTTATATTATATTGTTCAACCCATTGAGAATCTCTCAAATTGATGAATCAATTGATAGATTGCCTAATTTTTATTTGTTATTAATTTTAACAGTTTTATCAATCTTACCATTTAGTATCATTTGTTTACCAGTTTACAGTTTGAAGATGATTATAATCAGTTTTCTATCTTTATTAGTTGGATTGTTTAGTTCTATTGATATTGATAAGCTTCATAAATCAAGAAAGGCATTTTTAACATCATTTTTAGATTTAAAAATGTCCAATAATTATAAATTGAAATATTGTGGGTTTAATATTGTTGTTATCTTTGTTTATTTTCTTCACATTGGGTTAATTAAAGAGATTAGTTCTTTCAGTTCAGAATTTATTGAATTATTAAAATCCAATTGGGATATTTTACTTTCAAATTTCTTATTTGTGTTAATGATTTTTCAACAAAAAGACCCAATTGATCAAGATGATGAAGATGAATCATACATTAAAAAGACGGAAGATTCATCTATGAGCTTTACAAGTTTAGTTGTTCATTTATTTTTTGCTGAAGAATCTAAATCAATCTTAAATTTCCTTTTGTTAAATTTAGTATTTATGTTCATTCAATTACTTTATTCATTCAGATCCAAATCGTTAAGTTTGTTAAGTGATTCATTGCATATGTTATTAGATTGTTTATCCTTATTTTTTGGGTTAATGGCATCTGCAATTGCCAAAAAGAACAAGGAATTTCCATCTGCCAAATTTCCATTTGGGTTATCAAGAATTGAAACTTTAGCAGGGTTCACAAATGGGTCATTATTATTAGGTATTGTATTTGGGATTTACAATGAATCAATTCAGAGAATGTTTGCACCTGTGGCTTTAGAAAATACAACAGAATTATTAATTGTTAGTTTCTTAGGCTTATTAGTTAATTTAGTTGGGATTTTTGCATTCAATCATGGTGATCATGATGACAGTCATGGCAATGGTCATGGTCATGGTCATAGTCATTCTCATGCGTTGAATTTAAATCTAAACCCATTTGCTAAAAAAGAAAAGAAAGATGAGAATCATAATCATGGACATAGTCATGAAACTAAAGGTCATAGCCAAGAAAATGAACACAAACATGAACATGAACATTTAAATGAACACGACCATGAACATGATCACAGCAATATCCATGACCACAGTCACACTAATGACTGCGATGACGACGATGATCAAGTCAATGACAACATGCATGGGATTTTCCTTCATATCATGGCTGATACTTTAGGATCAGTAGGTGTTATAATTTCTACAATTTTAGTTAAGATAACAGGATGGAAATTTGTTGATCCAGTAACGTCAATTCTCATAGCTTCATTAATTTTAGCATCTGCTATTCCGTTGTTGAAATCATCAAGTTCTAATTTACTTCTTTCCGTACCGGATAAATTGGAAAGACAACTTCAGAAAACTTTAGGAGAAATAACTACAATTAAAGGTGTCAAATCTTACACTACACCAAGGTTTTGGCCACAAGAGGGATCACATTCTAAATTAGTTGGTTATATCCATATTCAATTTTTCCGTTCTGAAAGTTCTATGGGGATTAGGAGAAAATTGGATAAATTATTCACCGATTCTCCAGTTTTAGACCAAGTGTATTATCAATTGGAAAATGAAGTCGATGATTGTTGGTGTAGAAAAGAGGGTGTTTTTGGTACAAATTAATTAACTTTCACAATAAACTGCTGAGCCACTGTGCATGAATAAAAAACAAAAATGGGGCTTATTGGCCGAAATTTGGACGATAATATTTGGGCTTTAATTTGTTTTTTTTTTTTAATCTCAACAACACTTTTTCTTTTGGTAAAATTTCCAATGGGATTGAGAATCATTTACTTCCTAGGAGCTATTTTAGTTGCCATTGGTGCTATATGGCCAGATGTTTTTCATTTTTATCCAATGGTTTTGGACACTCAAATGTGTCCTGTTCCATCTACAGATAGCCCAATGGACCATGAACATACACAATTTATGTTACATGATGATGAGTTTAAGAAGAGAGTTATTGAAAGATTTGCCGGTGGGTTAAGAATTGATACAACTATTGAAGATGATGCAAAAGATGAAGATTTTGAAAAATTCAAAGTTTTCCATGCTTATTTAAAGGATAATTTCCCTCTTGTTCATCAATATGCAGAACCTTCCATTATTAATGGGTTCAGTTTAGTTTATGAATTTCCTGGTTCCGATCCAGAATTGAAACCTGTGTTATTCATGGCACATCAAGATACTGTACCATTTGGGGATTTATCCACTTGGGAAAAGGAACCATTGAGTGGTCATATTGATTATGACGAAGGCATTGTTTTTGGTAGAGGTGCTAATGATGTTAAAAATTTATTAATGGGGTTATTAGGTGCAATGGAAGAATTATTAGATAAGAAAAATGGTGATTTGAATTTAAAAAGAGGTGTTATTTTAGCCTTCGGTCACGATGAAGAAATTAGTGGGAATTTTGGTGCTAAACATATTGCTGAATACATCTTTAATAAATATGGACCAAAATCAATTGATCATATAATGGATGAAGGTGCACCAATGTTTTTAACTATTGGTGGCATTAACATCGGGTTAGTTATTACTGCTGAAAAGGGTTATTGTGACATTGAAATTGAAGTTAACACCCCTGGTGGTCATTCATCAAACCCAAGGACAAGAACATCAATTGGGATTTTAAGTGAAATTGTTCAAAATTATGAACATGAACAATTTCAACCATTATTAGTTGATGAAAACCCATTTTTAACAACTTTAGAATGTGTTGGTGAACAATCTGATAAAGTCCCACTTTTCCTTAAGTTTTTCTCAAAAATTGTTAGGAAAAACCCATTGATTAATTACCTAGTTTCCAAATTTATTACAACCAAACCATTATTGAAATACATCATTCAAACATCTCAAGCTATTGATATGATCAGAGGTGGTGATAAGATTAATGCATTACCAAGAACCGCCAATGTTTATATTAACCATAGATTAGCTTTAGGGAATGATCAAGAAACAGTTTTTCAAAAGGCTTATAAACATTCAATTAAAGTTGCCCAAAAGGAAAATTTAGGTTTAGAAATAAATGGTAAGGAATTTTTACCACCAACTAAAAATGGGAATATTATTGTTAAACCATTTGGGAACTATACTCCAACTTCACCTATTACACCATCGTTTGATGAAACTTGGGATAAATTAGCAGATAATATGAAATCCTTTTATGAAAAGGAAGTTTACCCTGAAAGATTATCAGGCACCGATGCCCCTGAAAAGTACATTGTTGCACCTTCTTCAATGCAAGGGAACACTGATACAAGACATTATTGGAAGGTGACTGATCATATTTACCGTGTTCAACCAGGGATTACCAATTTATTCTATGCTAACATGCACGGTAATAACGAATGGGTTCACATTGATACTCATTTACAAGTGATTGCATTTTATTATAATTATGTTAATAATTTGTGTATCATGGAAAACTAAACACACTGAGTGTTAGTGAAGTCACCTTTTATAATTTACATTTATAAGCTTTCAAAACAAACGCAACGCAGGATGTTATAATGCAATGTAATTAGTACACTAGTTTGCCATAAGTGAATTTAAAACATAAAAGAACGTAAAATTAAAAAATTAAATAAAGTAGCATGAGCTGCCCAGGTCAGCAATGTTGACATAAATTTCATGGGTTTCGATATTTATGCTCGGCTCTGGATGCTTCCTAGATTTAGTAGGTAAGTGCACACGTCCATATATGCTCTCTCCGTATAACATAAGTTATTGAGCCTGGCTCTACCTGGCTCTCTGCTTCCTAATACAATATTACTATATACAATCGATAAAAATCTACATACGATATAAAGATAGTTAGATATGCCAATAACTAAATCTAATATACCATATGGGCACAAATACCATGTAACGCATTTCTGTATCTGTTATGCTGATCTATTTAATTTTTCTTACAGGATCCACGGATAAACCTGGGAATCCTAACAGATTTTCACCATTCAACACTAACTATATCCCAAATGTCTGTCAAACAGAGAGCCAACGCTTCCAAGGCGGCAACTGACGTCTCTGCGTCTGCTCCTGATTTTGATACCGCTGAGGAATACGATTTTGGTGGGCCTATTGGCGCTTCTGCTATGATGATTGGGTTCCCATTATTGATGTATTACATGTGGATCTCTCAACT
>JAKUBF010000018.1:0-175053 GCA_030563185.1 Saturnispora sanitii | reverse complement strand
TAGTTGGTGAAGCCCCGGAGTAGTTTAAATTAATTAATTTAACCTTCAACGTTTTTTTGAATATTTTAAAATCAGCTGAAATAGTGGAGTTATTTTAAAAGTTACCCCGCTTTAAATTACTCCGAGGATTTTTATATTCCCCCGAAGTTCAACTATATAGATATAGAGAGGGTAGATTAATAGAAAAAAATTAAAAAGACAGAATAACTTTAAAAAAATGGATTTGCTGAGCATAATATGAGCACTTTTTTAATTAGCAAGACATTCCAATTTATTATATAATTTAAGCAGTTATATCATTATGCTATACTTCAATAATATCAAATACCTTTTTCTCATAATAGATATTAACCAACTAATAGATAAACTAAATCATACCAAATATTGAAGTTATCTTGAACAATTGGTCAAAACACCAAATAATGATATTGAGATGCCAAGGATCGTTAATAATCACCTCAATCGATCGATTAATTAAAAGACCATGTAATCACAAATGCGCAATTGCTTGCTTTATAAGAATATCCAGTAAAACGACTTGGCTTGACCACTTAATCATTCACTGGCTGATACTTGATGAAAAAAACATATCAATATTGGATATCAATTGATTGGGACAATAAAACACAAATAATTTAATCGAATGCATATTGGTATTATATAAAATGATTTATATTAACTATGATTGAATCTTTCATAAAACAAACCAAACTGATTATTATGAATTGATAATTGATCAAGATTATAAGTAATTTGAATATCAGCACAAGCATTTTAATATTTAATAATAAACGTCAATTGGTATTAAAAGCACATATAATAATGTATATATAATAATTTCATTAAATTGAATTAAAAAACTTAAACTAAGCAATCTTGAAAATGACAATATAACAAATAAGAAATAAGAAATCTTCTATGATAAACATGATCACATCAAATGTCATTTTTTGAATGCAAATCCACATAATGCAAGAATCCATTCTATTTAATTGATCACATTATTGATAAAAAAATATATGGCATTTATAAGAGTAAATCAAACCCTTTAATGATGATAAATTCATATATGATTAAAAGTCGATGAAGTATAATCATAATGATTGATATAATTTCAATTGATAAATTATATTGTTTTTTCAATTTTGAATATTTTGATATTAGAATTAAAATGATGTTAACTGGTTATTAATCACTTTTAAATTGCTATCTATTAAATATTAATAATTGTAGATCATCAAATAATTGATTTATAATATATCTGGAATTGGGGGTTGTTGTTTTTTACTTTCGGTAATTCTCAGTAATTATATCCTCATTGAAATCTTAATTGATGTTTCCATTAGGGAGTAATTTGGTTTACCAACTGTCTAATATCTTGAAATAAATTTGATAATTTGATAGATTGTTACCAAATGAATAAAGCTAGTCAATTGATAAATTAAATTCAAATCAAATGAAAGTAGCTAACAAATTAATGGAAACCAGTCAGTCAACATTGAACCACTATATTGGAAAACTGAAATTGGTCCCTAATTCTCTGGACTTGAAATAAATTAAAAAGTAACTTTAATGAACTAGCATCAATTATGGTTGCCTGATGCTAAAACAATTCTACTATTGTAATACATTGATGTCTATAGATCATGCTAATAGAGCATGGCAAAGAAATTGGAAATTAATCAACTTTTTATAAAATGGCCATAATGAGCAACCATTTACATTTAATAACTTTGATAATATTGCATCTGATCTTATCTTTTCAAAAGCGTATCTGTTTTTTTAGGAGAATGCAAATCTGCAGGACACATTCCCTTATTAAACATTAACACTTTATCAAAAACTTATCACCACCAATTATAATAAATGATCTCACCAATAATTAGTTCCATCGTTATTATTAGAAAGCAAATCTGCAGGACGCAATCATTTTCATAACATAGAAAACTAACCAAAGGGTCTTCATTTAAACCTCTTTACACCCAACATTCCCAATTAATTTACCTTATTAATTGGGAGGGTTCAACTGGTTTTTATTGTTAGTATTTGCTCATTTGGAAACCTTCGGAACGTTATACCTCGACTACCTACGTACGTAGCAGTCAAAATAAAGGCATAAAATGGTCATTATACACACTTATATTAATTTTGTATAAAGAAGAAGTAACGGATGGCAAAAATTAATTAACTCAATTTAGATAAAACTTATATATTCCCTTTTTTACAACTCAAAAATATGTCATATTTTTTTTATAATAAAAAGCCATATTATACCGTTTTAATGTACACCAAAAAAGCTTTAAAATATTTTAAAATAATGAAGAAGAAAATCTCTATCGAATAGTCACCTATTGGTAAGAAAAGAATAAAAAATGAAAAGTTTCATATTACAGTTGACTGGAATTTAAGTTCGCTCAGCAATATTTTCATAATGTTTTTTTAAGTTTCCTTTTTTTCATTATCCAATTTTTCTAGATTTAACTTGTTAAAACTATTTGCTAGCAGCTCAAAACTATACAAGAAAATGCCATAAATACAATGAATAAGTTAACATAATTTATTTTGTTTCAAATATGTTTTTAACCCCCCAGCAGTAAAAAAATAAAAATTCATCAATGAAATATCCCTTGATATCACCGAACCTTATTAATAAATCATGCATTATACCTGTAACTTCTATAGCTATTTAATGTTAATATTGATTTATAAATTTTGGAAAATTTAACATAGTGTAAATGATTAAAATCGTTGGTTAAGTAATATGAGTAGGTAATATGTTCGATATAAAATTAAATTAAAAGTGATGAGTCTTTTCCTTTTAACTTAGTTTATAATTCATTAATAAGAATCATTTAAATAATAAATATAAAGCATTAAAAATACACAGCGTCTATAAAAAATAAAACAAATTAAATCTAAGCTAATTATTCAAATTTTCAATTTCGAAGAGATAATCAAACATGGAAACTCTCAATGGAGGGGTTTTAATTAATGGATCAAAATGTTCATCCATGATGATATTTGAAATCGATTTATCACTCCATTTCCATCTTGAACCGAAAATTTGATCCATTTCAATTTGATGATTAATAGTAGCATTTGTAATAGTTGATAATTCTTCAACGACATTTAAATATTCAACTTTATTATTTTTCGGTAATTTAATATTTGCCTTGGAAACTTGTTCTATTAAATTCTTTTGAGTGAATTCAGAATTAGATTCAATGTTTGTTAATCCAATATTCACCATTTTATTTAAAACATTATCCCTATTATCATTGAAACATTTCAAAACATGTAAACCAATTAAAGATTTCTTATTATTGTTTTTCTTCTTTGTATATCTCCCAGCTTCTTTATAATCCAATATTTTATTTAAACTATAATTTGGATTTTTATCCAAAATGGCATCTCTACAACCCATAAAGACAGTCATTGCAGGAATCCACATTTTCAATTCTTTTGAAAAAACATGATTATTATCATAAGGTCTTTGTAAAGCTTTTATTGAATATTCATCCATTAATATTTTTTCAATGTATCTTGGGTTTTCAGGAATCCAAATTGGGGCATTTTCAAATTTTGTTAATTTCATTCTTTTAATATAATCAAAAATGTAAAAATGTCTATTTCTACAATTTAATATCCCATTTTCTTTATGAAAATTAAAATAATCAATTTCATTATCAGGTGGTTGTTCAAATTTTGGTAATTTATCAGCTAAATCTTCGGATAATTGTGGTCTTCTCCCATTAGCAAAATCTTCATCAGCAAGTGGGTCAATATCTTTCATATGTTGTATTCCACCACCCTTACCTCTACCATTGTTATTAGAATTAGGAATTTGTATTTGGGGTATTTTCCTTGGATATTTATCATATGAACCTTGAGGTAAAAGTGGGCTTAATTTAGACCAATCTTGATTTTTCAAATTTTCCGAACTTACAGCTAAGGCAGTAATATCAACGAAAAACCCTGAATCAACATCGACGAATCTAGCATCGATATTATTATTCCCATTTGATTTTTTCCTATGAGTTAAGAAACTTGAACAATCAAGAAAATATTTCCCATAACCATATTTGGGGTTTTCGAAAATCATTGATTGATTAAATTTATCACAAAATGAAAGTAAATTATTAATTGGCATTTGTACATCTGCATCATTATCCCATGGGAATGATAAACCATTAAAATACCAAGCTAATAAAGATCCATGAGCTAACATGATTGGATGATCAGATTCATAACCAAAAGTTAACAAAGTATGAATTAAATGAGATAGAATGATTTTCTTTCTCTTTTCACTTGAATCATAAATGAATTGTTCAGTTTGAGTTTGATCTTCTGGGTATTGGTAACCATTAATTGAATCGAATTTGGGTGAATGTGGTTTAAAAATGGATTCAGGGATTTCTGTTAAAAACCCATTAAAAAATCTATAATCATAATGACCACCATCTTCAGAAAGTTTATGATCACGATAAGAACTTGGGAAATGAATATTAACTTCATGAAAATATTTTGGAGTTGTAATAGGGTCAGTATCTTTACTAAATTGAAAAGCTTGAGCTGATTTTTCATTTGTTGGTTCAAAATTCATATTGAGTATAAAATCATCAATTTTCAATTCAAATTCACTAGAATCTCGTTCATGATTAGAAAATTTATGATATTTTCCCAATTGAGTAAATTTATCGAATTGTATTAATGGATCAACTTCAACAACTTTCTCATTTTCATAACCTTGTAAAGATTTAAAATAATCATTTAATAAATCATTATCAACCATTGAATAACTTAATTCAGCTTTTATTTCATGATACCCATTTTGATCACTTAAAAAGATCATTTTATTTGGAGCTTCTAAACCACTTAAAATTAATGATTTAGCAAATATTAACTTTTCAAAGAATTTCTTCTTTTCACTCATCCAATGTAAAAAATTGAACCCTGGTAAACGTTTACCATCAAGATGAAATTCCCCCATTTTAGTATTTAAAAAATCCTCATTATCTAAACAATAAAAAGGTTCAGTTGATGGTTGTTCTTTAGCTGTTCCTTTAACTTTATTCAACCCTTCATTAAGAAAATCCATACAGGTGACCTTATCATCATTTAAATATGGGTTCAGGGGGGACAAATCCGTCCAATCTGACCAAGAAAATGGGAAAGTTATTTGTTGATTTTCCTCCAAGTCTTGTTGTGAATTTATATAATGGAAAGCAGCGGCAAGTGAAATTCTTGGATCATGATGATGGTAATTAGATCTCAATTGAAGATAATCATCGATGGGGACTTCAACCTTACCGTGTTTCATTAACCGATCATTAGATAGTTTCCAATTTGATTGGTTTTCATTTATGAAATTGAAAAGTCTTGGCATCGATGATTTGAAAGAGTTCCCCAATGTCAATGTCTCCATAGAAGAAAATTTGGACAAAAAGCCAACCATAAGGAAAAACAAGGCTAAAGAGAGAAGAAACATGATAATTCTCTTTAAATGGAACAACGGCATAACCCGCAGTCTCATTTTAAACTGTTAAGTTAATTCCGATATATATAGATAGAGAGAACAAGAAGAGAGCATTGAAAAAAAAAAAATTACTACATGAGAAGCTCTATAGTTTTACACGTTAAAGAACGATGAGATTGTTTGCCCAACAAGCCTTGAGAAGCTTTTCACACTGTCGCGTGTTACGCAATGATTCTGTTGAGAAGGCAACTGCCCTGGTGCAGCGTTTGAAGGCCAACCCTGTAGTTTTAGCCCAATTAAAGGCCGTTCAATTGGCTGTCAACGCAGCAGGGCCAACTAATGGGTCTTTAATGGCTCAAATGGCCCTTTTGACAAAACCAGGTGTTTTAAGCGAAATGAAGAAGTTAGGTCAAGTCATGGAAGAACAAGGCGTTACTTTCACCGCTGATGAAACTAAAGCTTTAATGAAGGTCCTTCAAGACAAAACTTCAAAGTAGCTAGCTATATAGCGATTTTTTTATACATACACACATCTCTTCACTCTTTATATAGCAAATGGAATTGAATCAATTATTACGCCATTGTTTGGTTGCTGACAACGCTACTAGAAATGCTGCTGAATTGGCAGTATGTCAACTCCCCAATACCATCCTTTTCCCACAACTTTTACCGCTTTTAACACCCTCAAATGACCCTCAGGATATTAACGTTTGTGTTTTAGCTTATAGTATTGTGAAAACTCGTATACGGTCCCATTGGTTTATTAGAGATGAATCATCATCTAATTTCATCCCCCCAAAACTTAAAATGGATATTAAAACTCATTTGGGGAATTGCTTTTACACGTTTCAAGACCCCTTTGGACCTCATCATATTATTCTTAACCAATTAATGGACACGTCGAATCTTATTCAATCATATGAATTAGGATCTGAGGATACCATGGAATCAAGTTTACAATCGATGCTTTTACAATTATCCAATCAATTGGTCTCATCTCAACAAAATCAACCAAGGGATTTTTATTTAAACATTTTAATTATTCAATCAATTGTTAAACATCATAAATTTAGTTCAACTAGTACCCCATTAATTGAAGATTTAATTAAAAATTATCATCCTTGGTTTAAATTTGGGATACAGATGAATTTCAATACAGATAATAATATCCATTTATCCAAAATTAAATATCAATTATTAAAACTTTTCCAATATTTAACAATAATAACTATCCCTGAACCAATTTGTAATAAGGAAGAATTAGAATATTTAGTTCAATTTGTCTTTTCCAATTTAAATGATTCGACGAATCCTAAAATTCCTAAATGGGGTCTTAAATTTTTTTTAAATTTATTTAAAAAGGGACCAAATTCAAAAATTGATTTAAATTTCCTTAATTATATAACCAGTTCATTAAATTGTGAAATTATTCATCAATTAAATAATTATTTACCTTTATTGACTAATAATTCAGATGATAAAGTTTGTGAACAATTAACTCAATTGTTAATGTTGGCAACTTTAAATAAATTAACTTATCAACAAATGAAACCATTCCTGGAATCAATTATTAATTTGTTAATTATTCCAAAGGGGATTATAAATGAAGAACAAATTGAGGAATTTAATGATGATCCAGTTTCATTTATTAATAAATTGAATAATGATAGTGATAATATTTATCAACAATTTATTAAATTATTAATTAGTCATGATGATGAATTGAAAACCCCATTATTTGAATTATCCAAAAACCTGTTAATAAATGATGATGATAAATTGAAAGTTTGTGGTATGAATATTTTAAGTTGTTTATTATCAACTATTAATCCAAATCAAACAAATGAAATAATTCAAATTGTCTTAAATATAAATTTATCAATAATCTCCCCAGATAGATTATGGTTAAAATGTTATATATATGAATTATTAACATATACTAATGATACAGGTTTAGAAATTCATATTGCAAATGATTTACCATTGGCTTTATTAATATCAAGTATAAAATTGGTTATATTTAAAAAAAATGGTGGTTATAACGTTGTCCAAGTGATGTCATTATTATTACAAATAAGTTCTAATTACCCATTAGAAATTGTTTATGAATTAATTGATTTAATTGTACTTCATCATCCATTAGAAATACAACCATTTACATTAGATTTAATTGATAAATTAACTGAGAATTTTTTATCCATTCAGGGGGATACAGGATCGAATGATTCAATGGATCAAATGGTTAATATTATGAACAATTTTATTACAATTGTTATTTCAATTAATGATAAACAAATTCTATTTAAGATAAATGATAAAATATCACAAATTATTGAAATTATCTTTATGAATGGGTTATTAGATTTAATTTCTGAATCAATGGAAATTTTAGAAACTATAAATTATATGTCTAAATCAGTTTTGAATTTATCATTAGTATTAACAAGTTTTAAAAATTTTGGTATTGATTACCCAGATTTATATCAAATTTATTTTCAATCAGTTTATCAATATGGATCAAATGAAGATTTTATTCAAATGAATGAATCAATACTTTGGATTTATCAAGAGGGATTAAATGAGGATGATTTTGAATTAAATGAAATTTTATTAGAAATTATTGTTCATATGATAATTCATCCAATGGCAGGGACTTTAATTGATGGGATATTAGGTGGATCATCAACTCAAGAAATTTTTACTAAAACTTTAAAAACAAGTTATGAATTAATTGAAGAAAAGGAGAAATTTTTCATGAATAAATTGATACTTAGATGTATAATTGGGGGATTCATTCATCAAAGTGATTTAATTTTTTCCTTATTCGGTGAACAATTAAATCAAATGTTAAAATCATTAAATGAATTAATTAATCAAGGTCAATGGATGACAGTATTTGATATTAAATTAGGGATTTTAGGTCTTTGTGGGTTAATTTCTTCTAATAAGATTGATGAAGGTATTAAAAATACAACTATTGGGTTAATTTTAACTTTAGTTAATAAATTAGAAGGTGCACTTGATCATAGAATGAAATTAATGAAATTAATGAAATTAGAAAAGGCTACTAATGATAACGATTTAAACGAAGGTGAATTTGATGATGATGATGATGAAATTGTTTATGATCATGAATACGATGAAATTAACATGGAAAGTAGATTAGATGGGATCAATGTTTTAGAAGTGGTTAGAAGGCATATACAAGTTTGAAGAAACACTTTCTCTTGTGTGTGTTTTGACTTTATTTAATATACAAAAGAATTAATAGCTTATTAAAAAGATAAATAGATAGATAGAACCCACGTGATGTATTTACTCATCAGTTTCCTTCAAACGGTTACGAGACTTCATGAACAACTCCTGTTGCACACGAAGCAATTCTTCTTCGGTCATACCTGATTTTTTAAATTTATCCTCCTTTCTACTTGCCTTAGCCTTTGAATTGACTTTACAAGAATCAACGTATTGTTCTAAAATGGGAAGATATTGAGGGAACCCCAATTCTTTAACTGCTCTGAGCACATGGTCTGTAGAAATGGTCTTCTTACAATCACCATCCGCTATATCATTTGATTCTGTAGTGACAATCATGACAAATTGAACCAAACAGTCCACCAAGGCCTCCCTGGCTTCTCTAGTAAAAGCGATATCCGAGGGCAAAATCTCAGAGAGAATCTTCTGCACAGTGGCTTTCGGGAGTGAGATGTCCTCTCCGTCCATTGTGAATCTCTAAGATAAATTAATACTTTGTTTATAGACAAACAACTTGTAAGCATCATAATCTTAAATTTTTTTTTTTTTTAATTTTTTTTTTTCTTCTTTCTGTTTAAGTGAAAAGTTTTAATCTTTAAAGGATGGAAAGTACAAATTCATCATTGGTAGCCAGGAGCTTTGACATACAACCTGTACAAAGAAAGGCCTTTGTTAACAGAGCGTTGGATCAATTTAATTTACGTATCCAACCGATTTCATTAACGGGATCTATTCCACCAAATTTACACATTCCAAGTGATCATCAAGTTAGTAATATTAAATGGGTTTCACAAGATATTTTATTACTTTTTTTTTCTAATAATGAAACTGTTTGGGTTATTGATGCTAATTTAGGTTTAAAATTACAAGAATTAAAAATGGAAAATTCAGGTTCAGTATCAGATTCAGTTTTCATTGATGTTGATAATACTATTCATGTTTATATTATTGATACTAATAATAGATTGTATCACTATTTTATACAAAATGATAATCAATTAGAATTAATTGATAATTGGAAAATTGATGGGATTTTAGAACCAATTTCAAAAATTGATTTTTATATCAATAATGAAAAATTATGTCTTGTTTCTAATACAATGTACATTTACAATTTAAATGAAAAGCAAGTTGAAAGGTCACTTAATTTATTTGTTGATCAATGTCAATATTTACAAATTAATAATAATTTTGCATTTGTTTCATCAAAAAATGATAGATTTATTAATTTAATAGATTTAAATGAATTAAAAGTTAAATCTATTTTCAGTTTAAATGAACCATGTCAATATTTTGAATTTTCACAGCAAAATAAATCAAAATCAAATTCTATTTTAGTAGCTCTTAATGAAAGGGGGTCATTAGAAGTTTTCAAAGATCCATTAAATAAAAATAATTCATCATCATCAACACAAAATAATAAAAGGAGAAGACAACAAGTTCAATCTTATCAACCTAATTATCAAATTAATTTATCACAAGGTTCATTTGATACATTTTCTATTAATGGGAAAGATATAATTCTTTCATATTTTGAAAATGAATCATTTTTCATTTTTGATCATTATAATTGGGTCAATAGTACTGGTGATGATGATGATGTTACATTAACAAGAATTAAACCATTGAAAAATAGATTAGCAGTTTCCAATACTGACACTGGATCATTTGACATTTATAAAGAATCACAAGTGACTGTTGTTAGTAATGATAATTTATTGGATATTGATGAGAAAGCTGATAGTGATGATGAAGAAGAAGAAGAAGAAGAGGAAGATTTTGGGTCTTTGACTTCTAAATTAATTAAAACAAAACCAGTTTCATCACGTCATGGTAATAAAGTCCAATTTGCAGTGGGGACACTTTCGATGAATTTAATGCAAGCATTAAAAACTAATGATAATCAAGCTTTTAATGGATTATTAGATAAAGCACAAGATGAACAAGTTATTAGAAGTACCGTTTCAAAATTAGATATTCATTATGTTATGAAATTATTGGATAAATTAGGTGAATTAAATTATAAGAATAAATTCCAAGCTTTAGATTTAAATGTTTGGGTTAAATATTTGTTAATTTTCCATGGGAATTATATAGTTGGTGTCCCACATTTGAAATCTAAATTAACTCTATTAACTGTTAGTTTGAAAAATAGAGCTAACAATTTAGAAAAATTATTACAATTAAAGGGTAAAATGGGGATTATAACTGAAAGAGTTGATGTGATAAGGGAAATTGAAAAGTTCGAAAATGGTAAAGATGAAGCTGATGAAGATGAAGATGTTGAATATTATGAAGAATTGGAAAATGAAGAAGAAGAAGAAGTTAATGGTGAAGTTGAGGAAATGTCTGACGAAGACATGGAATAAACTTTATATAATTATATATAGAATAAGAATAAGAAAAGAAAAAGTTTACTTGCTGAGCATTGTAAATAAGAAAAATATTTACAATATTGAATTTGAATTGAAATTTTGTTATTCTCTTTTTTGTTTATAGGATAATGAACACGCAGGGAGGACCACCATTACAGGGTCCCAGGTCTACTGGGCATTCTGCACATCATATATTGCAGATGCTCATGCAGATGGATCCTGAAAAACGGGCAGAAGCGTTGACGCGGAACCCGCAATTGCGCGTTCTTTTACAGACGATGGAGTTACAAAGGAAACAACAGCAACAACAGTATATCCCCCCACAGCAACAACAACAACAACAACAACAACAACAACAGATGCCACAAAACACACAATATGCACAGCAGATGCTACAACAACAACAGTTACAACGACAACAACAGCAATTGCGACAACAGCATATGGTGCAACAACAGCAGCAGCAGCAGCAGCAGCAAATGCACAATCAACAACCACCAATGCACATGCAAGTCCCACCGTATTTACAGCAACATCAACAGCAACAAATGATGCTAATGCAACAACAACAACAACAACAGCAACAGCAACAGCAACATCATATGATGCAAATGCAACAACAACAGCATCAACAGCACCAACAACAAATACAAACAATCCAACCTCCTGCACCTATTACACAATCTATGGCAGAAACATCACAACCTGATCCAACCCCAAGATCAATCAAGAGAATTGTACAAATACCTAATGAAATTCCAATTGAAAAGGAAATACCGAATATTCAAATGCGTAATTTAGATGAATGGTCGAAACAATTTGAATCAACAGACAAACAACAAACATTACCAACTTCAATTAAACTTTATGAAGAAATGATTAAAAAGGATAAATCATATCAAAATTGGTCCAAGGATTTTAATGATTTAACAAATAAAATACTTAATAATATGGGTAAATCATTTAAATATTATGAAAATGTAAAATTAATTAGAATGAAATCAATTTCAAAACTTTCAAGTGATCTTTCAGGTGATAATGCAATGTGGGGTCAAGGTTATGCTGGTTATGGTAATGGTTTAACTGGGAATAAATTAACAATTGTTTACCCTGAACAAAGTAAAATGGGAAACCCTAAAATACCAAAAGTTAATACAAAAAATCAAGGAAGGATGGTCCCAATTCGTTTAGAATTCGATATTGATAGAGATAATTTTAAATTAAATGATACATTTGTTTGGGAAATTCATGATAGTGATAATAATGAGGGTAATAATAATAATAATGAAGAAGATAAATTAATTGATACATTCGTTTTAGAAATGGTTAGAGATTTTAAATTAGAGGGGAATTTACATTCTCATATTGAAAAAATTAAACAAAGTATAAAGGAACAAATTGAAGAATTTAAAAGTGTACCTGAAGTTATTAAAATTAATAATTGTGATGTACGTATTTTAATTAATTTAAATATAACAATTGCTAATAATCAATTAAATGATAAATTCGAATGGAGTTTACATTCAGGTTATAAAGAAATTGTTGAATTTTCTAAATTAATGTGTGATGAATTAGCTTTACCAATGGAATTTGAAAGTGCCATTGTCCATTGTATGATTGAACAATGTCATACATTTATTAAATCACTGTATATGGTTGGGTATAAATGGGATGGTAGTGCAATTATAAGTGATGATTTAAAGGGGTATATTCATATAGGGGTTTTAGATAATGTCTTCAGATCTAAAAATGATAATGGGAATTTTGGTATTAATGTTGAAGAACTTGAATTAGATCAATTTGAAAAGATTATTAAAGAAAGAGAAAGAGAATTAAGAAGAAAGAAGAGAACTGTTACTCGTGGTGGTGGTAGAAGAGGTGGGTTTATTTTACCAGATTTAGATGATATGCCAAGTACTTTTCGTACCCCAGTTCCTAATGGGACTTTACCAGGTGCGGCAGATTTAAATTTAGGTGAAGTTAATAGTCATTTGGAAACTTTACATAGTATTGAAGTCCCAATGAAACAACAAATGAAGAGAGCTAAGGAAATTGAAAGATTACAAAGAGCCAATGCCCAATTAGTTGGTGAACAGGATACCGTTAGGAGATGGTTAAGGAGAGTCATGGAAAAGAAAATGAGAGGTGGTTCGTTAGCTGCTGGGGTCAGATGCGAGGATGGAAAGGTGACTATACGGTTTGCTTGGCGTTAATTCTAACCTCCCCCCCACCCCCTCTTTACAGTATAGTAGTGTATAAAATGTATATTTATAATAACAACAGGATGAACTCTTATTCCCTATTGTTGCTGAGCAGATGAGCAGACCCTCGGATATAAAAATAAACGTCTCAATTGAAAAAAAACACAGATACACACGCCATAAACGATATTGTTAGTAATGGAGCGAACACGGGATTGGGTGAGAAATTACATTGGCGGGTATGTGAGACGCATGACGGGATACCGTCAGACACAGACACAGGCCAATGCAGAAAACTCCGAGGAAAACAGGTCAGAATTGGGTCAAACAGAGCCCGTGCCACAAAGTGCTGGGACAGTTGACGGGGTTTTCGCTAACATGGCTGCTGAAGCTGGTGGCGAGCGTAGTAACCCTACAGAGCTTCCCAGCTACACAGCAACTCTGGAGGACCCTGTCCCGCTGTATTGGGAAACAGTTGTTCAAGCACCGTGGGGTGAAGGCGATGAAGTGTACGTCGATGGGTTACCAGTAGGGGGAGTAGCGTCGCTTCTATGGACAGCTGTAGTTTCAGGGCTGTTTCAACTGGCAGGGTTTGTGGTGACATACTTATTGCATACTTCACACGCTGCGAAAACAGGATCTCAATTGGGTTTAGCATTTTGTCTAGTGAATCTTGGTTTAACTGCTATGCCAGTTACCGTTGATTGGGAGAAACAATGGGAAAATGATAGACAGAATTTAATTATACCTACGAATGCGGGGGATTTCGACTGGGATTTCTCCGTTCCACTAGATGAAAACTCCCATTGGGATAATTTCCAATCTAATTTACCAGGACCTCAAGTTCAATTACAACAGGTTACTGAAGTGGCCCATCAAAAAACAGTTTCCATTATTGTTTTCGCCGTTGGCATAATACTTGGGCTTAGAGCAATTTATCAGTTTTACAAAGTGAAAAAGCTCGAATGGGGGATTTTGAACCCGCAAGTGGCCAATGCTAATGGTGATAATGGTGGTGACGGTGCTGAGCAAACTGGCGCTCAGCAAGTTGGTGGAGCTGAAAATTTAGTTTGATTTATTATTATGAATATATTATTATACCCTCGTACTACATATGTATCATTTATTCCAATTTATATATAAAAACGTGAACACATCTACTACTTTTGTATTATTATTAGCAGCACTGACTAGAGTGCTGAAAATTTATTTGTTTGTTTCTTATTTGAGAATTTCCATCACCTTTTCATAAACGGTAAAGACAATACCACCTGATAAGATCAATCTACCTAATCTAGGCGTAGCCCCTCTCCAAAGAGTTAAAATCCCCTCTTCTTTAATAACTCTAATGAAACAATCCAATGTCCCCTTATACTCAGATCCAATCCCTTGCATTCTAGTTTTAACTGTATCAATTGGCATTGTTGAATAAACTGTAATAATACCAGCAAATGCCCCCAACAGGAAAGTCATTTGACCACTTAATGGTTGATCCCTTGGGGTATTTGACCAATCTTGTAACATTCCCTTAATATGAGAATATGATCCTAATCTAACAGCAGAATTAGCACCTTGTCTCATAGCAACTGGGATTAAACCCTTATATAAACCTTTAAAACCTAAATCTTTAATTAATCTAATTGTACCCCTACTACCATCTTGATATTTAGGTTGAGGTAATTGTTTATCATCAATCTTAGCTGTTTTAATAGCTTCAGATGGTGTAACTGCAACAATTGATTCTAATAACCCAGCACCTAAACCTGCTAACACACCTCTTGGTCCTGATAATTTCCCCTCCTTATCAGAAAGCATACGTTTAATTGCATCGAACCCTAAGAACCTCACTGAAGCCTTAGCTGTATTCCCAATAACAAATGCAGGTAACCCAACATACAATGATGAAATCCCCTGTGTACGTGCAACTGTATAAATTAAAACTAATGGGTTCCTACTGGTGATTTGACCTGATCTATTAACTAATTGTAATCTAGTCTTGGCAAATTCAAAGGGATATGTAATTGTCCCCTCAATAGCACCGGCTAAACCACCGGCAATAAAAGATTTCTTAGGATCTGGTTTACTACTCATTTATTAATGTAAATATACCAATTGGTGAAGGTGTTTTGACTTGTGAAATATATCGATGAGTCAAAAAGTGAAATTTTATCGGTGAAAAAAAAAAATAGATATGCTCAGCAGGAAGAGTATTGCTATCAACTATAAAATCGCATAACCTTTCATTAGGGTATATATATACATATATACATATACACATATATAGTAATTATTGTGTTTATTCAGCTTCATCAAAATGTTTTAATAAAACCTTTTCCAGCTCACTTTCACTTTCACTTTCAGTTTCGCCTTCACTCGTAATATAACTACCATCACTTTCATTACCGTTATCTTTATCATTATTAATTACTTCATTACCTTTTTCCGTATTTTCATTACTCTTGGCCCATCTTGTCCATCTTCTTCTCCTAATTTTAAAATCCACACTTTGCTTATCATAAACCCATTTACTATCATCATCAATATCAACTACAGATTCAATTAAAGAATCTCTAACCCAATTAATAGGATCCATATCCAATGCCCATCCCTCTCTATAAATACCATCAGCCCTTACTGTTTTAGTTGATACATCTTGATCTTCTTGTTCCCAATTGAAATTAGAAGGTGGTAAAACAGCTTTTAAATTATCTGCACCTTTTAGTTTCAATTGAGTTTTCCTAACATGACTATTAATTGGATATGCATCTATTGAAAATGTGATAAACTGCCAAACATTAATTTCTGTGTTGAATAATTGAAGTTCAAAAATCTCAAAAAGTTGATTACCCACTATTGGTTTCTTAAAGGATAAATTAACATCTTTTGAAATTTTATCATCCCATTTATTCATAAATGAAACCATTCTAATACGAAGTTCTTCATCATGAATTTGATTTAGAAATTTTAATCTTAATTCTGGGTGTAACCCAATAAGTATCGTCCATCCAAGGATAACAATTATCAGTTTTAAAAATGGTGATAAAATCCATAAAATTTTCGTACCAAAAGTTTCCAAGACAATTATCCAACTTAATAATATAACGAATATTACCCAAGTAACCATTCCATCTTCGAAAATAAACCATTTTTTAATCCCTCTAATGATTAAATCCCATGAATCAACATATAATAACATATGATTTTGTAAATCCGTTACATTAAGTAAAAATTCTCTACTAAATTCACTAATTGGTTTCAAATCAACTTCTTTTTCTTCCTTTTTCAATTCATAAATGGGAACGATGATTTTAAAACAAATGTAAATTAATGGGAAAGTAACTAAATTAATTGGTTTTAATACTATTAAAGTAAAAATCATCCCCAATGTTAAATTCCAAAGTGGATCAACCCAATTAATAACTCTAATCCAATCATCAATCATCCCAAATGGGTAACTTAATCTTTGTAAAAGCATAATGGAGTTTCGTGACATTATGGGTATACTTAATGCCGGTCTTTGTTTTTGTATTTCAATCCTATCCAATAATTCTTGTGTTGTTTGACCAGTTGTCTTATCAGTTATAGGAATAGCCATAGAAATGATCTTTTCCATGAATTTATCCATTATTTGACCTTGGGGGTTTGAATTGGGTATAATATAAGAATTTGAAACAGAATTGGGCCCATTGATTCCATTTTTTGGTGCTTGTGGTGAAATATCAGATAGATCATACGAATGCGAAGTCGAAGCTCGCATTAGTATTGATGAGGGTATATCCATTTTACGGGATGAGTTGACAGATGATGATGTATTGGGTATTTTAATTTTTAATACATACACTTAATTTTTAATTTTTTTTACCGGTTTTTTGAAGATTGTTGAATTGTATTTTTTATAACGAAATGGGTTTAGTTGGAGATGCTGTGTTATCAGGGAAACTAAGTAAATTATAAAATTACAAATGTTAAAAAATTTAATTTCAACAAAACTTTATATTAAAAAAGTCGTTACTTATTCATGAGCACTTTTTTTAATCACAGATTCTTCAGATGATGACATCAATTACAATTAATAATTAATATTGGAAGTGACAAACACCATCAAATGACAATCAAATGATTGATTCTTTTCACTTGCTAAATGCTAAATTACACTACTATTATTATATACATCTATACTAATTGAATTCTATTTGAACAACCCAAAAAATGATCTCTTTTTCTTTGGCTTAGAAACCAATGGTGGTGCTGAATTATGAATTTCCACTTGACCCAAACTCTTTCTTAACCCTGCTATATCATTAGAAGATTTAGGTGATAAAGATGCACTACTTATTTTAATCTTTGGTAATGGTCTAGAAGATGCAGAACTTGTAGTTGTTGTATCACCTGTCGTAGATAAAGTATCACTTATTGTTGCAGCTGCAGTTGCAGTTTCTGCATTTTTCTGTTGTGCTTGTGATTGTTGTCTCTTTTTATATTCAGCAATCATTGCATCTTGTAATTCCTTATCAGTTTGTGTATTAGTTGTAGCTGGGACCATTGATTTTGTCCTTTGTAATTCAGGTGCACCAATGTAATCTCTAAAAACTTTAGAAACTTTACTATCAGTTGCATTAGCAGCTTCTGCTAATTCATTACCATATTTACTTGCAGCATCTAATACAAAACATAATTTTTCCTTAAATGAATTCTCTGTTAATGGTGATGATTCAAATTCTTGGAATTGTTTAAAAACTTTCAATTGATATTCTAATTCCATTCTTTTCAATTCTGTATCAACATCAACTTTAACAGGTTGAAAAGTAGCAGGTTCATGTGAATCAACAGATATTTCATCACTACTAACACTAACAGTCTCTCTCTCATCATTATCATCCATTTTTGCTTGATCATGTTGTTCAATAATTGCCTCTTTTATATCCTTTTGAATTTGATCTTCTCTTGATTCCCCAATTATTTCCTTTTGATCATCTAATGAATAAACACCAATTTGATCCATTTTTTCTAATAATTCATCCCTTTGTATAACTATATTTTTATTACCTTCATTTTTAAATCTCATACGTTCATCTAAAATATTAAAAAGTTTAGTTTCAAATCTACCCATATTTTTAGATGGGACAATAATCATTGGAACTGGTAAAAATGAAACTAATTTATCAGTTATTCTCTTTGTAGCCCATGGTTTAGTTGGTGGATTATTTGCAGGTTTTGTACCAGTTACAACTAAACTTGGTTGATAAAGTAAAAACATATCACTTAAAACTTCCTCAGTTGAACCAACACATAATTCAACAGATATTTTGGCAATTCTATTAGGATTTAAAACTGCTAAACAATATTTCAGAATATTTTCAGCTGTTGCTTGTGACCATTCTGGTGAATTTCTAATTTTATTATCACTAACTGTCCCACTTGATGATTCAATCCCTGTAGTATAATCAACATTTGTACGATTATTGAATCTATTTAATGATCTCCCCTGTGGTTTAATACTAGCAACAATAACTAATGAATCACCATCTTCTAATAATCTATTACAACACCAATCAATTGCAGGCCATGTATGTTTTCTACCACTTATATAACACATTATATCTCTATTTGGTAATTTAGGTAATTTCCCAGTTAATCTACCAGCATACAGATCATCATACAGTGCATGTTTTTTAGTTAATGAAACAGAATCATGAGTTAAAATTGGTCTTGTTGGATATTTCCCATCTGAACTACCATTTGAATTTCTTCTTTCTCTTGATGGGGATCTACTAGGGGATCTTAATTGTTCACCACCTCTTATTTTATTTTCTAAATGATTCTTCCATCTTGCCCTTGCTTGAACCATATCTTCATCTTCAGAATCATCCCTTGGGGAATAAAGTGGTTCTTGTCCATCTGAATATGAAATGTTAATTGTATCGAAACTAACTGATTTCAGGAAATTCTTATCAAGATTTGGTCCACTCTTTGTATTTAAAATAGATTTAATCCTATCATTGGATTTAAAACTAGAAACATGTTCACAAGTGGACCCATTGATACTATTTGAATTAACCCTAGATAAACTTCTTGATCTAGAATTGACACATTCTAAACAAATCCCCGTAGTCTGTTCTAACAATTCCTCTGGGGAAATCGGCTTGTATTCTTCAGCACATGGTTCAGTTAATTGAACATCATGATATGGATATTTCGAGTTATCCCTGCTAAATTTGGCATTTCCCGCCGCAAGTTTTGTCCGTTCTTTTTTGGGGTCTTGTCCAAACGATATTGTGCGATAGATTGCATCCAATTGATTCTGCACATCCAAGGTGTCCCGTTTGTAGTTGAAATAGTCTCCCATAATTAACTAACTGGTCTTTTATAATTAAAGATATGGGATCATATAGAGTGCAAGTTTTTTATTTTTATTTTTTTTTCTTTTTGTCACATAACCAGTTTTTTTCCCCTTATTGTTTATAAATAAGTAGGTAAGAGAATTACTAAGTATTTCTTGTTGTAATATAAAAGTGAAGCCATATTAAATAGAGCAGTATAGTTATTATTTAAATGGATTTAAAGACTTGGTTTGGCTTCAAAAGACCAGCTTTTCCCGGGTATTTTCATTATATATCTAAATAGATATTAAACAATCGGGTGATAATCAAAACTTTAGCAAAACTTAATTTAACTAACTGCCTTTAACTTTAAAAAAACTATAATTGTAACGTAAAATTAAAACAAGTATAGCTGTGTTTACTTACTGTACCGCATTTCCATTATAAAAATAAATAAATACAAATTTAAAAGAGAAAATAGATAATAGTAGTATTACCCCTGGGAATTAACTGCTAATTCCATAATTAACCTAGTAGAAAGATGTAAGAAAGGATAAACGGAATATGCACTTTCTAAATCCCCACCCATATTTTTAGAATCCCAACCATCAAATTTAAAATCAACTAAATAATTATTTGGTTCTAATTGAAATAATTGAATTTGCATTTTCATCATTTCACCAATTGAATTTGCATTTGGTTGATACATCCATCTTGCTTTAATTGTCCATAATTCTTCTTCTGTTGGCATTTGCCATTCAGCACCTAAATTTTTCAATGCACGATAAATTTCTCCCATAACATCCAACGGATAAGATCTAGATCTAATACCAAAATGCCATCTAGTTTTAGATTTTTTATTTGTTGTTGGTGCAACATTTGCTAATTCTGGGAACATTTGAATCATATAAGCTTTATGAATTTGTGGTAATGATGATGGTAAAATTGCAATTGTTGATGATGGTGTATTAATATTTGTATTACTATTATCAACCATTGGTGTCCTCCATTGATTATCATTATTTGGATCAATTTGTGAATCTTTTAATTCTTTTACTAATGATGTATTATTCCT
The DNA here is from genome assembly GCA_030563185.1 of Saturnispora sanitii. Taxonomy (NCBI): domain Eukaryota; kingdom Fungi; phylum Ascomycota; class Pichiomycetes; order Pichiales; family Pichiaceae; genus Saturnispora; species Saturnispora sanitii. The sequence goes on along the minus strand of JAKUBF010000018.1, from coordinate 154,351 downwards.
CATTAAATCATAAGCATCTAATATTTCTTCAGTTTCTGGTTTACGTCCCATTTTAATTGCTTCAATAATTTCTTCCTTTGAATAACCCATTGCATGTGATAAAGCAGTTACAACATCATCATCTAAGTCACCTTCAGTAATTTCATTATCTAATCTATTAAAATAACCAGGTTTAAGATAATCTTCTAAACCAATTTTAAACCATTCATCTTCCATTATTTCATGAATCGTTATCCTATTTAATGGGTTAACAACTAACATTTTAGTTAATAAATTTTTAGCACCTTGTGATAAATCATGTGGTAAAGTATAGACACCATTTGAAATTTTTTTAAATAAAGCCGGAATTAATTCATCATCGAATGGTAATCTACCACAAAGCATAACATATAAAATAACCCCACATGACCAAACATCAACTTCAGGACCTGCATATAATTTCCCTGAAATAACTTCAGGTGCAGCATAATTTGGTGAACCACATGATGTCTTTAAAAAATTCCCATCTGTCATTATATTTGAAAGACCAAAATCGGCAATTTTAATATTAAGATTTTCATCTAATAATAAATTCTCTGGTTTTAAATCTCTATGAACAATTTTATGTGAATGACAATATTCAATTGCTGCAATAATTTGTTGAAAAAATCTTCTTGCTTTATCATCATTCATTTTACCATTTTGTACAATATATTCAAATAATTCTTTACCAGCATATTCAATAACCATTATAATTTCATCATTTGTCTTAATAACATCAAAAAGTTTAATAATATGAGGATGATTAAGTAATCTTAAATAACTAATTTCTCTTTCAACACGACCTTGCATATCAGATTTAGCTAATGTTTTCCTATTGATAATTTTCAAAGCCACTCTTTGACCAGTGGTCATATGATAAGCTAGTTTGACTTTACCAAAAGAACCTTCACCTAAAGTCTTGACAATCTGATACTGACCAATCTTCCCCTGTTGATGAGGGTCTTGCTGTGCGTCCATGGTTTTTTTTTATTATTTTTCTTTAAAAAAGGAAAACTAATTACCTTTTGGCCATTTCCCCACCAAAAAAGGTTTTGAAGAAAAATAATACAAACATTGCTCATTTGCTCAGCATCGGACTTTTTATTTTCTTACTTTTTTTTTATTTTCTTATTTTTCCGTGTACTATAAACATTAAAAAACAGATCGTTAAAAAAACAATACTTATCTAGTTCTAATGATCCCAGCAGCCATTAAGATACCGATCTTACGACTAATAGTTGGGTTCTTCATATGTTCTTGTAAAGCAGCAGGGTTATTTTGAGCTTGTTGAAGAATTGTATTCATAATTGGGTCATTGATAATTTCAACAACTTCAGGATCCTTTTGGACTCTAGCCATAGTTTCATCATAAGTTTCACCTTCTAATGGTGCAAATCTTTGTGAAAGAGCCTTTTGTAATAATTGTTCAATTTCATACAATTGTTGTGCTGAATTATTATGTGCACGTTCAACAGTTTGTGCTTCATAAAGTGTATCAGCACAAGCTTTGAAATCTTTCATAGCTAATTGTGATTGAGCCTTTCTAATATAAGCCTTGATGAAAGTTGGATCATGTTTAATGGCTTCATTACAGTCACGGACTGCATCTGGGAAGGACATTAATTTAGCTAATGCAGTTGCACGATTTGAATAACCCTTTGGATCAGTTGGATTTCTCTTAATCATTTCAGTATATTCCTTAACGGCATTTGGCCAATCACCAGAAGTGAAATATTCCTTACCTCTTAATCTAGCTTCTTCAGCTTTTGAAGGATCAATATAACTAGCAGTTTCTTTATCCTTTAATTCCTTTTCAGCGGCTCTTAATTTATTCAAAGTATCAGCAGTTCTATGTTCAGTAAGTGATTTTTGGAAATATTCAATGGCATCCTTAAGTTCACCCTTTTTAACAAGTGATGATCCAATACGAGCAAATGATTTAGCAATTAATTTATAATCAGCTCTAACTTCTCTACCCTTTTCAACAGCTAATTGACAAGTTGCAATAGCAGTATCATAATCCTTCTTTTCAAATTCAGCAGCTGCTCTGTTGTTCAAATAAGTCATATCTGGGTAAGTTTCAAATGCCTTGTTATAAAGTTCAATAGCTTCATCGAATTTTCTAGCCTTGTAAAGAGCATTAGCTTCAGCCTTAAAAGCGTCAGCTTGGGCCTTTTCTGAATCAACTGGGGCTTCTTCCTTAACTTCTTCCTTCTTTGGGGCAGCAGCAGCAGCAGCGGCAGAAGCAGCAGTTGGTTCAGTATGAGTTGGTATTGGTTCAGGTTCTTGACCACCATTAGGATCTTGATTCAAATCAATACCCAAGATGGTAGTGATAATAGTCATTAATCTAGGATCAGTCATCATATCTTGAGCAATGGATTGAGGGTTGACTTGCATATTCTTAACTTTTTGGACTAAACCGGCATCTTGCATTAAATCTCTAGTTTTTGGGTTGACACTAAGTTTTTGGATTAATTGAGGATCGGTCAATTTAGCAAACATTTCCTCCATACCAGCTGGTTCATTGCCTGATGGGGCATGTTGTTGACGAACAGCAACATCATTTAAACCTTCCTTAGCCATAGCATTTGATGGGTCCAATTCAAGGGCTTTAGAATATGCCTTTTTAGCCCCATCATAATCGCCCAAACCAAGCTGAGCAGCCCCAACACGATTGAACCCCTTTGCCCAAGTTGGATTGAGGTTAACACATGTTTCAGCGTCTTGTAAACCTTCGTAAAAACGCCCCATGGAAACATAAGCTGCTGATCTATTGGAGTGAAGAACGTGGTTTGGGGTTGGCGAAGCGGCAATTGCCTTGGTAAATGAGTCGACAGCTTTGCCAAAATCCTTGTTCTGGAAGTGCTTGTTCCCCTCTGCTTTGAAGTCGTCGGCGGTGGACATTTCGTGTTTAATTGAGTCGATTTCACGCGTTGTTGAAACACAAAGGTGTATCTCTTGTCATTTTATATACTATTGAAAAAACTTTCATTCCAGAATCTTCTCATAGTGTGCTCAGCAATTAAAGAAGTTAATGAGTTTTTTTCCAAAAAAGAACAACGTTCATAGAAACTAACAGCACATGAGTGTATTCAAATTGTTTCAATGTTATAAAATGAATTGTTATTTCAATTCACCTTCAAAAAGCCTATTTTGCTGAGCAATTGTATGCTCGGCAATATTTGATCCCTTTTTTACTATTTCTTGACCATATTTTAACGTGGAATACACTATTCAGTATTGTTATTTTAAACTCAAGCAATTAACCTATTAAGTTTCCATTTAATTCAATCTATGAACCATACTACCAGTACTTTAAAAAAAGTTCACAAAAAAAAATATTTTTTTTTCACTTGTTATAGCCTATCTGTTAAGCAAATAATGTCAGAGTTCGATTCTGCAACAGGTGCATTCATTAAATGGGTTTTCCATAATTATTCATACGTATCCCGTGATTTTACCATTGAAAATTTAGAAAATCTTGGCCAAGGTCGTGGTCTTATTGCTCAAAAGGATATCAAACAAGATGAAATTCTTTTCAAGATCCCACGTGAAGCTATTCTTAATGTCCAAACTGGGGCACTAGCAAAGGAAAATTTAGATGAATTGATGGCTTTGAATCAATGGCAAGCTTTGATTTTAGTTGTCGGATTCGAATGGTTCTTAGGTACTAAATCAAGATGGTCAGAATATTTCAATGTCTTACCATTAGAATCTGAAAAATATAATTCATTGATTTTTTGGAAGGATGAAGAATTAGATATGTTAAAACCTTCTACCGTGTTGGAAAGAATTGGTAAGACCCAATCTAATGAAATGTACGATATGATTGTTTTACATTTAAATGATTTCAGTGTTCCTGAAGAATTCAAAAATTGGTTCACTAGAGAAAGATTTCATGTTATCGCTAGTTTAATCATGTCCTATTCATTTGATGTTGACCACCCGGAAGAAGTTGAAAGAATGGACAATGAATCCGAATCCGAAGAACAACAACAAGAAGGCGATGAGCACTCTGAGCACTCTGAAAATGACGACGAAGAAGAAGCTCACCCTAAAGGTTGCCAAGATGGTTGTTGTACTAACAAAAACGAAGAAGATGAAGAGGATGAAGAGGATGATGCTGGAGAAGATGAAGAAGAAGAAATGCCTATTATCGAACCAATTTCTGAAGATTCATATTTTAAATCAATGGTTCCATTAGCAGACACTCTCAATTCTAACACCACACTCTGTAATGCCACTCTTAATTACGAAAAGGAACATCTTATTATGAAAGCTATTAAGCCAATTACTAAGGGTGAACAAATTTTCAATATCTATGGGGAATTACCAAACTCTGAAATTTTACGTAAATATGGTTACGTTGAATTACCAAAATCTAAATTTGAATTTGCACAAATTCAAATGGTTGATATAATGTCATATTTTATTAGTGAATTTCAATCCCGTTTGGATTTTTTGAAACCTGAAGCTAATGCTCAATTAGTTACAACTATTTTTGAACTAATCCAAAATTCAGAATATTTGTCAGCTCAGTTGGAAGATTCAGATGATGGAATTGTTTTACAAGTGTATGAAGTTTTCCCCAATGGTGAATTACTTCCTGAATTTACCCTTCTTTTATTGATTGTTAATACCATTCTTCTAGCATTAGAATCCGATTTAAAATGGTCAAAGAAATTAACTAGAAATATTGAAAAGAGATTAAACAAAGATTTAGAAACTTTCATTCATAGGACTATTTTAAAATGTCATCAAATGTTAGAACATATGTCAGCTCTTACAAAATCAACCATTAAGGTAATCAAAACTTTAAGTGAAAGAGCTATACAAACTTACCCTGAACATATAACTAACGGTTCATTTTCCTTACCAAAGGATGTTTCATCAAAGGAAAATATGGCAAATGTTGTTCTCTACAATGAATATTTATGTTTGAAGGATATGGAAAAATTCCCAAGTAAGGATGAAAATGGTGAGGAGGAAAAATTCACTGTTGTTGAAGATTCAAAATTAATGAACAATTTACTAAAGAGAAAGTTGGAACAGGAAGAACAAAAATCCAATAAGAGATCCAAGAAAAATTAATCATTTAATTTCAAATATGTATGTATGTGTATATATTTTTTAAAAGTCTATTTAATAGTTAGTGTCTATAGATAATTAATTAAAAGTTTCCCTTTTGTTTTTTGTATATGTATATAAATTTGGTAATGATTGTGAAGAATGTATTGAAATATCATAATATAACATTTATGTACAAGTTAAATATATGTTAATGTATGTTGATATTAGATGGTCGTCATGATTGTTCATTATTTATTATTGAACGTTTCTCATTAAATATTCAAACCCGGAAAAGAAAACAGTTGTAGTACAAACAGCCTTAGTAATAGATGGACCTAACCCTCTATATAAATCCCTCTTTGGTAAAGACCATTTTCTAGCTTTAACTGGTAATTTTTTTAAGCCTGATTTTTCTCTAATGATATTCCTAACAATGTCCCTTTGGTATTGGGATTTGATAGTATCAATTGGGAAAACAGTAATCCATGAAAAAATCCCTGCTACTATCCCTGAAATTGGTACTGATAACCAATGTATAGATTCATTTGTATATTCCATTAAAATCATTTTTGTAGATTCATAAACTGCAAAGAACAACCCAGTTGATAATGAATCTCTAAAACAATGGAATTTAAATCCTGAATACAGCCCCGATATTCCTTGATATTTGACAATATTATAGAATGTTTCATTTAGTGTCCTAGGTAACATTTTAGAGTTAATACCCATATTAGCTTCCTTGTTAACAACAAGGACAATTTGTTGAAAGATCTTAGTCAGTTCAAATGGACAAGCGAATAAGGACACACACCCTCCCGATATGAACCCAGCAACAAATGAACTGGGGAAATTGTTCACCCATATATTAGAACTTATGTTAACATACTCCGACACCGGAGATTTACAATGTGAATATATTGAAACCCCTATAGATTTGGAAATAGATGAAGTGACTAGGGGAGCCATAATCCCTCTGAAAAGCCCCCGTATTCCTTCATTGTTGACAGTTACTCGGAAACATTGCCAGGCATTGTTGTATCTATGTGCTTGCATTCGCGTTTTGATTGAATCTAATGGGAACCCCATTGTAGTCGAAACCATCGACGAAGTATACGACAGTAATGGGATTTTCCATGGTGATAAAATACTGGGTAGTACTAATATCGGGGACTCGTATTTGATCTCCCCAGTAATGGCGGGAAGTGAACCCCTTGACATATCTTGAATTAAATATTAAGAGTCAACCATTTCAATCGGATTTTTTCAATCCTATTATTATTTCTTTACATATACAAGCAAAAATATAACCGTTTTTCTTTTTCTTTAGATATATAAATATAATTAACATAATGGAGCAAACAGAATCCTCTCATTAGTGAAATGATCACGGACCATTTTACTAGATATATCTTCTTCTTTTAAACCTTCTTCTTCTTCTTCTTCTTCTTCTTCTTCTTCTTCTAATACTATCGTCCTTATTCCCGATTTTATACTTTGGAGAAGAACACGATTGGCAATATTGGCTCCTTCTTTATCATTTTCTGGGAAAAGTTCGATAAGTTGATCAATAAAAGATTCTTTAATACCTTGTGCTAATTCAGAATCAAAAACATCAGAGAAATCTTCACCATTTTCAATTGGAATTTTCAAATATGAAACCATATTAAATAAACAATTTTCAATAGATAACTCATATAAATTGATCTGTGATTTTTGTGCTTGTATTAACAATGGAGAAAATTTATCCATTGTCTGTTTAAACACATGTTCAAATGAACCCTTTATACATTCATGGATCCCATCAATAATATCTATTTTTGAAACTTCACTTGAATTAATTGCACTAAGAGCTGTTTGAAATTGGACAATGTTAAAACTTGTATCAAATTGCATTAATGAACGAATTAAAAATAACCATTGAACATTATCATGTTTTATATTGAAAGTTTCCTTAATTTTATTCAAGAAATCTGAGAATTTTAATTTCAAATTATAATTAACTTCTTCAATAGATTTATCAACTATATTTGTTAAATTATTTGAAATCTTAATCCAATATTCATCATTATCAAAATCATCAACTGAAATAATAGGTTTTTGAATATTTTTCGCTAATGATTTAACTGATTGAATATGATTTAATACTTCATTTGTATTGATAACAAATGAAGGCGTTTCTTGTGGTTTGTCAAATGATTCAATTATATCATTAAGTGAAAAATCAGTAAATAAATTAACACCAGATTTAGTTTTGATACTTTTAACATAATCCAAATCTTCAAATTGGGTAATAATATTATTACATTCTTGAGTTAAATGACTTAATTGTAATTCGATTTCTTTTAATAAATTAGATTTCAATGATTTTAAAATATGATCAATAGAAGAATCAGATTCCCCATTGTTAATAATAGTAAATGAACTAAATTTTTTAATAGTTGTCAAATAATTAATACTTAACGTAACTTTATCACATTCATCATCATTTGAATGTAAATGTTGATCATAATGATCTTTAATGAATCCATTTATTTGTAATTCCCAATCATTAATTTTATCTAATTTAACATTACTAGTAATAATTTCTGAAAATTCAATCTTGACACTTTCACCGTCGTCGTTTAACCAATTAGACCATTTTTGTATATTAGTTTGTGATAACCAAGTTGAAGAATTTGAAAGATAACGTGTTAACATTATTTGCAATCTTTGTTTACCAGCCTGTATCATTTTCAATGTCAAGAATGCATATTTCAACAATCTAATAAATGACCAATCATTGGATGAAGTGTTTTTCATTTCAATCAATCTCTTTTCAATTGACCAAACAATTGATTCGGATGGTGATTTTAATGTAATTAAAATATATGAAATGATCATATTGATATAATAATCAGTATCAAAATCTTTACAAATTTTAATGATATTACCATTAATTAATTCAATGAATTCATCCTTTAATTGTTTAAATTTAATAACAACAAACTCTTTAGAATTTTTATTCACTTGTGATCCCATATTTGATTGAATTATTATTTGAATTATATGAAAATGTTTGGCTAATTTAATGTATTCAGTACTGGGTGGATTAACCTTTCTTTTTAAAACTAATAACAAATAGTTAAAATCATGAATTAAATTTGTTAATACTTTATCACGATTCATAACTTTAACATTAGAAATCCTTGACTTTCTAATGAAATGATCATGTTTATTCAAATTAGCAATTGCAGCAGATCCATAATTCGATTTCCCAAAGGCTAAATTTGTCAATTCAGCATTAGAATCAGTAACAATCCCATTCATTTCAATAATGTTGTCAGCGACATGTAATAAATCTCTATATTTGGCAGCAACTAATTCTCTCAACTGGGTTTGTGCTGATGTAATTTTAGCTCCCTGTTCATTTCTCAGTTGAATCAACTCTGCAACTGTTTTGGTTTCAAAGAGATTTTCAATTTCCATATGTGACTTTTCAATTGTATATAAGTTTACAGTTGTGTTTCTTCAAGATTTCAATTTTTCTAATATGGAAATGTATACATTTTTTGGAAGTCACGTGATCAACCTTTAATATTAAATCATTTGTATATTAACTTGATATAAAATCAATTTGATTATTATATACTATACATGGAGAATCTATATTATTAGCCCTATACTCTCCCCTCTTATTACTTATTATTAGAAAAATACACACACAAAATTTTAAAATTTATGCATAGGTATTCCAAAAAGCTTTCGAAGCTTTAAGAACTGTTTCCTTTGATGGGATTCTAACATGCATGAAATTACAATTTGAACCTCTTGAACATACATTACCATTTAAAGCTTCACCACAAATTGCATCTTCTATACGACTAACTGGAGATAATTCACAATAAATTGGTGATTCATTAAACCAACGGGCATTACAACCTTGAACGCATTTTTGAGCTTGATCATCATTGGAAAATCTAATATATACATTACCTGTTAAATGTGGGTTTCTATTACAACAAATGGCAACTTCTCTTATTTGACCATATGTTGATAATTCTGATATTAAATCAAGGAATAAAGAATCAACTGATTTAATTAATTCTTCCTGTGATACTATTTTATATTGCAATTTAGAATCATTAGATTGAGTTCGACTTTCCTCAAGTGTTTGTGGGTTGTCAAAAAGTTTCCAAAATACAACTGTTGATGAACTTTGAGGTTTAACATGTCGACGTGAACAAAGTGCACCATGTCTACAAGCACCAACCTTTTCATAAAATGGGCATTTTCCTGTATCATTAGATTTTGATCTGTGGTCTCTGTTGTATTGTTGTTGATGATGTTGTTGTTGCGGATGACGTGGGTATCCTCCCCCTCTTTGATACATTTTGTAATATAAAGATAATAATTTGTAATGTATGGTAAGAAGAGAAAAAAAAAATTATCTAGTAATTTATCAAATGATATACAGCTTACTCTATTCGGTAATTTGTACATAAAGTAGGCTATTATATTTTACTTTCTTATACTGTATATTGTTTATTTATCTTAAAATTATTATTAATGTCTAAAGTGATGTTGGTGGTTTCCATTGAAAATAAATTTTAAAATTATGATGAAGCTAAACCACTGAATATAACGATAGATATACATGATGATCAGGTTAATTTAATTTCAAATAAGTTAACTCATACCTTTTAATTCTTGGAACTTAAATATTCTATTCACAATTAAAGATATATTACTATACCTTTTTATTTATTATCAATTGAAAAAATGCTGAGCCAAAATTCATGTACGGCACCAACGGTTTTTAACGGGTAACAGCGGATACAAAATAACTTCCCCTATAGACATGCTCTTTTTCCAGGTGCAAATGGTGGTTATACCGCATGTTAATCCGTTTACATCAAAACTACACCGATATTATTACCCCCAGTATAACACCTCCATAATGAAATTTTTAATGGCGGATCTCGGTTATTACCGGGATTTCGGTTATTAAAGGTGGCCAAATTCAGCCTTGAACCCCTTCAACAGCCAAATGAACGAAATTGGACCCTGTAAAACATATTTATAAGTTAGTTAACACTTGTTCTTTCATTTGAACATTACCATAACACCAAAATGATAATATATTAACATCCTGTACCCTCATTGAAACCCTTAGACCTATTGAGACAATGCCACCCATTTTTTTACACGAATGACTCACTATGAAGAAAATTACTTATGTTTTTTTTTAATTTAATGGGTTTCGACTTATAGTTGAGGGTGTATAGATTATACAGTCAAGCTCGGCAAAACTCCGGCTTTCAAATGAGTATAAACATGATTATTTTATCTTTTTGGGAACCCGTTTTATAATGACATTTCAATTATCCTTAGTGAAATTGTATTTAAAACCTAATTGTTTTCCACTAATAAACTCCTTTTTTTTCTAAACAGTTTTCTGACTTTGCTACAATGTCTGCTGAACTTGAAAAAAGCCATACAGAACAACTGTCAAATTCAGTGTCAATGAGCGATTCTAAGGAATCAACTCCAACTCCAGTTATTATTGAAAATGATCTTTCAAAATCAGCTGAAGAAAAGGATGCTATTGTTGATGCCCTTGCAACTGAAATGGGTATTAACCATAAAAAACTTATGTGGAAATTAGATGTTGGTGTTGTTATTCCTTTCATGATCTTTTATTTCCTTTGTTTCTTGGATAGAGTTAATATTTCTAATGCTAAAATTTATGGTATGAATGAAGATTTAAATCTTACCTCAAATCAATTCTCTGCTGCTTTAACTGTTTTCTTTGTTCCATATATTTTCTTTGAAGTCTTATCAAATTTCATTTTGAAATTCGTTAAACCACATTTATGGCTTTCAAGTATGATTTTCTTATTCGGTATTGTTACTATTTCTATGGCTTATTCTCATAATTATGGTGGGCTTATTACAGCTAGATTATTCTTGGGTATTTTTGAAGCTGGTTCTTTCCCATCCATTTTTTACATCATGTCTAACTTTTACTCATCTGCTGAGTCACAAAGAAGATTTTCCTTTTTCTTTTCAGCAACTTGTTTAGCAGGTGGTTGTGCAGGTGCTTTAGCTTATAGAATTCATGATTTAGATGGTAAGCATGGTTTAGCTTCATGGCAATGGATTTACATTATTGAAGGTTCATTTACTGCAGGTTTGGCCTTTATTCTTTATTTCTTAATTCCAGATTTCCCAGAAGAAGCTAGATTTCTTAATGACAATGAACGTTCTTTCCTTAAAAAGAAATTAGCCACTTACGCTGGTGACTCTGGTTTTGAAATCAAACAAACTTGGTCTGATGTTGCCCAAGTTTTTAAGGAACCATCAATTTACATTTGTGCCGTTTGTTATTTTGCCTTTATTATTCCAGCTTATTCATATGCCTTCTTTGCACCAACTATTATTAAAGAAATGGGTTACGTTTCTTGGGAAGCTCAAAGACATTCAATTTACCCATGGTTAGCTTCTATGGGGTTTTCCATTGTTTCTGCTTTCTTCTCTGATTATTTCAAACATAGAGTTTTATTTGGTATTTTTGCTGGTCTTGTTGGTATTGCTGGGTTTATTATGGTTATGGTTAAATCATCTCCAACTAACGCTAGATATGGTGGTTTGTTCTTAGTTGCTTGTGGTACTTATACAGCCATGCCAATTCTTATTTGTTGGTTCTCCTTAAATTACAATGGTCATATTAGAAAGTCTGTTGGTACAGCCTTCATTATTGGTTTTGCTAACATTGGTGGTATTGTCTCATCTTTCCTTTTCCCAGCTAAGGATTCTCCAGATTTCACAATGGGTATGGGTGTTGGTGTTGCATTTATTGCTTTTGGTGTTATTATGTTGGTTGTTTACTTCTTATACTTGGCTTACATGAACAGAAAGAAATCAAAGATTGAATACATTCAAAAGTGGGAAAGCTTAACCGACCGTGAAAAGATCATGGCCGGTGATCTTAACCCTGCTTTTAAATACATGTACTAAATCAATCAGTCAATCTCTTGTTTTTTTTTGAATCCTTTATATACTTTTAATTATTTAATTCTTGTAATATTAATATAATACATACTTTTATGACATATAACTATCCTCATCAACTCTAGCGTTCCATCACTATATTCCATCATCACTTTAATTTTTTTTTTTTTTTTAGATTTGTTTACATTTTTCCTATTAAGGAAATTTACCAGCCTTGAAAAAAACCCAATTAACCTAAACTGGAAATAATGTAGTAATTTCGCTTGAAGTTTCTTTTATACTCTAAATATAACACACGTCAATTAATTATTATTCAAATGCTCCCCTTCAAGACAAAGGCCATATTTTCACATTCAGGTGATAAATCACAGGGGTATTTGGGTTTCATTGAAGATGACGTTTTATTTATTACACAAATAATAGATGATGATACATTTTTTGGTATGTCAATGCGTACAAAATTACAGGGGAAATTATTAAAGAAATACGTTGATATTTCTAATTTTCAAAGTAAACATTCAAGTTCAAGTACACTTAATACACTTAATACTGATTTTTCACAAATTTCAAATTATGGTGGTAGTGGTAGTGTGGTTACTAGTAATGAATCAAGTCAACCACCTGCTACTCCTAAACATGAAGAAAAGTTTAAATCTAGTTATGTTCAACAATTATTACTAAACTCAAGTTTAACAGACACTGAAAAATCAAATAGTATGTTTGGTCATTCTGATTTTAGTGCTACCTCAGCTGGTTCATTAATGAGACATAAGGAAGCAAATACGAAAAATGGTGGTTTTGAATTTACAGATTCAATTGGGAACCCATTAAGGGATCGATTAAATAATGCATTATTGGATGTTGAATTCAATAGAAATAAAAAATCGGGGTTCTTTCAACGTATAATGGGTAAATCAGGAATAGAAAGGGAATTAAGTTTTGATGATTCAATGATTATTTCAATGGAAAAACATACATTGGATGATAGTGTTGCTGATGATTCTATTATTTCAATGTCTGGATCTGGTTCTGGCTCTGGTTCTGAGACTGTACATGAAACATTTGAATTTAACTTAAATAGATGTATCACAATCAGTGGTAAAGAAAGATCAAGAAGATCTAAAAGATTAGTTGAAAATCAACCTGATGTTGTTCTTAAACCGCATGAATTCATTACTGAATTTAACAAAAATGAAACTATCCCAAATTTCACTCATGGTAAAGTTAATCATATACAGGAAGATAGAGTTGCATTAGTTTTGAAATATTTATTATCAAATAATATTACATTAGAAATTATAATCAAGATTTTAATGGATAAATTAAACAATGATTTAGAAAGACATAAAACCATTTTCTTATATTTATCAAGATTTAACATAAATGAATCAATTTTAGAATCTATTAGTTTAAAAAGAATGCCAAATTCAGAAGCATTACCTGAAATTTTATTAAAAAGGGAATGTTCACATCATCAATTAGTTTGGATTTATTATATTATTGCTAATAAATTAAATTTTGATGTTGAAATGGTTGTTGGTTATTATAAACATCCATTTCAATTTGATGAATCAATTACGAATTCACAAAAAAAATTAATAATTAATCATTCTTGGATTTCAATTCAATTTAATGGTATTTATTATTTTTGTGATCCTGTATTAGCAACAAAAAAGATTAACAATAACAATCATCAAGATTATATTTTAATGAAACCATTTGAAATTATTTCAACTCATATACCAATGCATATAGATCAACAACATATTACACCGCCAATTGATCCGATTGTTCAATTAAATATGCCACCAAATTATCCATTATTTAATAAATTAGGTATTAAATTTATTAATTTTAATTCAAGTTTATTTCATTTAAAAGATTTTGAAATTTATGATTTTAAATTAAAAATCCCACAAGGTATTGAAATTAAAGCACATTTTCAAGCATTTGATAATGATATTTATCCAAATATTTCACCATTAGTTCAAATGTCATATAATGATAAAAATGAAAAAGTTGTTAATATTAAAGGTATTTTACCACAATTTTGTCCATCTGGTGTAATCATTATTGAAGGTAAAGAAAATGGATCAATTGAAGGTGAATTTGAAATTCTTACATCAATTCCAACTTTTCATATTGGTAAATGGAAACAAATTAAATGGGTTAAAATTGATAATTCACATATTGATAAATTTGGTTCATGTTATATTAAATCACCAAAAGTTAATAAATTACCAATTGGTACAACTGTTAATTTTAAATTTAAATTAACTAATTTTAAACCTAATAAATTAACTTTAGTTAGCCCAAAGAATAAGAAATATAATTTTAATGTTAATGGCAAGACAATTGATGAAATAATCCCTATTGAAGATGTAGGTGATTGGAAACTTTGTATACCAGATCATGAAAGAGGTGTATTAAAGGTTATTGCACAATGGAAAGCTAAATAAGGAAACTAACTTTTTAGGTTTAAAAGAAGAAGGGGGAAAATAAAAGAAACAAAGATAATTAATAATAATAATAATAATAATAAAACCAATATTGATATGAAATATAGATAAAAATAAACAAAAAATAGATTAATTAATTAATAGTATTTATTCATACAAAATTATATAATTGTATAGATATATAGATAGATAATAACACATAATAGCATTTTGAAAAATAAAAAAAAATGATTTAAACTTAAACTTAAACTTAAAGATGAATTAAAGCAGTTACAAGAAAAAATGATACAGTATATAAAAGAGACAAACAAACAATTAAAAAGAGAGAGAAAAAAGGGGCAATAACAAAGAAGATACAATCCAATGAAATGGTTAGTTAATTATTTATAATGATCCGATTGAATCCTTCATCGCACTTTTAATGTCTTCTTCAACGAGATTATCATAATTTGGTAAACATAAAGTATCCAGCGTAATACCAGAATTAGAACTTTGAGTTTCACTATTTCCATTTCCATGAGAATTTAACTGATCAACAGCTTCATCTAATCTCAATTCCAAAGTATCATCTTCATATTCACCATCACCACCTATTCCTGTTCCTTCAAAAACTGGTGGACGTTCATTTTCAGTTGTATCTAATAAAACATCAGTATTCCATCTTTCATATTTTGGTGGTGGTGGAGCATTACCAATTAAATTACCAAGACCCCATTTTTTAACATTACCTTCAATGAAAACATAACCAGCTTGACCAAAATTACAACTGATTTTAATTTCTTCAGTAATTGGTTTTAAATAAGCAACACCAACTGATGGGTAAATAATTGAATCTTTAGGGAAGAAAACATGACCACCTAATTTAGATTCACTGATTCTTTTACCATTTCTTGTGAAAAAAATTGATTTTGTTAATATACGAATACCAATACCTACAACATCCCCCTGTTCAAGTTTTGGGAAAGTACAAATTGTCCCTGGTTTGATCATTTGATTTTCAGTTGAATCAGAAAATGGTTCATTGAATCTTCTACAACCAGTTGAATCATATGAAACGGAATAAGGTAATCTACCAGGTAAGATAAAATCAGGGTATGGATTAGTAGATAAACCTAATGATAAAACAATACTATCTTGAGAATTTTCTGGCATATTAAATATCTTGTATTCAATATAATAAGTATCTTGTGTCATATTCTTAGCATTATTGGGTATTGGATTGTTAGATCTTATGGAAACAGTTGGTGTAATACCATCACTTCTTTCGGAATTTAAAAGTTTAAAAATGATATCAGCTTTATCAACAATTTGAACATGAATATCCTTTGAAGATTCATCTTCATTTTCTTGATCATCTACTGTTTCCTCCTCCTCTTCATGTTCAGTTTCATATTCATATTCACTTCCATTATCATTATTTAAAGCCCATTCCCAAGCTGAAACACCCTTTTCTTGAATAGAATTTGTCATCCACAAAGGTAAATCACCTTTTTGATAACTATTCAATTTGATATATTCCTTAGCTTGAAAATAAACTTCTTGTTGATTCGGTGTAAGTTTTTGTAATGCTAGAGAATCCATTTGAACTTCATAAAGTGGGTCATTGAAATATTGCTTATCAACAGTTTCAGCCTCAATTCTGCTAGTAAGTCTCCTTTTCAAAGCTTTCAAACCTGTCAAAATCCAAGCAGTTATCACCAGAAACACTGGTAAAAGCATGATCAGCAAAATCCCAATAGCATCATCGTCCTCCATTTGCAAATGAAATCGTATTGTTAGAAAAGGAACAAGTTAAGTTGCCGTTGTAATTAAATAAAGGAAAATCATGTTTTACGTAATCACCGTTGATTACGTAATATTTTCTTTATTCTTTAGTCTTCAACTTTTTTAGTTAAAGTTCACTTACTTGGTATTTATATACTTCTCTCCCATTAAAAAATGGCTAGTTTGTACAGAAAATCAAAGAAACTTGGTGAGGGTACTTATGCTGTGGTTTATTTGGGACATTCACAAGCTTCAGATCAAGAAGTAGCTATTAAGGAAATTAAAACAGAACAATTCAAAGAAGGGTTAGACATGTCAGCAATTAGAGAAATCAAATACCTTCAAGAAATGGATCATGTTAATGTTATTAAATTAATTGATGTTTATTCTGAAGAATCTAGTTTGAATTTAGTTTTAGAGGTTTTACCAACTGATTTAGAACGTGTTTTAAAGGATAAATCAACACCAATTTCTGCATTAGATGTTAAAAGGTGGATGTTACAAACATTAAGAGGTACACATCATTGTCATAGACAAGGTATTATTCATCGTGATTTAAAACCAAATAATTTATTAATGGACCCACAAGGGGTTATTAAATTAGCAGATTTTGGTTTAGCAAGATGTATAAATCATCCAAATGAAAAATTAACTTCAAATGTTGTTACTAGATGGTATAGAGCTCCTGAATTATTATTTGGTGCTAGACATTATACATTTGCCGTTGATAATTGGGCAATTGGTGTTATATTTGCAGAAATGATGTTAAGAATTCCATATTTACCAGGTAAGGATGATGCAGATCAATTAACAGTTACAATTCAAGCATTAGGTACACCAACTGAGGCAACTTGGCCAGGGGTTTCTAGTTTACCCTTATACAATTATCTTACAGTGTATCCTCCCCCTGAAAGAAGTGAAATGCGTCGTCGATTCCCAGCTGCTAGTGAAGCTACTTTAGATTTGCTCATGGGTTTGTTGGTTTTGGCTCCAATGAACCGTTGGGATACTAAAAAGGCATTACAAAGTGAATATTTCTTACAAGCACCTCAAGCAATTAATTGATTAATTAATTTAAAGAGAATATGTCCAATTGTGTGTTTAAATAGAGACATTTTAATTAATGGATATTCATTTATGGTTTCCTAATAAGGGAATTTTGAAAAATAATAAAAAATAAAAATTAAAATTTAAAATTTTTTTTTTTAATTTTTTTTTTTTTCTTTACAAAGAAGTATTCAACTTTCAAGTAAGTATGCAAGCACCAAAACCTACAGAGACAAATAATTACACATGTACTTCATGTCATATCAAATTTCCAACTTCTGAAGACCAAAGAGTTCATATGAAGGGTGAATGGCATAGATATAATTTAAAAAGAAGAGTTGCACAATTACCACCAATTAGTGAAGAAATCTTCAAATCTAAAGTTGATGTTTTCAAAAAGGAAGAAGAAGAATTTCAAGCAAATTCTGAAGCACAACTTACACCAAAAGAAATTAGAAGAAGACAAAAAGAAGAATTATTAGAAAAAAAGAGAAAATTATTACAATTAGCAAAGAATAGAGTTGGTTCAAATGCAGGTCTTGTTAAGATGACTGATGATGGTAAATTAATTATTGAACGTTCTCATGAAGAAGAAGAACAAGTTAGAAAGGAAGTTGAAGAAGGTAATAAAAGAGAAGCAGATGAAGAAGTTACTCAAGAAGATATGATTAAAGAAAAAGTTGATAATAAAGTTGATATTCCAAATAATTGGTGTATTTTATGTATGCCAAGTTCAACTATTAAAAAATTAAAATTAAATGAAGAAGTTGAATTTAATGGTAAATATCAATTTGATAATGTTAATTTAACTGTTGATCATTTATTTCAACATCATAATTTATACATACCAGAACCAAATTATTTAACAGATAAATCAGGATTAATTGATTACCTTTATGAAAAATTAGCATTTGGTAATGTTTGTTTAAGTTGTAATTATCAAGGTAAGAATTTAGAAGCTGTTAAACATCATATGCTTAGTAAAAGACATGTTAGGATCCCATTTGAAAATGAAGATGAAAAATTAGAAATTGGTGGATTTTATGATTTTACTAGTACATGGTCAATTGATCAAGATAATGGTGATGGTGATGAATGGGAAGATGTTGATGAAGATGATGATGAAACTGCTGAAAATGATTTAATTACGCAAGATCAAATTATGGCAACAGAATCAGGTTTATATTTACCAAATGGTACAGTTGTTGGTCATAGATCATTAATGCGTTATTATAAACAAAATCTACCAGAACCTAAAGAAGTTAATGAAGGTCAAGGTACAGTTATGGCAGCTGAAACTCGTAGAGGTCTTTCAAATATGCTTGTTGATAAGGAGAAATTAAAGGAAGATAAGAGAACATGGAAGAGAGAGAATAAATCAAGGGATAGAGATGATAGAAGGGCAGCTAAATTTATTAATTGGCAAGAACATTACAGAGATCAATTATTACAATAAATGTGCATTTTGTTTAAAACTTTCCTATAACTTGTTTATTATATATATATTATTAAGCATTTCATTAATAGAGTCATCAATGTGTTGTTTATTTTGATGTCATAACCGTTAAGACTATAAAAGAAAAAAGAATAAAGGTAAATAAAATAGTTAACTAGTTAACTAGCTAGCGCTAGCTAGTTAATTAATTAATTAATTATTAGCTCTGTCGTAGTCACTAGTTTGTCTAGCGTTATGAGATTCTTGATTAGAATATCTTTCACCAGTAGCTTGTTCAAATTGACCAGTGTTTCTTTCAGCATTACCGTAAGCATTACCCATCTTCTCTGGGGCAGTTCTGTCCATCATATCAGCATTATGAGATTGTAAATTCCTAGAACGTCTGTCAGTTGCAGAATCTAATTGATCTCTGTTAAATTGTTGACCTCTTTCCATGTTTGATCTGCTACCGCCTGCCATTTTGTTTGTAAATATGTTTGCGTAATCCCAAGTCTTACATTACAAGTTTCTATTCAAAGCTATTTTATAAACTCTTTTATACACTATGGGACATGAGTCCCTGGACGTGGCGGGTGACTAGACTGCAAAGCAAGTGAATTCAAGTTGAATTAATAGAATTTAATAACTCTCCGAAAGAATCTTGCAAAGTTATTTGATGTAAAGCGTGAGAGTGTGAGTTTAAGCGGTTGATAAAAGCATTTAATGACATAGACGTATTACTAAGACTTGTGTATCCAATTTGAGAATATAAAAATTTTATACTATACTACAATCAAATCCAGTCTATTATAAACTAAACCTTTAATTACCAAAATTTACAGGGGAATTGTTATAAAAAGCAAGAATGTCAGATCTAGCCCAGCCCATATACTTTTATATTTCAATTTTATTACCAAATTCAAATAAAATGGTTTGTTCTAGACTTTTTAAGGTCATACATTCAAAAAAGCGATAAACATTCTTAAATTAAAATTAAAATAATTGAAATTAAAATTGAAATTGAAATTGAAATTGAAAAAAACCAATGAGCATTTTCAAACGCGTAAAAATATTTTTTACTTCACGTAAACAAAACAATTTCTTTCTTCTTACACAGTCAATATTGACCAAGAAGTGCTTCTCCCCCCTTTTAGCAATTAAGTGTTTATATATACATACATATATATAACATAACTAACCATGGGATATTTTGACATCGATGAACTTTTAGCTGATTTTACACCAATCAGTGTAAATTTTACTAAACCTACTGAAAATTTAGGGTTCCTCATTAATCAACCTGAGGGGATTATAACCCCAAGTGAATCAATTAAACTCCCATTTTGGATGGTGGAACTTTTAGCACCTGAAACAATCCCTGTTGATTTAAATAATCCATTAGAAGGTGAACAAATGTTAATTAATGTTAACGTACCTGAATATATTTCACAAGCTGCAATTAAATATTATAGAGCTTCACCAACATATGCTAATTTATCAACAGCTGGTGGTGGTGTTGGATTTTATTCATGTGCTGAACGTTGGTGTACAGTTATGGATGATGAATTATTAGTTAAAGTTGTTTCTGAAATGTTATTATCAAGATCTGCAAAAATTTGGGATTTAGCTCAATCTGGTGGTTTAGCAGCACTTTCAAGAGAAAATGTTGAATTTGAAGCTGGTTTAGACCCTTGGGAGAGAAAATTATGGAAACAAATTGCTGAGCTGAAAAGAGTCAAAAAGAATAAAGTTACAAGTTAATTTTTTTTTCATCATCAGTTACTTATTTACTCTTCCGTTTACTACCAATGACTAACATTGTTGTTTTAATCTCAGGGTCTGGGTCTAATTTACAAGCATTGATTGATGCTAAATTACCAATTTCTCATGTCATTTCTTCAAGTAAGGATGCATTTGGTTTAGAAAGAGCAAAACGTTCAGATATTCAAACTTCAACACATTTATTAAAGACATATTATGAAGGTATCCCAAAGGAAAATAAAGAAGAACGTAAAATTGCAAGAGCTAAATTTGATTCTGATTTAGCAGAAAAAATTATTGATTTAAAAGCTGATATGGTTGTTTGTGCTGGTTGGATGTTAATTCTTTCACCATCATGTTTAAAACCATTAACACAAAAATCAATTCCAATTATTAATTTACATCCTGCATTACCTGGGTCATTTGCTGGTACTCATGCAATTGAAAGATCATATGAAGCTGGTCAAAAGGGTGAAATTGAATTTGGTGGTTGTATGGTTCATTATGTTATTGAAGAAGTTGATATGGGTGAACCAATTGTTGTTGAAAAAGTTGCTATTAATAAGGAAGAAACAGTTGAAGAATGGGAAGAAAGAATTCATAAACATGAACATCAAGCTATTGTTAAAGCTACTAAGATTGTTTTAAAGGATATTGAAAAAAAGCAAGATGGTGAAGATGAATCATCTGCTGATATTACTGAAACTTTAGAAAAGCTTAAAATTGACAAATAAACGTTTTAACAGAGAGATCTTTTGTATGATATATTGTTTTTTTTTCAGCTTTAATATTCCTTTTACCCCTTGTGATTTAAAAAAAACGAAGAACAAGAAGAAGAAGAAGAAGATATGAACACATGAGCAAATTTCTCCTTATTGTTTAACACGTAGAAAATTAATCGTTAAAAAATAGAAAAAGTGCTATATATAATCTCCATAAGGAATGTCTCGTTTACCGTTTAATAGCTTGCAATAACAAGATATGATATTATGCTTAATATATTGAATTAGGGTAATTATCCATAATGAATTCACTTGAAATTCAGTTGCAATTTTTTTTACAGCCACTTCATTTTATTTCAAAAACAATACTATTTATTGAATTAGACTTTAGATTGATCTATTATATCTACTAAAATAACAACTATAGTCCAAATATTCCAATATGAAATTCTTATCAATTTTACTGGCTATTTTTATGTCACTTGTTCTCGGTGACACAAATCAAACCCCTGAAGTTTTATCTGTTAATAGACTTTGTGATCCTTCATCTAATTGCGGAGAAGATTGATTCAGTGAACCTCAATTATTAACTGCATTTGAATAATTGTTAGATACTGGTTCTACAATTATAGCAATGGTTGATATTATGGAAAACCAATATGTTTTTTCAGTTGAAACAATTTCAGCTAGTGTTGAACTCCCATATTCCCCTGTTGAAATTTTAACTCAATATTATGCTAAATGTGGTAGCAGCGGTGGGAATTGTAATTTTGAAGAAAATGGGTATAGTTATAAAGTGGTACCAATGAATCCATCAATTGCGTGTGATTCATTTTATGAACATCGTTATGTTCAAATGTTTTATCGCAAACGTCTTGAAGAAATGGAAACTTATACAGAGAAAATGAGAAGAAAGATGAATAAAGCCATTCCTGGGTTCTTGGATAATTTACAATCTCTTAAAATCAACATTGAAAATTCAGATATGTATGCTAAAATTGGTGATACCTTGAATAAGGGGAAAGAAAATCTTATGAATGAATATAGGGATCACTTAAGTTCTCAACTTGAAAAGTTAAATAACCAACCATCTAATCATTAAAGTGTATGTTAGTAGGATGTAGTTTATATAAACTGAATTTTGTGTATTCCTTTTTTTTACAATTATTTCATTTTAAGGATTAAAGAAAAGCCATACCTATACACACTATAACTAAAGTAACGTAACTTCCTCTCTTAAAATTTGAGTAGCCCCTCTCTCAAACTTATAATTCCTCTGTTTAACTTCTCTAACATTGGGCTTTATGTAGTTCCTATGTAAAATTGAATCTTGACCAATTTCCATAACACATAAATCGACATTTGAACCTGACCCTAAATCATTCCAAATACCTGCTTGAATAGCATCTGAAGCTAATTTCATTGCTTGTTCTTTAGTTAAATTTTCATGCCATTCACTTTCTAAAACTGCCATTGCAGCTAAACTACCTGAACCAAGTGACATATAATGACCAATATCTGTTGATCCATGAGCATGAATTGAAAATAAACTAGCACCAGTTGGATCAACACCTGCAACAATTAAATATGCACCAATATGACCTTGATATTTAAATAAATGTTGTTTTAACATTTGCATTGCTGAAATAACTCTTGGCTCCCTATTTGTTGCCATTGAATGTAATTCTAAATTAGATGCAGTCATTAAAGTAACCATTTCTGTATCTGCTGCTGTCCCCGCACCAGCACACCAAATTTTAGGTGATAATCTATGTAATTTTGCACAATTTTTATCAGCAACAATTGGTCCTGAAGTTGCTCTAGTATCAGCGGCAATTACAACCCCATTGTCAAATTTCACACCGACAATTGTCGTACCCGTTGAAGTAGCACGGGGAGAATTGTACCCATGGGCAACTAAATGGTTGTTACGGTTGTAGTTGTCGAATTTGAACCCGGCCATTTGATCGTTATTAAAGAGATTGGATGATGTATATATATATTTTTTTTTGCCACTCAATTAAGTTTAAAAAAACATGTTGTAAATAAATGTCAAGTGGAATGTGTTGAAATTTTACAATGTGTATACCATATTAAATCTGCTATTTTTTCTGATTGTTACTATTATTATTTCCCCCATCATTTCAGCAAAACCCCTCCGATGAGCATTTTTGAATTTCCTTATTAGGAAATAGGGAAAAACGACAATATAATGAAATCTTATTAGTATATTAACTAACTGAACTCTTTATTTGTTTGTTTTTATGGGTCTGTGTTTATCCTGTCTAGTGTCTGACGGTTCAGCAGACGATGCTGCGGGAGAAAGACAGCCTCTCGTGAACGACAGCGATGGGTTGGGAACTGATGCCGAATCACTAGCTGGGCAATTACGTGATGCACGTCTCATGGCAGTTTTAAATGCTACTAATGAACGATTAGTTGACCTTGATGATCAAGCAGAAATTAACATTGTTCAGCCTAATGCTGACGAGCATCAGATTGATCCAGAAGTCCTTCGTGCTGCCTGTGCTATTAAAGTTTAAAATGACGTTATACCCACCCACCCTAGTTAGCTTTTTTTTTCTTTAACTTAACTTAACTAATACTTTATAAACGCTTTAAATGTTACACACACGTTATACAAAAAGTCATTAATTAGTAACATTAATCCAAAGTTTCCCTGTTTCATTAACTGATTCACCATTATCATTATTAATTTCACTTCCACCTGCTCCTCCTTCTTCAATTGATAAATCCCAAACTAATAAGTTTAATCCATAACCAATTCTTAAATTCATAGATTTTGCTAAGAAACTACCTAATGAATCAATATGATATTCACTTGAAGTTTTTCCAACTAATGGTTCATTATTAATAAAACATTGAATGTTAAATTTTTTACTAGTTAATGTTGAATCCAGTCTTACTTCAACTAGTAAATCTCTATTAATTACTCCCTCACTAGGTAATTGAATTGTATATTCTTTCCCATTAGGTGTTAGAATAATATTAGAAATAAAAATATCTTGCGTCGTCATAGATGTTGTTGCATTAGGTAAATCTTGTGACATTAATGTAATAGAAGTAAGAGCATATGATTTAGTAGGTTCTTCATGTTTACGGATGAAATTTAATGATTTCCCATTTTCTGAATCATATTCCTCTTCTTGTATTTCATTATTTTCAGTATTAACAAGTGAGTGGTGTTTATTAATACGTAAATTATTGTTATTGTTATTCAAATTGTCATCATCATCATCATCATCATGATCAATATAATCATCAACTTCATCATTATTTTCATCATTATTTTCAACATATTCATCCTCCACCTCATCCTTTTCACCCAATGTTGATGATGATTGATGATGATCTTTCATATTTATAAATGCATCCCATTTAATTTCAAATTCATTTTTTAAAGCTAATGCACATTTCCCAATAGTTGTATTTTCATCAGTACATTTAAGTGCATTATCCCAAACTAAATTCATATCAAATGAAAATCTATCTTTACCCATTTCACCTAATGAATAAACTTTTAATCCAAGTTTTTGTTGAATAATTGAAAAACACATTGGTATTTCAGTTTGAGATTCATAAACTTCAGGATCTAATTGTGCTAAATTAATAGGTGCATTTGCATCATAACCTATACTATTAACTCTGGGTAAATCCATAAATGGTTTAGCAACGGGGAATGATGATTTATGTTGAGTGAATTTAAATGTTAAAATATGTTTTAAAATTTTAGCTAATGAATCTGTATAATTAATCATTAAATCTTGTTTATTATAATCATCTTGATTAAATGGGTAATTTAATTGACCCATAATTGATGTAGCATTTGAATCTATTTCTTCACAAAGAGCTTCAGGTGATAATTTTGACATTTTAAGTGGTGGTTCAGGTTCAATCGCTTCAATAATAAGTTTTGATTTATTCTCCTCAATAAATTTAGTTAATCTATTATGAACAAATTTGTTAATTTGTTGACAGAATTTAACAATTAAACTTTCACTGTCATTATAAATCTTTGAATTTTCCAACATGAGATCCCACATTTCCCCAAAACGTTGAACAGAACAATATTCACAACGTGGTTTCCTCTTAGTATTAATACTACGTACTTTTATATCCCCAATACAAATAGGGTATTGAATAAGTTCATAATAATCAGGGTAGATCTTCCTTGGGGGGAGTTTGAGGAAAGGCGCTGCTATATTTTCGCCTGTTTCTGCATCGACTAAAGCAACAACAGCATCAATTGTATCCTGGTAGAATTGACACACGAGCTGCGAAACAGGGGTCGCGTATTGTCTCCTTGGTGGCATTTTCGTGTTCGATTTTTATATAGATATGTATATTTAAAACGTAAACAAAGCAAAAACGCTGAGGAAAAAGAAAAATTTAAAAATTATTTTAACCCGTACACCACGTCATCATATCCAACCAAGAAGAAGAAAAATCAAATTACTACTATAACAAAACACCTTCATTGACTTAACTTAACTTAACTTTTCATCGAAGCTATGTCTACGAAATACGAAGTTATTGACCAAGACCCGCTTTTTTCACGTGTGGTTTCTTATTTCCGTGCGAGCGATTATGCCACTTGGGCCGGGTTCACTCTTGCCGCTCCAGCTGCACTCATTGCTTTGGAAAAATACGAACCTGTTCAAGGCCGTAAATTTAGAATGCCACCTGCAATGTTCCTTAGAGCTACGGGGCTTATTGGTTTTACTGCTGGGTTCATCGTTGCTTACAATCGTTCTACAAAACGTTTCTGGGGTATTTCAGAAAATTCTGGTGAAGTTGCTAGAGACAGAGCTGAAATTAAAGCTTTATTAGCAAAGGGTAAAAACCCATATGGGGTTGAAGAATCAACTCTTACTCCATATTTACAAGATGTGTCAGCTAGATATTCAAAGAACTCACAGCTACTTTTAGGGTTCATCCCATGGTTCAATTTCGTTAACCATCCTTACCATGGTGTGGATTTGAACAAATATTATGAAACTAGAGAAGGCGAGGGGGAAATGACACTTGTCCCCCTTAAGGACATTAAGGGGTTACCTAACTAGGGAGAACTTTTATAGTATTTATACGTTATATACATCATATACACATTATATTATTTATTAGATTTTGACATGTATTTGTTTGGGGGGGTATTGGTATTTGTATTTATATTTCATAAGGATATGGCGTATAATCATATCTCTTTCATCATGTTTGTTAAACTGTTTCATCACTTTATTAAACAAAGTTTTGTTATCTCGATATAGTTGTGAATATTCTCTAATTAACCATTCGATTGATTGAGTAATATCCACTTGATGTTTATCTCCCTGTTCAATTAATAAATTGATACCTTCTAGAAGATTTCCCTCAACGATACATTCCTCCAATTTCAATTTTAATTTGATTTTCCATTCTAACGTTTGATTGTCCCTTGGGGAAGTTATTGACTTATTAAATATTAAATTCTCCAAGAGGTGTTTACACTGTTCATCAATTACCATTTTTTCTCTTATCGATCTTTCATTGTTAGGTACAATGTTAATGTTCATTAAATCAGTTGGGTTCATTTGAATCTCATTTGATGATTTCTTAGTCTCCTTTGAAATCATCTCCTTAATCGTCTTCTCTAACCAAATCAATTTCCCCATTTCATCCATTTTCCATGGGTTTATCCCTAAAACGAGACACAAAAGCCATCCAGTATGTTCATCATATTGTAAATTCTTCCAAGCTTCAGCTACTTGTAATGGTTTATTCCATAACAATCCATCAAGTATAACATATTTGGCAAAATCTTTAGAATTGATTATTAACTCGTTAATCATCCTACTTCTTGTAGTATTTATATTTATTTCAATGTCATTCTTATCCATGATAATCAAATCAGTTAAATAAC
This sequence comes from Saturnispora sanitii, assembly GCA_030563185.1. Classification (NCBI taxonomy): domain Eukaryota; kingdom Fungi; phylum Ascomycota; class Pichiomycetes; order Pichiales; family Pichiaceae; genus Saturnispora; species Saturnispora sanitii. Next base: position 127,159 of record JAKUBF010000018.1, on the reverse strand, counting down.
TCTGTAGATCTTCCTGTTTATCCGGAAATTGATCTAAATTGGTCCTCTTATTCAATTTGTATAAACCCAACTTATCGACATTCAGTTGACGTTCAGCTATCCAATTCACCGCGTTTTTGTTCATAACTAGGCTCAAATATGTATCTTTGGGGGTGATCTTTCTCGGCTTCAAAGACACTAATGCCCGCATCCGGGCATGGTTCATTAAAAAAAAACTATCAAGTAAAGCACAAATAGTAAGTGTAAATAGTAACGAAACGAAAAACAGGTAACATTAATGTTATTTATAAAGATGGATGGATTAGAAAGGAAGAAAGAAAGAGAAAGAGAAAATACATATATTAACGAGCCTCAAACTGGACCATTCTCTTAGTACGAGCTTTGTACAACACACGATGCCCACATTCCTTACATCTCACTGGTTCCTTCGGAGAAAGTGAAAAGTTCACAGCACACTGCGCACAGACGTACTTCACACCAGACCCATGACCAGGCATGGCCTGTACACCCGAAGCAGCAGATCCTAGAGCAGCACCTGATGGAGCAACGAAACCTTCTCTAGACATTTAAACGATTAATAAGATGAGTTTGTTGTATACGTTTATAAAGTGAAAATTATTTTTTTTTTTCAATCTCTATACACACACAAACAGAGAAGTTTGGAATTTTTCACTTTACAAGAACGAACTCATATAAATCTCGTTAATGGAATCTGCTGCCCGACTGCTTGTCAGGGCCGCTACTTTGCTTAATATACCGCCTCCTGAAATATCGCCCGCGTCGCATAAACTGGCCAGGCACCTGCTTTTCCCCAAAACAGAGCTTTTACCGCCTTTAGGACCAGATATACTAACCATTTTACATGAAAGTAGACACAAGAGCAAATTCAATAATTCTTGGAAACATGATTTAATAGACCCTAAAAATGAAATCATGGATGAACATTCACTTTTAAAAATCATACCTGAATTAACTCGCCCAATAGTAAGAAATAATTCAAATTCGATAACTGCATTTTTACGTGATAGAATTGTTTATACAACTGAAACTAGTTTTACCAAACATTTACAATCACCCAATTTACCCTTAGGTATAGATGAAGTCCCTATTACTTCTAGAAGAATTTATATGTGTTTAATCAATTATTTTTCAAGGTTAACTGGGAAATCAACACCATTGGATCATAGACACATTTATCAAATTTTCCATAAGATGAACGTTAATGGGGTTAAACCAGATATTCAAATGATCAACCAATTAATTTCAAATCATATTGGATCATCCAACTTATTACATAGGTTCATGTTCCAAACAACAACAACAACACAAAATTCTTTTTATAAACCTTTACTGGATTATTTGAGGATTATTCAAAATTTAAATTTAACTCCTAATTATACAACGATATTCTTATTGTACCTTTCATTTCCTATTAATTCAATTGAACGAAAAAAAATGAGGGATTTAATCATTCAAAGGAAATTAAATAATTTAAACATTTGGACTCAAATTGCATTTATAGAAGCAGTTCAATGTTATATTCATAAGAAAGATGATTTATCAAGAGAATTATTAAATACTATTAAATTTGATAATGATTTTAAAATTCTCCCCGAATTCAAATTATCACTCAAGACATTCCGCTCAGCCTATCTTCATAGTTACAAATCCAATGAAACTTTAACTAGTTTAATTAAACTTCATGCAGAACAAGGTTCAGAAGTGGATTTTTCCCGTGGGCTTCGAATTGTTCATTCATTAATAACTAACGTGATAACAAAAAATTCACGTACTAATAATAATAATACTAAAATGAACAAACATTTTAAATACGCCGTTCATTCTCATCACCGACCTTCATTGACTGGTTCAATAGGTACGATTCTAACCCAAAGGGTAATCCGTGATCATTCTTGGGATTCACTTGTTAAATTGTTAAATTGGTTCAATAAAGTAGAAGGGAAAATTAATTGGTCATCATTAAAAATTGTTACTGAAAAATTATGTCAAATGCCCAATGCATCACTTAACCCAGTCATGAAATTGATTTTAATTAAATATATACTTCAATTAACAATGAAAAATAATTCAATTGTCGTTAGTAAAAGATGGGATCATCTTTATTGGAAATTACAAGATTTTATAGATTCATCATTTCAAAAACATGTACAATTATGGGGTGAATCAAGGGAAATTAGAGAAAGGAGGACTCATTTTGGTATGAAGGTTTTTTTAAATAATTTGAGTAAATTCAATCCTCATAGGGTTGATAAATGGAAGAGAAATACCCCATTAGGGTTCGATTCTACTAAATTGTTGAAAGTTGATTCAACTGTAGTTAATGAGAAAATAGGAATCATCGATGGGGTATTATTAGATGAAGTTAATTGTCTTGGGTTAAAGGGGGATTTAAAAGGACTTAATGATTTAATGACTTTAGATATTTCAAAAACAACCCCATTTGAATTAATTCTAATTGATGAATTACGAAAGATGAAATTGTTCTCTGAAGACGGTAAATTGACTATATTTGGTAAAGACCCTCATGTTCGTGAAAAGGTTTTGAAATTGGTCCAAAATAATAATAATAAGCCACAAAGGGGTGAACTTGAACCTGAATATGAATTTGAAAAAGACCATGATGTTGAAACAGATTTAATTTTACAAGATTTGAAATCACAACTTGAATTGGAAATAACATCGTTTGAAAATAACTACTGGTTCGATATGTTGTTGAATGAAACCTATTGTAAATGGATCAGTGATAAATTGGTTAACAATAAGGAGCAGTAGCAGTAATTGTTAATATTACCCCCTCCTGTATTATAATGATTTAATGATTAAAATTTATGCATTGTACATATAAATCCTTATATAAATAAATATATATATTATTCTTATAGATATAAACAGCATATACACATGTATGAAGAGGGAGGTGGGTGGCCCAGCTGAGCGCATACTAATTTACATTTTAGTGAAAAAAATACCCCCTGAATAAAGTGCGAAGGTTTGAACAACACGCAACCATGTTGTATTTATTACTTTCCTTCTAATATCCATATGAGAAGCTGGCACAACGCGCTTAAAGGAACGCGCCGTTTTACCATGCTGAGCACAAATGGCGCCTTTTTTTGCCCATTTTGCCAAGACAAACTTAAATTTCTTGGAGAGCATATTAGCACGAGTAGCTCAGTGGTAGAGCAGCAGATTGCAAATCTGTTGGTCACCGGTTCAATCCCGGTCTCGGGCTCTTATTTTTTTTCACATTCTCGCTTTATTTTTTTAATCTTTTTTTGTTGTTGTTGTTTGCTTTGGGACATGCTCAGTAGTACTACATATAAACTAAAGCCCATTTTCTGTCAAAACTTCTTTTTTTTCTTCTCTTCCTTATTGTTCTCTCTTTCTAAATTCTTTCAATTTTATAACAATGGCACAAGAAGGGTCATCCACATCCGCCTTTGTTAGTACATTGATTTTTAATTTAATCATATTTGCCATTTTCATTACAGTTTTCATTGTTTTGAGAAACAAATATTTAAATGTTTATCGCCCAAGGACAATTAATGAAACAATTCCTAATCATTTAGTCTCACAACCACCACCTAAAGGTCCATTTGGTTGGTTAACTAATTTAATGATTCAACCTGAAAAATTCGCTATTCAATATGCTGGTATTGATGGGTATTTCTTCTTAAGGTATATTAAGACATTTGCTTTTATTGGGATTTTAACTGGGATTATTATTTGGCCAATTTTATTTGCTGTTAATGCAACTGGTGGTGGAGGTAAAACTGGTTTTAATATTATTTCTTATTCTAATAATACTCATAAATGGAGAACATTTGCTAATTTATTTTGTTCATGGTTTTTCTTTGGGGTTATTATTTACACTATTTACACTGAATTGGTCTTTTATGTTAGTTTTAGACATAATATGCAATGTACACCATTTTATCGTTCATTACCAAGTTCAAAAGTTTTATTAATTGATAACGTTGATGAAGGTTTACTTTTTGAAGATTCTTTTAAACAATTATTCCCAAGTGCTAAGAAAATTAGAATTACTAAGGATACTAAAGAAGTACAAGATGTTTATGAAAAAAGGGAAAAATTAATTAATAAATTGGAAGGTGGGTTAGTTAAAGTTTTGAAAAAAGCTTGTAAAGTTAAATACAAATCTGAAAATAAAAATTTACCATTACCTAGCCCAAGTAATGAGATTGAATCTTATATTCCTGAAAAAAAATTACCTGGTTATTCATTAGAAAAAATCCCATCTTGGGTTCCATACTTTGGTCAAAAGAAGAAAAAAATGTTCAATGAAGGTTTCGATGAATTAAATGAATTCAATGGACAAATTGGGAAATTCCAATCTGTTTATCCTGATTCATTTGAAAATAAAGTTGGATCAGTTTTTATTGAATTCCCATCACATTTCGAATTACAAAGAGCTTATCAGTCAATTGGTTATTCTGAACATTTTAAAAAATCAAGAGCTTTTCAATCATTCCTGCCAAATGAAGTTATTTGGAAAAATGTTGGAATGGGTTATGCTGCAAGAAAATCAAAGAGAACAGGTGCTAATACATTTTTAACTTTAATGATTATATTTTGGGCTATCCCAGTTGCAGTTGTTGGTTGTATTTCAAATATTAATTATTTAACAGAAAAAGTCCCATTTTTAAGATTTATTAATAATATGCCATCAGTTCTTATGGGGATTATCACTGGGGTTTTACCAACTATTTTATTGGCATTATTAATGTCACTTGTCCCACCAATTATTAAATGGTGGGGGAAATTTGGTGGTTGTATGACTGTTCAACAATTAGATTTTTATACTCAGCAATGGTATTTCGCATTTCAAGTTATCCAAGTATTTTTAGTTACAACTTGTACATCAGCAGCATCATCAGTTGTTACTTCTATTATCAATGATCCATCAAGTGCCATGATGATGCTTTCTGAACAATTACCACCTGCTTCTAATTTTTACATTTGTTATATGCTTCTTCAAGGGTTATCAATTAGTTCAGGGGTTTTAGCTCAAATTGTTGGATTGATTTTATCATTTTTATTAGGTAGAATTTTGGATAAAACTCCAAGACAAATGTGGAATAGAAGAGTTTCATTATCAACACCAAGTTGGGGGACATCATATGCACTGTATGGGATGTTCACAGTTATTATGTTATGTTATGCAATTATTTCACCAATTATAATTGCATTTGTCGTTATTGCTTATTATTTGATTTATTTTGCTCAAATGTATACATTCGTTTATGTTAGTGGTCATGGAATTGATAATAGGGGGAGAAATTATCCATTAGCTTTATTTGAAGTTTTCGTTGGTTTATACCTTGCTGAAATTTGTCTTATTGGGTTATTTGTCATGCAAAAGAATTGGGCTTGTGTTGTTTTAGAAGCAGTTGCATTAGCAGTTACTGTTTGCTGTCATTTATATTTCCGTTGGTTATTTGAACCTGTTTTGGATACAGTCCCAGTTGGTGCTATTAAGGGTAATTATCCTAATGATTTAGGTGTTCAAGATGTTAAAAATGAAGGTATGAATTATTTCATTCAATCTGGTGATACAATGGAAAATGGAAATATGGGTAATGAAAATGGTGAACATAGTTTGAAAACTGATGATAATAACGTTCTGAACAAGGATAATGGGTCAAGTAATGAAAAGAAGGATGATAATTATTCGGCTTCTTATTTATCCAGGATTGATGCAGATGCTGATATTTCAGGTTATACATTTGCTCAAGAGAATAATGAAACAATGCAACACATGGGATACAAGGGTATGTTTGATAAATATATTCACCCAAAGAAGTACATGACATATAGATTTTATCGTAATTACATGCCTGATTTCTGGTTAGCGCCAATTGAACCAAAACTCATTGAAGATATGAAGTATGAAACACCATATGTCACTGAAGAGGATCCAAGTCTTTGGATCCCTAAGGATCAAATGGGGTTATCGGATACATTTAAGGGTTATTGTACACAAAGATCAATTGCAGTTACAGATGAAGGTGCAACTGTTGAAGGGAAAGGTAAAGTTACCATTGAAGACAACGCTAGTCCACCTAACTGGAAACCTGATCTCGTTTATTAAGAACGATAGTATACCCAGGGTAAGTTTATATATAATATTTTTTTCTTTTTTTATTAGTATTTTGTTTATTTGTTTATTGTTTAGTTAATTAATTAATTGTGGAATAATTGAAAAATTCTGCTGAGCACAAAAGCACGTGCTTTGACGTGATCGATCATTATTAGAATTTTTTTGATGTGGTGGAATTGGAAAAATGGTCATCTCCACTTCTTCTTTCTCTTCAACAAGTAAGAAGTTTAGCAATGGCCTACACTACCAGACAAATTGGCGCCAAGAACACCTTGGACTACAGAGTTTTCATCGAAAAGGACGGGAAGCCTGTTTCTCCTTTCCACGATATTCCACTTTTCGCTGACGAATCCAAGAAGATCCTCAACATGGTTGTTGAAGTCCCAAGATGGACTAACGCCAAGTTGGAAATCACCAAGGAAGAAACCCTCAACCCAATTATCCAAGATACTAAGAAGGGTAAGCTTAGATTTGTTAGAAACTGTTTCCCACACAAGGGTTACATCCACAATTATGGTGCTTTCCCACAAACTTGGGAAGATCCTAATGTTACCAACCCAGAAACCAACGCTGCTGGTGACAATGATCCATTAGATGTTTGTGAAATTGGTGAAGCCGTTTCCTACCCTGGTGAAGTTAAGCAAGTTAAGGTTTTAGGTGTCATGGCCCTTTTAGACGAAGGTGAAACCGATTGGAAGATCATTGCCATTGATGTCAACGATCCATTAGCTGCTAAGTTAAACGACATTGAAGATGTTGAAAAGCACTTACCAGGTTTATTAAGAGCTACCAACGAATGGTTCAGAATCTACAAGATCCCAGATGGTAAGCCAGAAAACGTCTTCGCTTTCAATGGTGAAGCCAAGGACAGAAAGTACGCTGAAGAAGTCATTGCTGAATGTAACGATGCCTGGAAGCAATTGATTGCCGGTAAGTCTGCTGATTCCAAGGGTATTGAATTAGTCAACACTACTGTTGAAGGTACCCCAGCTTACAACCCAGAATACGCTGCCCCAGCTGCTTCTCCAAAGGAAGATGCCCCAATTGACAAGTCCATTGACAAGTGGTTCTACATCTCTGGTTCTGCTTGAATGCTCCAATAGCTGTTTATTTTATTTTATAATCAAATATAATATCTATTTAGCAATTGATTTATCTATATCTATTTCGTAACGGCAGTGGCATTGGCATTGGTAATGAATTCCCTGATTTTATCATTGTCCTTTGTCTTATTGGTTTCAACACCACCACTGACATCAACACCTAAACATCCTCTGTTTGAATGAAGAGCTTGGTGGACATTTTCAGGTGTCAATCCACCTGCTAAGATGTATCTACCATTCATTTGGGCACCGAATAAATCACAATCGTTCCAATTAATCAATTTCCCCTCACCACCTACTTCTGAATCCAAAAGTGGAATTAAATGCTGATGTGTAATTAATGAATCATTAATATTTGCTTTGCCTAAAACGTACCTAGGTATCACTGGGACTTCTAATTCATTTATGTAATCTTGGAAAATTTCAGACCCGTGTAATTGGACAACGTCCAATCCTATTTTGTTAACTAAGTCTTGGACATCTTCTAAACTTTGATTTCTGAAAACCCCCACTAAAAATGGCCCGTTTTCAACAATTGTCCTAGTAGCTAATTCAAACCATTCAGGACCTTCTAATTTGGAGTTTCGTAAATGTTTGATAAGATCTTTAGATTCAGTAAATTGCCTTCTTCTTTCAATTCTAGTCTTATGACACATTTCAGCAATGGTCTTGGCAACGTCCAAATCAACAGTTCTTTCTCTGTTTGGTACAAGAATTGTCCCTAGTAAATCTGCCCCGTTATGAACTGCTACTTCAGCAGCCTCTAATGTCTTCAACCCACATATTTTAACTATCTGGCTTTCCATCTTAGATATAAAAGCTAGAGGGGAGGAAAAAATTAAGAATTCCAAAGCTATCAAATAATCGATTAGGCTTCACTTTTTTATCTATTTTCTATGGGATTGTTTTCTCATTTTCACAAGGCAGCACCACCTCCACCGGTTCCAAAAAGGGATTATGACCAATCAAAAGCTTTTCAAAAACCAATTATGCAAAAAAAAGCCCCTTCAAATAATGATTCAAATTCAGATAACATTTTCTCATGTTCAATAAACAATGATCTCCCAGTTTCGTGTATTCAATCAACCCCAGTACATCCAGTTAAACTACCGCAATTTTACGATTCAAATACTAAACCAATTCAAACTAATAATTTTTATGGAAATCTATTAGTAGAAGATCAAAACTTACCTGTTTGGACTCATCCATACAGTGTTTGGAAATGTATGGATGATCAATTTAAAGGTTTGGGGATTTCACACACGAGTGAATCACAACGTGTATTTGGTGATGATCCTAACGCTAACCCTGTTAAATACTTTTTCAATCCCGTTGGGATTTGTTCATTAATGTTATCAGCTGTTGAATTCCAAAATCAAAATTATCAATTGTTACTTGGGGAACCAAAGAGATTTTCCATTGGTGTTAAATTCCAATCTGGGAATGGTACGTTGAAAACTAATTTAGTCCAAGGTATGGGATTTATTACTGGTATTTATGAAAATCAAATTACTCCAAGGATAGCTTCTAAAGTAGGTATTCAATCTTGGGAATCTTTAGGTCAATTACCAAATGGTCTAAACAAAAATTTATTAACTTTATTTGATCAAACAAAATGGATCGTTTACACTAATGCTGCTTTTAAACAAGAATCCCCTAATTCATTTGTTTCCTTACAACAAGCAGGTCAACAAGTAATTGTCCAAATCGCTAAATTATCAAGTATTTCAGGTGTTAATATTTATGATCAAGTTGCTGGGAAATTTGTTACTGAAATTGAATTATCGGGGAAAGTTATCCAAGATGATTCTGTTCAATTTTCATTTATTTATAAAACTCAGGGAAGTTCACAATCTAATAAACCATTACAATGGGTATTACCTCATCATTATGAATCTGCCAATAATGAAACTTTACAATGTAAAACTGATCAAATATTGGATTCAACTGCAAAGGGTAAAATGACATCATTCATTATGGATAAATTTACCATGGTGGAGAAATTACCTCCAAGAGATTTATTATTCCACCCATGGTCTGAAACAAAGGGTACAATTAACATTTCACCAGATAAACAGCAATTAATTCAACAAATAGCTCAATTTGAAGTGAATGATTTTGACGTTGTTAATCAATCAAATACTGATTCCATGTACACTGCTGGTAAAATTTTAGATAAGGGTGCATTTATCTTGTATACGGTTGCCTATATACTTGGTGATTCTAATCTCACTAATATAATGCTCAACAAGATGAAACAGGCTTTTGATAGATTTATAAATAACAATCAACAATTCCCATTAGTTTATGAAACTAATTGGAAGGGGATTGTTTCATCCAATGGGTTAAATGATGGGAATTTTTATTGTGATTTTGGTAATTGTTTTTACAATGATCACCATTTTCATTATGGGTATCATATTCATGCAGCGGCAATTGTTGCTATGGTTGATAATCAATTTGGTGATAAAAGTTGGTTAAATATGGCAAAACCATGGGTTGAAACTTTAATTAAGGATATATTTAATACAAATGAAAATGATAATTATTTTCCCATGTTTAGATCTTTTGATTTTTTCGCAGGTCATAGTTTCGCCAATGGGTTATTTGCACATGGTGATGGGAAAGATGAAGAATCTTCTAGTGAAGATTATCATTGTTATTATGGAATTAAATTATGGTCAAATGTTACAAATAATGGTTCATTGAATATTATTTCATCCTTAGTTTTATCCATTGAAAAAAGGGCTATGGGGATGTATATGTTATACACGAATGATAATAAGATAATACCTGCTAACTTTATTCGTAATAAAGTATCAGGAATATTATTCGAAAATAAAATTGATCATGCAACTTATTTCGGTATGAACAAGGAATATATCCATGGGATTCATATGATCCCATTAACACCAATTTCGAATTTCATTAGAACTACTAAATTTGTTAATGAAGAATGGAATGAAATGGCTTTACAACAATTGGCAAGTTCAATTGATGGTGGATGGAAGGGGCTTTTAATATTGAACTCTGCTATTGTTGACTCTAATGGTGCTTGGAATTTTTTCGCCAACCCACAATTCCAATATTCTTGGTTAGATAATGGGATGTCGCGTACTTGGTCTCTAGCATATTGTGCTGGAATGGGAGCGTAATTATTGCCTTGAAATAGTTCACTAGTGGGTGGTTTTATATTTACATTTATAGCATTAAAATTATGGTTAAGAAAATGATTCTGTGTGTTTTTTCCTTGTGCTTATTGTATTTAAATATTGCTATTACAAACAGTATATTAAATTGATAGATTCATTCCTGTATGTAGTATACAAATAACATAATATCAAAAAATTCATAAATTGATAACAAATATGATATTAAAACATTTTTTTTTCCTCAAAAATATTATTGGTATGTAACCAAAAATTTTGTGCATGCGTTGGTTAAGATATATTGCATTTTGAGTGCGATTTGAAGAAGTTATACTTGTTTAAAATTTAGTTTTATTTTTTTGGTCAAAAATAAATACAAATTTTCAATGTGTTGCAGCAAAGTTGTTAAACTATAAAGATAAATTAATCATTTTAAGCATTCAAATACTCAAATTTTGTTTCTAAAATTAATTATAGTATCATCTACAAATTTGTGCTTCCATTCTTGATAATTCAGTAAATTATGAATAATAAAAGATTTACACAACTGAAAAAGAGTCGTAAATCTTTTGCTGAGCCCATTTTTGAGATGTGTCAAAAAGTGTATAGATTTGAGTGTTATCATAGCCAAAACTACTTGTAAATTTATGGATTATTAAGAAGATTAATAGATGTAACATTTGATTTACTGAAATAGTTTTGTTCACTAATAATTATTTGCAGTTTTTTATTTTTCATTTCTTGATTTTGGCGCTCATAAGATTAAAAGTTTAGCTATCAAAATTTTCTGTCTTAATTAATTTAGTGAGATATTACAACTGCTATTTTCCAAACTTCAAGACAATTCAAATATCATTTTATTTAATGATTTTACTGATAAGAAGTTTGACATTTCTTTTTTCAAACATTTGAAATTTTTCAAAACTTTTCACTTTTAAATATTTGATTTGATTATTAAATTTTTTCCATGTCAGAAGAGTTTGAAAGACCTAAAAGAGCGGTCAAAGTTTCTGCACTTTGTGAATTATGTCACAGTAGAAAGGCTGTTATGAAAAGACCAAAAAATTTACAAAAATTATGTAAGGAATGTTTTTACCATATCTTTGAAACTGAAATTCATTTAACTATTCAAAAAGAAAAGTTATTTTATAGAGGTGAAACCATTGCCATTGGTGCATCCGGTGGTAAAGATTCAACTGTATTAGCATCTATTCTAAAAACCTTAAATGAAAGACATGATTATGGATTGAAATTAGTTCTTTTATCTGTTGATGAAGGGATCGTTGGTTATAGAGATGATAGTTTAGCAACTGTTAAGAGAAATCAAGTCCAATATGACATGCCATTAGAAATCGTCTCATATAAAGATTTATATGATTGGACTATGGATGAAATTGTAGCATGTACTGGTGTGAAATCAAGTTGTACATACTGTGGTGTTTTAAGAAGACAAGCTTTAGACAGAGGTGCAATTAAATTAAATATTAATCACGTTGTTACTGGTCATAATGCTGATGATATGGCAGAAACTGTTTTGATGAATTTATTAAGAGGTGACACTGCTAGAATTGAAAGCTCAGTTAACGTTACTACAAATTCAACTGGGTCTCCAGTTAAAAGATCAAAACCTTTTAAATATACATATCAAAAGGAAATCGTCTTATATGCTCACTATAAAAAATTAGATTACTTTTCAACTGAATGTACATATTCACCTGAAGCTTTTAGAGGTACTGCTAGAATTTTAATGAAAAACTTAGAACAAATTAGACCCTCTTGTATCATTGATATTATTCACAGTGGTGAAAATTTGAAATTGAAACCACGGAAACAAAGAATTCAAAAATCTAAACAACAATCAAAGAAGCAACAACAACATATTGAAGAAAATAAAGAAGTTGAAATACGTGAAGATGGAAGTGTTTCATTACCAACTAAGAATGGTAGTAGGTGTGAAAAATGTGGTTATCTTTCCATGAATAAAATCTGCAAAGCTTGTCTATTGTTAAGCGAATTGAATGCTACAAGACCAAAACTAACTCTTGATAATGAAACTTCTACAATTGAAGGACCGGCTAAAATAGTTAGAACATTAGAAAATTTATCATTCTGATTTCATTATATGTATGTATAAGCGCATTCCCATTAAATCTTTTATAAATAATATATATACCATTAAAACTAATAAATTAAACTGTCTAATTAAAATATTTACCTTTTAAGCAATGTATGATCTGTATAAAACACCTTCCAAATCATCTAATTGATCTTCTGTAAAGAATCTAGAATCAATATGCCATGTATCTTGTCTAGTCTTTTTAAAGTGCGATAATGTATTCTTTGCAGTCTTACCAATCAGACCATCATATCTACTACATTTGGTTTCCAATAATGTCAAAACCTTTGGCAACCATTCAGGTGGTGGTGTGGTATATGGATAGGCTTCCACCATTGCACTCAAACCTAAAGTAGCACCATGTACTTCATTAATTTGGATAGGTGTTAACCTCTCACCTTTAAACAACTTATTCTTTCTCAAAATTGACTTGAATTTCTTATAAGAAGATTGAATGATCCGATCTTTTTCGGAACCAAAAAATAAATGTAACAACATTCTAAACAGCATCTTATATTGATCCCTTAATTCAATGCTATGAGAGAACAACCCTTCAACACAATTGTTAAATAATATAAGCTTATCCCCATATGGGCGCTCCAAAAATCTAACAGAATCATAAGTGAAACTAAAACCACCAATCAACTTTGATTGTGACTTTGTAATGTTTTCCCAATGCATGTTATTTTCGATCATATCAATAATTTCAACAGTTTCTGATTCATCAAATCTAATATTAGCAAAGAGAATGAAAAGTGTTTGAATACTGATCTCAGCCAACTTACAAGCATCTTTCATTTCAACTAAATCATGTGATAATGGAACAACATATTTCTTGAAATATTTAGTTAACAATCCATTCTGTGCAGTTTTCAAGATATTCAGCATTAATGTTTTAATACCTCTAACATGCAACATAAATTCAGAAGAAGCAATTTCTTGAGCCGTCATTGAAGTAACTGTCTTTTTTAACGCCATTGTTCTATCTAAAAATTGAACCATCTCATTTTCAAAATAATCATCACATTTAAATAAAACTGATGCTTCATTCGATTTACTCAAATTGATATTATTCATAAAAGTTTCAAAGTTGTTATTAACACAAGCACATTGATAGAACAGTATATCAAACAATGCGGTGGAAACTTCATTGGAAATAGTTTGATATGGATGATCCAAAATACTGAACAATTGCTTAGTAACTTCTTCAAATTTATGGAATCTATTCATTGAAGATTGCATATAACTATTCAGAAAGATGATTCTGCAACGTAAGACAAATGGGGATATCTTTGCATCCTTAGTAACATCAAAATCACAAATTGTATTTAAAATTTTCGGAGTACGTCTCATATCAAAATGATCTGGTAACCACCATGAGAATATGGACCATAAATTATAAGTTGATTGAGTCAAATCATTAGCAAACACATTTGCAATCAACTTTGAAAACCTTTCATCTGCAATCTTCATCATTGACTTGTTTCTTTTACAAGCAAACAAGACCCCACACATGATTTCAGTTGATGCAACATGTGTTGATCTTTCTTCTGGGATATAAAGTTCATTAACTATATCAAAGAAATCATCAAATTTGAGTTGTGGTGTCATATCATAAACACACAAGGTAACAATTGAAGAGAAGAAATAAACAATACCAGGTAAGAAAGAAGTATTAACTTCTGAATCATCAATATGATTTTGCATTAATTTCAGAAGCCAACCCTTTGTAATAATAGCACCGAATTTCTTTAAGGCTTTCCCTTCACTATCATTTAATTTAAGACTAGGTGAATCTTTGTTTAAAACGACCTTTAAATTCTTATTCCATGATAATGTTGGAATCCAGAGCTTATTATCAATGAAGAATTTTGGATCATCTAAATTTTTCATCTCTTTAAAGAAATCTTCAGGTTGATCACCAATAAGATCATTAACTTCACCATAAGCTGGATCCTTTGGATGGATAGCCAAAATATTATCTAAATCATATTCATAGTATGCTCTTGTTTCAATTGTATCCAAAACAGATGCCAACCAGCACATACCCTTCTTACTTAATTCTGGGTGAGAGCCATCAATAAAATTAAACATGGAAACTAAACATGATTGATTCAATGGAATTTCATAATGTGAATGAATAGTATGAATTAATTCCAAAACAATTTGTAAGAATTTCCAATTTAATGATTTATCCAATCTATTAATAACAATATCGACTAAATCATTGATATTCTTCAGTAATGACTCCTTCTTACGTTGCTTAGCCAATTTCAAGGTATTAATCTTCAGATCAACATCATAATCTGGTGGCCTAATGCATTCAACTTCCTGTTCATTCAGAATACAGACAAGTAGTGGAATCTTGACATATTTCTTAATACTACGGTATAATTTCATAGCCAAAGCGGTAACTTCAAGTTGATTAACAGCCAATGATCTGAACAACAAACTTTCATATTTTTCTAAATTGTTTGGATTCTTAACAGCTAAACCTCTTAAACGTCTTTTATCAAATACAACCATAATATTTACCAATTTATCTTTATCATTATTAGCCAAAGCAATCTCCCATTCTCTGAAAATACCAAAAACAAGATGTGTACAATTGATAACTCTGTTTAAAACGGATGCTAAAACGGATGCTGCATGACTGGCAGTACCAACATAATTAGAAGCTGATAAATTGACCAAATGCTTAATCATAATTTTATCCAAAGGTGTTGATAGTCTTGTACAACGGGAAATACTAATTCTACTGCAATGATATATCGACATTCTAGCACCCATGATAGTTCTAGTAAATGGAATATATAACCCTGGGAAATCTTGTTGATTGGCAAAATGTGCATTGTCAATATATTGTGGGTTGTTAGAACTGTAATAACCACAATCATTAACCCATGTATTAATACAGTTAATAACTCTAGTGATTAAATCAACAAGACCATCACTCCCATGGAGAACTTTAACTAACTCATCCAAACATTTACCAATTTGATTTCTAGTTTTATGTAATAATGCATAGTTTGGATCTTGCTGTTTAGTATATTTATCACCTGAGAAATAGGCACCAAAGGAATACAAAATATCCGATCTTTCAGTCAATGAGCCATCAACAACTTCAAACTCACCTGATAAAACAGGCGTCGCAAATCCACTAACAGGTGCAGAATCAAGATCCATTGGTTCATCATCATTATCATCACCTTGAATTATGTTGATATCTGGCATATCTTGATCATTTTCATGTTGCAAATCATTAATGACAACATCAGCTTCATTACCAACTTGGTTAACATCAACAGCTGCTGAATCATCATCATCATCATCAACCTTGGATTCTGGTTCATTATAATCAGATTTTGCGGTAGATGGAACAGAATTGGCATAATTGTTCATAATAGCAGTCGCACCGAGTGTTCTTGATGTTTGTGTTTCATTTAATTGCAGTGGGAAACTAGCAGTAGATTCATTTTGATTAGCAAGATCAATCAATGAAGTGTATGAACCAGCTGGAGTACCACCTTTAGCATTTATAAATTTACCCATATTGGCTCCATGAACTGGCTCATCTTTGTACGAAGGATCAAATAATGAACAAACACCTCTTAAAATACCATCTAATAAATCTAAATGGAATGAAACTTTATCAACATCATTAAGTGAAATTTTATTCAAATCAGTTGAAGAATTAATAATTTGAGAAATAGATTTGATGGAGTTAAGTGAGATATTTTCAAATCTTTTAGTTGCTTCTGTGACTTCAATATCAGATGGAACATACCAATCAAATTTCAAGTTTTCTGGTGAAAGTCTGTAAGAATCAAATTGGAACCCACCCCAACATTCATGGGAATATTTACCACCATGTCTATCAAGCCAATCTTTAGAAATTAATCTTCTTTCTGTTATTCTTAACATTGAAAGAGCTTGCAGCATACTATTAACCATCATTGAAATACTAAATGCACACTCACCCTTCAAATATGGTGCAACGTCAATGATAAACTTTTCAATTTCTGGCAAGTATGGAACAATGAGTTTACCAGCACCGAGGAAAACACCTGAAATAATTTTAGTATCCCATACTAACTTTTTATCTTTGTCCATGATTTCTTGAGAACGGGAAACACCTGCACCTTCATTTATTTCAAGCTGCATAGATTTCATGAAGTGGTTAAACAATCTATCAAATTGACCCTCTGGATCTCTTCTAACCAGCACTTCAGAAATATTAGAAAAAACAATGGCAACTTCATGATGAACGTTGTTGGTGACATAATCATAAAAGTTATCAACCAAGACTTTGAAAACTTCATCACTAGTGGATTCAGCTAAAGATTCAAAACAACTTGTCATAATTGCAGAAGCTTGTGCCTCAATGGTATTACTATCAACACTAACAGCACTTTCTAAAAATCTAAAACAACTTGATGAAAGTTGATTAATAAATTCGTAAAAAGAAGACGTAGCAGACTTCAATGCTTTCATTTCTATATCATCATCATATTGGAAAGTATCAGTTAATTCACCATCATAAAGTAAATGTGATTTATTAGGAGCAGAATGATAAAATTTAGCCGCTAAAAAGGCCAAATGGGTACTAGTAAATTCAACAGCCAGTATACCACCATCACCATTACCTTCTGACAAATCAGCAAATGGAATCAAACAACCAATGGTTTTTATGAACTCTGTAGTTAAAATAGTTTTTTCTGGATCATTTGCATCAATACCAGGTAATAACATAGTTAAAAATCTGACAACATGTAATCTATAAATTGGTAATTCAACCATGAATCTAGAAAGCGCTGTTAATTGTTTAATGACAATTGGAATACGATGAGTGGAATTCAAAGATTCAAAAGAATTGTACCAATCTGGTAATAAACTATCCAAAACCAATTGAGGTTTAATAAAACAGAGTAATTCCAAAGTGTCAATATATTTAGATCTAATACCTGAAGATTTTGATTGGCATCCCAATTTTAAAGCTGGTAAAATCATGTTGATCATAACCGTTGTAATTTCATCATCAATCTTGTATTCTAATGGTAATGGATTTAAATCGACCATTGATTGAGGACCGGTATATTTTTTATCTTCAGATTCAGATAAAAGTCTTGAATGTAAATTAGAAGTGATTCGATTAATGGTCATTGCTAATAAATCTGACCAAGGACCAGAATTGGATGGATGTAACATAGTAAATGAAGCATCAAATAATGTAGATAATTGATCTAAAACACCCTCCTTTTCTAAACCATACTTCGAAGTCAATGAGTTCAAAATCATAGTCGTCAAATGTGAACAATATTTTTTAGTTTTATCATTCTTTGATCTTGATTGAGTGTTTAAATACAATTGATTAATGATAAATGAAAATTGATCACTAGTGAAAACCCCAAATTTGGTATGTGTTAGAACTTTAGAATTTCTAGCACCGTTTTTCAAATATGTAGCGGAAATACGAACAATAAAGACAATCAGACAATTAATTTCATTATTTGATCTATTTGATTTCCACAAGGAAAAAAACAAGGACAAATAATGACGAATATCATGTTTATCATAGGTATAAGTACCATCATCCATTTTTATTGGTTCACGGAATTTTAATGGGACTAAGATTGAAAGTTGTATGAAGAAAGATGCTGCATTTTGATGTGAATAATTAGAAACTAATTTTTCCATAATTTCTGGAACTGCATCATCCTCAAAGAACATTCTTAAACAAACAGCCAATTCGACTAATTTTTTTGATCTTGGATTTGTAATTTTGGCACCGAAAGAAGTTGGTTGAGAAACAGTAGCGGCAAATTCTTCATAAAGTGGTTTCCAATCAACTTTAAAACCTGAATCAAACAAATCTTCCTTTGATTTCATTAATAATTTGATTGTTTGAACATAATGGATAATATCGATATTTTGACCTCTTGAAATAGCAACAGCGTAGAAAACACGAATTAAATCACCAGTAAGTTTCAAAGGGATTAATAAGCCCATTCTCAATAAATTCTTCAATTCTTTAGTCCAATATTTAACTGAAATAATAGAAGCAGCTTCAACACCAACTTTCATAACTGGGGTTGCAATTTCATTATCTTCATCATCTGAATCTGAACTATAATAATCACTTTCATTATCATCATCTTCATCATCTTCATTAGCTTCCATTTCATTTTGACCTAAAATTTCAAAAGTTGTACCATCTGTTATATTAGTAGCAGATTTGATGAATTGATCTACATTGGATTTTGTAAGTAAAACATCACGAGCATGTTCTAATTCTTCGGCACTGATAGTTAAATTACCCTTCAAATCCAAACTCTTAATTGAAATGTATAAATGGGCAATTACATGACTCAAATACTTGTATTGATCTCTTATTGATTCAGTTTTATAAGGTAACAAATCTTTGTAAATCTGTAGCTTTTCGCCCTTTGTTGCGTAGAATTTGCTTGTTGGATCGTGCAATAACTTTCTAGCCTCCTTGTCATCGCCAGTAATGTTCAAGTGGTAATGGTCTAAACGTTCCATTTCTACACGAGAAGTTGGTGTGAATGATCTCGTGATTTCTGTAACACGTTTAGGGATGGGAGAACTCATGTTGATTTGACGAGTTTCCATGCGTTTTTTTGGATTTAAAAGAAATAATTCGACTTCTTCAAGTATTTAGAAAAAGATTATAATATTCTCTTATTGTTTAATCCCCAATATTATCAACAATGGGATTGAAACTTTTGGGATATGAGAAAGAAAGGACTGGACTGATAAATTTTTTTGCCACCCTTGTTAAGATAAATAATTTTTTTTTTTTTTTTTTCTAATACTAGATGTCTAAATTTTTCACTTGTTAAAGAGTAAAATGGCTAAACCAAAGTCTGGTGCTCTCCAGCAGAACTTGGAGAACAAGCTATATAATTTTATTTTGGAGCTTTTGAATGACAAAACAGATGAACTTAAAGCCCAACTTGAAGCCAAGGTTGGCCCTGGAGGAATCGACTCTGTTTTTGCGATGGCATTGGCAAAAGATTTGTCATTTGATGAGATATATGAGTATGTAGTGAATAAGGAAAGATCACTAGGTCGTATGAAAAGGGAATTCGTTTCTCCTGCCATCGACAAAGTCTGGGCTGAAATTAGACAAGAGGAACAAGAAGAGATTTCTAATCTTCCAGTTGAGAAACAAGAACTTATCAACAATAGAAACGCCAATTCGTCTGCTCCAGAAACAGAAGATAATACAGACAACGAGCTTATGACAGTCAAAAATCTAAATTTGGCTAATAAGAGTATTGTCAGTTCATGGCAATCAGAAGAACCACCTTCTTCTGCAAATAAGAAGAGAAAGGCCTCTTCGGCGAAGGATGCCAAATCCAATTCAAAGAAAGCTAAAACTTTGGACAGGTCACCTCCTAATGCATCCTTACGGTCTTTAGGTGGTATGGATAGTATCATCGATGAATTAATGGAAGTTGTTGGTTTACCTATTTTACATCCTGAAATTTACTCATCTACTGGTATTCAACCTCCAAGAGGTGTTTTATTACACGGTCCTCCTGGTTGTGGTAAAACTTCTATTGCAAATGCTTTAGCAGGTGATTTAAAAGTCCCATTTATTAATATAAGTGCCCCATCTGTTGTCAGTGGTATGTCAGGTGAAAGTGAAAAGAAAGTTAGAGAATTATTTGATGAGGCTAAATCTCTTGCTCCATGTTTAGTTTTTATTGATGAAATCGATGCCATTACTCCAAAGAGAGATGGTGGTGCTCAGAGAGAAATGGAACGACGTATAGTTGCCCAACTTTTAACATGTATGGATGAATTAGCATTTGATAAAACTGGGGGTAAACCAGTCATCATTATTGGTGCTACCAACAGACCAGATTCTTTAGATGCAGCTTTAAGAAGAGCTGGTAGATTCGACAGAGAAATTTGCATAAATGTCCCTGGTGAATCATCAAGGTTGAGTATATTAGAAAACATGACTAAAGATTTAAAGATTCATGGGGATTTAGGTCTTCAAGATATTGCCAAAATGACCCCTGGGTTTGTTGGTGCTGATTTGAAAGCTTTAGTTACCGCTGCTGGTATTAGTGCTATCAAGAGAATGTTTGGCTCATTAGAAAGTTTGCCACAAGATTTAATAGATGAAGTTGAAGCAGCTGTTGTTCTGAAATCCAACCAAAACGATGAAATGGACATTGATGATGATGAAGAAGAAGAGGAAGAAAAAGAAGATGAAAATAGCGAAGATGAAGTTTTTCAACCAAAGGATGAAGCTGAAGTTGATGAAGAATCATTAGCCAAAGCAGAAGCAGAAGAAGCAATGTCAACACAAAAACAACTTTCAATTTCTACAGAAAACATAGAATCACTTTCATTTATTCAAAAGTTCCTGATCAAACATCCTAATCCATTGACTGCAGCACAATTGGCCCCATTGAGTATATCCAAAGAAGATTTTATTTCAGCTTTACCAAATATCCAACCAACTGCTAAGAGAGAAGGTTTCGCCACAGTTCCTGATGTTACATGGAATAACGTTGGTGCTTTAGCTAAAGTTAGAGAAGAATTACATATGGCCATTGTTCAACCAATTAAGAGACCTGAAATTTATCTTAAAGTTGGTATTTCGGCACCTGCTGGTGTTTTAATGTGGGGTCCCCCAGGTTGTGGTAAAACTTTATTAGCAAAAGCTGTAGCTAATGAATCTAAGGCTAATTTTATTTCTGTTAAGGGCCCAGAATTATTAAACAAATACGTTGGTGAATCAGAAAGAGCAGTTAGACAAATGTTCGCCAGAGCTAGAGCTTCAGTTCCATGTATTATTTTCTTTGATGAATTAGATGCACTTGTACCACGTAGGGATACCAGTTTAAGTGAAAGTTCATCAAGGGTGGTTAATACATTGTTAACTGAATTGGATGGTTTGAATAATAGACAGGGTATTTTTGTTATTGGTGCAACTAATAGACCTGATATGATTGATTCTGCCATGTTAAGACCTGGTAGATTGGATAAGACACTTTACATTGAATTACCTAACTCTATCGAAAGATTAGAAATCCTCAAGACTGTTATAATGTCTAATGGTACTCCGATTTCACCAGAAGTGAATTTGAGCTCTATTGCACATGATGAAAGATGTAGAAATTTCTCAGGTGCGGATCTCTCATCGTTAGTAAGAGAAGCATCTGTTATTGCACTTAAAAGAAATTTTTTCAAAGGTATTGGTCAATTAGACGAAAGTGTTGATGATATCAATGTAGACAACGTTGTTGTTACTGTTGACGATTTTGAAAAGGCATTAGATGGTACTAAACCATCAGTGAGTGATAGAGATAGATTAAAGTATAAGAAGTTGAATATGAGACTAGGCTGGGACAAGACTGGTTCTAGTGAGCAAAAAGAAGAAGTTGCTTAGACTTTTATAGAAATATAATAATAAATGTATGATTGAAAATGAGGGTGTTGCTGAGCATATATATGCTCAGCATTTGATAAAAATTTAACTTTCAAAAGGGAGAAATACATTACACGTAACTCACAAAGCTTGCAAGGAATACATTGACACTAGAAGACTTCCTTACCTATCATTATGTATTTATCGAATTCTTAAAATGTGTTTTTGAATGAAATAGCAAGTCGCGTATCTGATACGCGAGTCAAAAAAAAAAATATAATGAAATGGGGGTACGCGTCTGTTTTTCCTATTTACTCACACGCTTCCTTTAAACTTTCTAAGCTATATCTTGATTATAAAAGTCAATTGAAAACATTTCAATAAAAGTACACGCTAATTATTCATATATATAAGAAAAGAAAGTCAATTGTTCAACAAAAACGCGTTAATACTTACAAAGTTTATTTATAAATTATAATTAAATGAATTTATTACCAACACCTACATTGGATACATCTGGTAGAGCACTTTTCCACAATGAATTGACTCAATCCCCTACATTGAACATAAAATCAAAAGAATATACAGCTACAGCTGGTGATCAAAAACTTGAACCACCTGAAAGAGATGAAGAAATGTTCACAACACCAGATTTAACTTTGAAATCAACAGAGTCATCATCTCAAGGTGAAGAACTTGAGGATGTACCTGGTGAAGCTGAATTACCTGAATTGGATAAGGAAATTTTAACAATTATAAAGGAATTTGAAAAGGTTGAGAATATGATAACAACAAAAGAAGGGAAACAATCATTGTTAAAATTGAGATCATTTGTTCTTCGGACAAATTTACAAAATAACATGTTGAAGAGTGAAATTAATAGAATGAAATTAATGGCCAAGAATGAATTGGACATTTTGCAAAGTCAATTGACAAATTATCAACAAAGTATAATAAGTCAGGAAATAACAAATAATGCAATTTCCCGGCGTAACCTTAAATTGAACAAGTATAACAAGTTATTAGAAACAAAGATAAAGGAACATGTTAATGAGAATCGTCGGTTAAGAGCTAAGTTAGACTATGTTGAACATAGACAGCAGCAACAACAATTGAACCAAAGTTATAACCAATTTGATGAAGTTTCATCCCTGCTACAAACCCCACAGCGAACAAACGTTCTTGATTCTATTGGAAGAATTGCATCTGTTTATTTAGGAGACGATAGAACTAATCCAAACTATCATCAACAACAACAACAATAAATTAATATCATGCAAATCATGTTTCATATAAACCTCCTCAGTGGTCATATATATATATAGATTGCTCTTCCACCCTCTGCCTTATTATGTATTCTTAGCTTACACGTTTTATAATTATCAAATAAATTATATTGAATGAATGAAAATGATCAAATGTTGTAATAGAATGAAATGAAATTACTGAGCATAAATAATCAGCGCTAAGAAAATGCTCTTAACTTAATTTAATTGTATAACTTTCTTATATATATAAATGTAGCTAGGCTGTATATAAAGTATAGCACAAATGTGCATGTATAATATCACAATGAATAAATAAACAGAAAAAAAAAACTTACTAACTAGTTTCTTATTTCTTGAAAGGAGGAGGTGGCATTGGGGTGTAATTGTAATTGTACAAATGATCAGAAGTTGAAATCCCTTTATATTTCAAAGATTCAATATCAACCAATTCTTCGTTTAATTCAGAAACATTTTTGACACCTAAAAGTTTCATATCACGAATCATTTCAGCTTTTAATAAATCCATTGCTCTTTCAATACCTGGTTGACCATATGAAGCAAGAGCATAAAGGAATGGTCTACCCATACCAACAGCAGAAGCACCTAAACAAAGAGCTTTAACAATATCAGAACCTCTTCTAATACCCCCATCAATGAATAAATGGAAATCCTTTTTATCCTTGTAACCATTTTCATTTAAAAGTTTTCTTGATTGTGCAAGGATTTCAATTGGTGGCATAGCAAAATCCATTTGACGACCACCATGATTAGAAATCAATACACCACCTAAACCAATTTCAGCTGCTTTAAGAACATCTTCCTTTCTTAAAACACCCTTCAGGACAATTGGCAGTTTAGTTGATTTGTTAATACGATCAATATCATCCCAAGTAATTGTTTTATATTTTCCAGTTGAAGAAGCATAAACGTTCAATTCTTCAGTAACTGAAGGATCTAAACTTGCTCTAATTTTAGAATCCTTTTCTCTATTACCAATACATGGTAAATCAACATTAATAAAAACAGCCTTAATATTTGGGTACTTATCTTCTAAATTTTTCATGAAAGCAGGTGCATTATCAACTTGTTCCTTTGTATAAAAGTGGACTTGTTGAAAATTCATTTGATCTGGTAATGCTTCTTTCATGAATTCATCAAATGGGAAGGATAATTGAATTGGGATTAAATATGGGATTCCCTTTTTACCACAAGCACGAATAATATTCTTTTCAGCATCTTCATGAGCCATTGGTGCACCAGCAAATGCAGTTGAATAAAATGGTGCATCGAATTTAACACCAAAAATTTCATCAGTTTTAGTATCACAATCTTGGACATCAATAAGACATTTTGGTCTAAAGAAGATTCTACCAAATGCATAATGATTTTCTCTTAAGGAAAATTCATCATCAGCACCAGTTGAATAATACCCCCAAACACCATATGGTAAGACCTGCTTAGCAACATATTCGAAATCAGAGATGTTAAAGATTTGAGACAGTTCAGGCTTATTACGAGCTCTGGCCAATCTTTCCTGTTCTAAACGTTCTTCACGTTCTTCATCAGTTTCTTCTTCCTCATCTTCATCATCGTCTTCATCTTCAATAACAATGATCTTTCTTTTCGTCTTCTTGGAATCGTTATAAACGGTATTTGAAAGAACCCCTGTAGCAAAAAGTGAAACAGCTAAGGAAACACCTGTACCATTAACAAATCTATTGGATGATGATCTAAAACGGGCAAATTGAGCCAGTGAACATCTAGCAAAAGCACGGGAAAACATTTAATACACTATAAGAAGATTAACTTTCCAATTACTAATAATCAAATGGAAAACTAAGGGCATTTAAATACCACCCACTACGAATGTAAGAATTGATAACCGTTAATTACCCAATCGGGTAATTGCCGATTACAATGCTCAGCAAACATTTTTCACCCTCAAAAGCAAATTCAAATTCAAAATCAAATGAAAAATTCAATTTACAAGAAAAGAATTGATGATATTAAGATGTTGAAGTAACTAAAACTACAATCGCCAAATAATAGTATTGAAAAAAAAATTCAAACAAAATGGACAAACAAGATAAATACAACTTTTTGTAATAGTCAACAATTAGCGAGATAAAATATTCATTGAAAACAATTACATTTATAGTATTGTTAGAAAGCAAAAATTCAGCACAAGATAAATTTATAATTCTCAAAGCACACACTCTACAAAACAAATTATTAAATTCAAAAAAGAGTATTTTCGACTTTTGAAAAAAAAGCAATTCACAACGTGAAAGAAATATTCAAGACACTACTGTATGAACTAATTCGTCAACAATGGAAGCTTCACTTGACTCAATAATTGCCCAAACTGGCGGTTCAAACCTCCACCCACGCAGAAACAACCAGCACAGAAGAAAGGGTAGAAACAATAGAGGTGGCCCTAGAAGAACAGGTGCTGTTTCTGCTGGCCATTCTGGAGAAGTTAAAGTGTCCAATTTACACCCAGATTTAACAGAGGATGATATTACCAATCTCTTTTCCAAAGCTGGTGAAGTTACTAGCGTTGATCTTAAGATCAATACACAGGGTTTAAGTACAGGTGTTGCATTCATTCAATTCGCCAACGCTAATGGTGCATCTAAAGCTGTTGATATGTTTCACCGTAGACAAGCTGTTGGTCAAACCATCAATGTCCAAAGTACGATGCGTTTGAGTGATAGAATTGGGCTTAAGAAAACTAATGCAAAGGTTAACAAGCCAAAGAAAGAACAAAAGCCAAAGAAGGAAAAGAGAATTGTTAAATCTGCTGAAGATTTGGATAATGAATTAAATGCTTATATGCAAGGTGAGGGTGAATCAGTTGATATTGCCATGGAAGAAGAACAACCAGTTTCAGAACCAACTGAAGCTTCAGCTCCAGCACCAAATACTGAAGTTGCACAAGAACAAATTGCCTCAGTTGAAGCTCCTATTGCAGTTGAAGCTCCAGTTGAAGTTCCAGTTGCAGTTGAAGAAGCTCCAGCTGATGAAATCCCAACTATTGAAGAATAAACTTTTTAATATTTAATTATATGTACTACTAATAAAAAACCTCCTTTCATTAATCAGTTCAGAAGATTATTCATAAGGGTATGATGTATGTATCGAATTTGAAATAAATATTTCCTTTATTGAAAAAGGTATTTTGTACCTATACTATAAATAAGAAAAAAAAGAATAATATAACATTATATCATGAGTGTCGTCACTCTTAATAATCATCATCACCTAATTTAATGGGAAGAAGTACCAAGAACAACAGATGGTGGACAACCTAAAGCACCCTTAATAGAACCGTAAAGGGCGAATTGTAAGGAAGTTAAAGTACCGACCATAACAAATCTGGTTGGTAAACCAGCGAAAGAACCAACAACACCTAATTGCTTAGCTAATTGGAATAATAAACCAATAGTTGATTGACCTGGAGCCTTCTTAGTCTTGTTAACCTTAGATAATAAAGTATCAGCTGGTTGAGAAACAAAAGCGGCCATACAACCAGCAATAACACCAGATAATAAGTTAACACCAGTAACAGCAGTAGAGGATAATTGATCCTTTGGAGTTGAAATTTGAGCAAAAACAGCTTCAGAAGCTCTTTCGAAAGTTAAGAACTTAGCAATATTATATGGAATTTGCTTGAATAAAATTGGAGTGAAACCAGCGTAGAATTGACCAACACCTTCTTCCTTTAAGATTCTAGTGAAACCACCAATTAAACCATTAGCGAAAGTTGGTTGAGAAACTAATCTAATTCTAGTAGCTTCTAATGGACAAAGAGCAATATCAGCAAAGAATTCAGCAATAGCAGCAGAACCAATGTAAACGGCATCCTTGTATTGAGCAGCGGTTTCGTAACCTAATTGATCAATGAAGAGTTTCTTGAATAATTCGTAACCACCGAACTTGAAAGCACCTTGAATAGAGTAACCCATAACAGTTGGACCTAAACCGGTTAAAAGAGCACCAGCACCTTCAGCGCTAACAATCTTCTTGAAGGAACCAATCATACCAGTGTTGTAAACAGTTGGTTCTAATTGAATTCTGGTCTTGACAACATCAATAGGAGTCATAGAACCGTGGGTAATACCACAACCAATGGCACCAGCAAGGGCAAACTTGGCGTAATCAGTAACAGTGAAATCTGGGATAACTGGGGAGGACATTTCGATACTTCTTAAAGAAGGAAGTAGTATTGGCGAAGAAAATACTGAAAATTTTCAACTGTGCGCGCTAAATAAATAATCAAGATCGGGAAGAACCAATTATATATTTTAATTTCGAGATTTCACGTGTAAAACATGAGAAAAACGTTTATTCTTTCAAATAATCCTATTAAGCCAATTGATAGCTACATTTCCCAAAAAAAAGTGATTTAATTACTCTATTGGTTATTGAAATAAACTTAATTTCATGCGTTTCTTTTTTGGCGCAAACGAATTTGATTGGCTGAGAACCCGCGCAAAAATAATCGTGTTTGAAAGTTAAATCACAATGTTGCCGTGTTTAGTATCATTCTCTTAGTTGAACTTTCCTTAACAACATGGTGATATAGTAAAACACATAATATTTTACCCATAACCACGCCTTCTTTTTATAATGAACCCTTTTAGCAAACTTTTCGCGAAGCTCTAAAATTCTAAGTTGTGGGAAAAAACTTAAAAATCATTCAACGTTTAAAAACTTTAAACAACTACTAACTTAAATCTCACACAATGTATGTAATAGGATCCTTTCAGGTAAACACCCTCATCCATTTCAGCTACTAACACATTTTACACAGGTCTTCTGCTACCATTGTCGATAGAAAATGGGACACCGTCCTTTCAAACGGTATTGTCAAGACTGGTCTTGGTCTTGGGTTTGGTGTTATTGCCTCCGTTGTTATTTTCAAGAGAAGAGCATTCCCAGTTTGGTTAGGGTTAGGT
Organism: Saturnispora sanitii; assembly: GCA_030563185.1. Lineage (NCBI taxonomy): Eukaryota > Fungi > Ascomycota > Pichiomycetes > Pichiales > Pichiaceae > Saturnispora > Saturnispora sanitii. The sequence continues at coordinate 99,008 of JAKUBF010000018.1, read as the reverse complement.
TTCGGTTTAGGTAGATCTTACGCCGAAGGTGATTCTCTTTTCAGAGAAGCAGGTGTTAGATCCATTGAAGCTTAAATTCTCATCATTATCATTTATATTACATGTGTTATATTACCTTAAGAGACTTATTTATTCTTATAAACAAAACTCAATTAATATACCACACCATTGATTAGTTTACAATAGGTGTATTAATTGGTGTATTAGTTGAACTATTTGATTTTTTTTCGGTTTTGGAAAATAATGATAATTTTCTAATACCATTAGCATTACCACTGCTCTCTATTGGGCTATTTGGTACAGTTTCAGTAATTTCTTCCATTGGTAAATTCCCATTTTGTGCTAATTTATGCTTTTTGAAAAATCTAGATGTTTGTGTAAAACTATTAGACCAAATACTACCGCTATTAGCTCCACTATTACCACTCCCAGAACCAGAGCCAGATGCAGAGCCAGATGCAGATCCACTACTCCCAGTACCAGGTGCACCTGTTGTACTACCAATACTACCATTTACACTACCATTTACACTGGTATTCGTATTAATGTTTGAATTGATAACAATTTGAGGAACAGTACTAGTTGAATTAGATTCGAATGATTTTGAATGTTTATGAATAATAAAATCATCATCTGTTTGACCTCCATGATTTTCTTCAACTGTTTTATCAGAAATTGTCTTATGTGGGCTCATACCAAATTTAAAGATTTTACTCTTTAAAGAAAATGAACTTGTTGAATTATGATCATCATGAACTACTTCATCAACAATTGGAGGTGTTGATACATTATTAGTAACTTGTGCATTATTATTCCCAGTATTTGGGAAATATTGATCAGCTGTCATTTGTAATGACCCACTTAATAAACTATGTAATCCATTTGTATTTGAATTATTTATACTAGTATTGGCATTATTATTTGACCAAATGGTTCTATTTGATCCACTTCTAGCTCTAACTGTCGAATCAACATATGATCCATATTGACCAGATGATTGTTGTGTTGCATTAGATAAAATTGGTTGAATTGGTGAAGTTTGTAAACCATCTAATAATATAGGACCTAAAGAAGAATTCGAAGCCTTATGCATTAATTTTGCATTATTAGATAATGTAGTAAGTGAAGTTGCCCCCCCATTCATACCATGTGTTCCCTGCTGCTGCTGTTGTTGTTGTTGAGCATAATCAAACCCATTCATACTTAAATTCGGTGAACCTGTAAACAATGGATCTGTATTAATCAATCCATACAATGGATCGTTGTTAACTAAAGGAATAGACCAAACATCACTATTGCCCCATGATGTATTGGACGGGATTCTCCTATGTTGTGAATCCAATGAAATATTGGCAAATTGGAGATCAGGCGAATAAACATTTGGTTGTTGTTGTTGTTGTTGTTGACTAACTTGTGAAAGTTGACTTATATTACCATTGTTGTTATTATTATTGTTACTACCAACAGATCCTGAATTTGTTGGATGAAGAATATGACTTAATGAATTAACTGTGTTTAATAATGGTCTTGAATTGATACTTGATGAAGAATTTGGTGGAGGAGTTGATAATAATTCTTGTGGTGTTTCATTAGCCTTTCTAATTAATCCATCTTCCTGTTTCTTCCATGAATTAAAAATATCTTGATCTTTAATAATCAATTCATCTCTTAATTCTTCACCCCAATCTGGGAAAAGTTTAATAATTGATTCAATAATATTAATCCCATCAGCATTAAAAAGACCAGTATTTTGATTAAAACATTCAGGTAATTGATTAATTAAAGATTCTAAATTTTTACGTGTAGATTCTAAAGTTTTAAGATTTGTAATTTCAAATTTTAAATCATTTTCTAATTGTTGTAAATTTGAATAATTTGTAAATGTCATTTTATTAAGTTCATCAATTTCACCTTGTAATTTTTTAATTAAAATTGGTTTATCATTAGAAAATTGATCAATTTTAATTTTCATTTGTGATATTTCATCATCCCAATTTTTAATTTGTTCCCTTTGTTTATTAATTTTGACTTTCTTTTCTTCCAATTTCTTTTCACCCTTTGTTAATCTTGTATTAATTTTCAATTTTTGTTCTTCAAGTAATTTAATTTCCTGTCTTAAACTAGCTTTGGATGATTCTTCATATTTTCTTCTTTCCTTAACTTCATTTAATGTAGCTAATAAATTTGATTCTTCCTCTTGGAATTCCATTGATGATTCATTATAAGCTTTAAATAGAGAGTTATATTCAGCCAATGCAGTTTCTAACATCCATTTAAGTTCATTAATATCTGAAGTTAAATGTGGTAATGTTCTTTCATTATAATGAACTAATTTATCATTTCCCCCAGGTGATGATGATGTATTCAAATTATTATTTGAACCTGTAGTTACAGTTGAATTATTATTAACAATTTCCGTTATGGATTCTGAGCGTGATCTACCTTTGAAATTCGAATTAACTTTAATAATTGATTTAATTTCAGTTTCATTTAATAATGATTTAATAATAGAATCAGGATACGCTAAACCTTCATCTTTAAAACTATTCAATTCTTGAAAGCTAGTTTTTATAAAGATAGGTGAACTTCGTGATTTATAACCTAAATTGTTATAACTAGTTATATCTATTTGATAATTAGTACTAGGTTGTAAATCTTCAACGTAACAATTATTTTGTGATCCTCTTATTTTTTTAGTTAAAACCCCATTAATATATAGTAAAAAGTGACTAATGGATGCCCCGTCTTGCGGGTCATTTTCACTATCATCATCATCATCTTCTTCTTCATATAAATCCCAATGAATAAAAATACTCGTATTTGTTATTTTATTAACAGAAATGTGAGGAACAGTGGGGATTGGGATTGCTAAATAACGCATCGAACTGTCTATAGAGAGCTGTAAAAGCAGGTTAAACCGATGGCTAAGCCAGAGCACACCAGCAATGGCCAATAGGAACATGAAAATCATTAAATCGATTGTTTAGTTGATCAAATAAAACACAGGGGAAATTTTTAAAAATATTCAATCAAGGGTTTCTCTTTCACATGAGGGATATGAATAACTTATATAATTTTTTTTTCCCCCCAAAAAATGAAGGTGTAATTGGAGATACTAAGTGAATATATAAGAATTTTCATTGTTATTATATGCTTTGTAAGTATACTGTTAATATATATATATATAATTTGCAATCACTTTTTTGATTGTATTATGATCCATTTTTTTAAAAAAGTTCAATTTCTTGGCATTTTTCTTTTAAAAAAAAATCATTGATTGGTCAAAAAATGCAATAACGAAGGAGATGTCATCTTAAGGTTTGATTAAGTTTTATTCGACTAAGCAGGTAGTTAACCACGTTTAAAAAATCAAAAAAATTAGGTTAAAAAAAATAAGGTTTTCATCGTTTATTGTACTTTTGTTTAGACATTTTTTTTTCTATTATAAACAGTTTTAGGGGGGTATATATATGATAAGATAGTGTACAAAACTAGTTTAGGTTAGTCAATTTTATTTTTATTTTTATTTTTTAGTTTCTTGACCAACTAAAGTTTCATCAGAATGAGATCTGTAAATTCTAACGGCACCTCTAGTAACGTATGGGTTAATTAAGGAATCTTCAAAAGCTTCACCTAAAGCTAATTTCAAATTTTCAATTGATTCCTTTGAATTTTGGAAATGGAATGCAATTCTATTACCCATAGTTTTAACATTGTATTTTTTACTAGCTTGAGCATAAATAGATGGATTAATTTTAACAATTTTTGGGTCCAAGAAGACAAAATTAGTATGAGCTGGGCATTCTAATTTAATCCCCTTTTGTTCACACCATTGAGCGAAATCTTTAGCATATTCATGAGAAATTGCAATTTTTGAAAAGTTATCATTAATTGCAATTTTAGCCATTTTAGCTAACATACCAGCTTGTCTAATCCCACCACCATTTTGCTTTTTAAAATGATTAGCCTTTTCAATGAATTTACTTTCACCAACAAGAACAGAACCAAATGGTGCACCTAAAGATTTGGATAAACAAAGTGAAACAGAATCGAAAAGTTTACAATAATCATTCATTGAAATCCCAGTTGCGATACTTGCATTCCATAATCTAGCACCATCTAAATGTAATTTAATATCATTATCATGACACCATTTAGAAATACGTTCAATTTCTTCATATGGCATAATAATACCATGAAGAGTATTTTCTAATGAAATAACTTTTGTTGGTGCCATATGAATATCACCATCATCTTCAATGAAATTATCTAAAATATCATCTAAAGTTAAATAAAGTCCATTAGATGGTTTAACGGGGGTAACCATAGCTTGTGATAAAGTAGCTAACCCACCAGCTTCATGTGCATAAACATGACCACGATAATCACATAAAATTCTATGTGGTGGTTGAAAAAGATGTGCACGAAGACCAATTTGATTTGACATTGTACCGGAACAACAAAATAAAGCTGATTCTTTACCAGTCATTTTAGCAACTAAATTTTCTAAATCTAATACATCTTCATCTTCCTTATAAACAGAATCCCCCAATGAAGCTGAAAGTGCTGATCTGAGCATTTCTTCACTAGGAACAGTGAAAGTATCTGATCTGAACTCGTTGTGAGTTTGATAAATTGGTGTAGTATTAATAGTATTCATTATAGATATAATTTATAAATATGATGAAGAAGAAGAGTTCACTATTAACCAAAGGGAATCTCTTTAAATGGGGGTAAATATGTGATATTTATACAAATCGTTTACTAATGTTGAAAAAAATTCAATGCCGTGTATAAAGATGGAAAAATAGACACTTTAAGGCCTTATTTTTAAATGTTCTTCATATACTAATATATCCAATATGGGATTCATATGAAAGCTAATCATTAGATCTATATAATGAATCCAATTTGAAATAGAAGTTCCCATGGGGAAGATGAGAAAACTTTATAAAAAAGCTTTTCTGAGGGTTATTTCCGCTCGTGCAAACTTTTCCCGTTCTATCCGATCTTATGACTAACACCCACGCCATTACTATTACTGTACACGGGGGGGGTATTAGGCCTTATATGGGGGTCTTGTAGTATCAATAGGAACCTCAAATGAGCAAACGGGGATCATTTCCGGACTTGTTTGATCTCCGAAACTATATTGGTTGCCAAGAAACCGTTTTCCATCCGGAGTCAAGTCCGGAGTCAATAAATAAGTGTGACCTCACCCCTTTTTCTGACTTGGGCCATTGTTCAACGCTGACTTCTCCTCTTTGGGCCTTGACTTCTCCCCTTATTTAAATGACGGAGTCTTTGAGGTTCTGACTTTGGTTTTTCAGATGGGCAAGTCAGCTGAGCACACAAAATGGAATTACCAGATTGGGCGGTCACGTGATGCTTGTCAACTAAACCAATTAAGGGAATCATCATCGTCGTTGAATGATGATGATATTTAATAGGTTCTGTTTGAGATTTTCGTAAATTTTGTGGTTTCGGTGGGGTAACTGGTGGGGGTTTCTTACCTTTGTGGGGGAGTTTAAAAGATGATGGTTTAGAACTCATTATATCGTCATATTTAATAACTTTTGGTTCATGAATGTTTTTCTTAATTGGTAAATTGATGTCTAATTGTGTAATGAATTCAGCTAATGACTTTGGATGGGGAATTGGTGATGTTTTAACTGTACTATTTTGATGGAAATTTGCTGGTTTAGGTGGTGGGATTGGTTTTTCCTTTCTTGCAATGAGATGTGGTAGTACAATAGTATTAGTAGTAGTATCTGGTTTAGAAGGTGGTTTTGGTGGCAATTTTTTTTTATCCAAGGGTGTGTGTGTGACATTAGAGGATTTAAGTCGTTCTGATTTGGCTGGGATTAAAGGAGGGACTTCTGATGGCATATAAATAGATAGATGTTTTAGTAGTTAGTAGTTGACATTGAAATTTATTTAATCTTTTCAAATCTCAAATCTCAATTCATCACATCTTATTTCATTTTTTTAAAATAACATGAGGGTAAAATAAATGGCGTTTTTCAACCAGATTAAGACCTTTGAAATGAGATTTGAAATATTGTTTAATAGGTTTAGGAAGAAAGAGTAAAAGATGGGTGGACATTGGGAAATTACCAATTACCTACTACTTATCGCGTTTTGTCATTTTTATGGAGATTTTTATGGAGATTTTTTATTGTTTGAAAGACACAAGTTAATTTTAATCTTCTTTTTGTATCATTTTGGATATTGACTATGCTGGACGTGGACAAGATCATTGCAGATGTTTCCAAATGTAAGACGATCCCGGAAAATGACATACAGGAACTTTGTTTCCTTGCACAAGAATTATTAATACAAGAAGCTAATATTCAATTGATACATACACCAGTAACTATTTGTGGAGATATTCATGGTCAATTACATGATTTAATAACATTATTTGAAATTGGTGAAATCCCACCTAATACAAAATATTTATTCATGGGGGATTTCGTTGATAGAGGGTTTTATTCATTAGAATCATTATTATTATTAATTTGTTATAAAGTTAGATACCCAGATAGGATATTTTTAATTAGGGGGAATCATGAATCACGTCAAATTACTGCAGTTTATGGATTTTACGAAGAATGTACACGTAAATATGGATCTGCAAATGTTTGGCGTTATTGTTGTGATGTTTTTGATTATTTAGCTTTAGGGGCTTATATAATTGGATTTGGTGGTCAAGATGGAGTTTTTTGTACTCATGGTGGTTTATCACCTGTAATAACAAATATTGATGATATTAGATTAATTGATAGGAAACAAGAAGTACCACATGAAGGTCCAATGTGTGATTTATTATGGTCAGATCCTGAAAAGGATGTTGAAACTTGGATGCTTTCACCAAGAGGTGCTGGTTATCTCTTTGGTCAAAATGAAACTGAAGAATTTTTACATACTAATAGGATTTCTTTAATAGCTCGTGCTCATCAATTAGTAATGGAAGGTTATAGGGAAATGTTCAAAGGTGGGTTAGTAACAGTTTGGTCAGCACCTAATTATTGTTATAGATGTGGGAATGTAGCTGCAATATTAAGTTTGGATGATAAATTAAATAGAAATTACACTGTTTTTGATACAGTTAGTGATGAAAGAGGTGAAATACCCACAAAGAGACCTCAATTAGATTATTTTTTGTAATAAGATAGTCTAGACTGGGCTAGGCTAGGCTAGGCTAGGCTAGACTGCTAAGTGGTGTTGTATTGTTAGTTTTGTTAGTTTTTAATGTAATAAATGAAGCTGCTGTTTTCCAAAACTAATTAAGTTTTGGGCTCTTCCGACCATCTGAGTAGTCTTAGATTGATTGAAATGATCTAAAATAGAAAGAGAAGAAAAGTAGAATTCGAGACTTGAATTGCTCGTGTTCAGTTCAGAAGACACTCCACTTCACTTCACTTCACTTCGTTTCGTTTCGTTTCACTGGCTGCAAAAGTAAATCATTTTTAGAGACGTAATTGATAACTAGTGTTCCTGCATTGGAATTCCCGTTTTTTATTGTTCCACTAGAAACGGAAGAAAAAAATAGATTGCTGTTTTTTTTTTCTTCTCACGCGTTTCAGCCACTTGTTTTTCTCTATTAATAACAAGTGAAGTGAACAATGTCTTCCAGCACCACAGGAACCTCCACACAGGATGTTCTTACTGCTATCATTGTCAATGGTGTCATTGCTGCAGTTTTTGTCACACTTTTCCTTTCATTGAGACTGAAATTTAAACGTATTTATGAACCAAAATCTTATTTTGATGTTGTCCCTTCAAATGAAAGGACAAAACCATTAGCTCAAACCCCCTGGGGGTGGTTCTTGGAATTAATTCAAAAGGATCCTAAATTCATTATAAATCAAACTGGTTTAGATGGTTACCTTTTTATTAGATACCTTTTCATTATGTCAATAACATTTTTATGTGGGATGTTAATTTGGATTATTTTATTACCTGTTAATGCTACAAATGGTAAAGGTGGTGAAGGTCTTGATCAACTTTCTATTTCTAATGTTGGTAATCCTGGTAGATATTACGCTCACGTTTTCATGTCATGGTTTTTCTACGCTGGGATAATGTTTATTATTTATCGTGAAATTCATTTTTATTGCAAATTGAAATTCGCTTCTATGGCAACTCCTTATTATGCTAAAAAATTATCATCTAGAACAGTTATTTTTCAATCAATTCCAAATGAATACCTTGATGAAGAAGAATTTTTCAAATTATTCAATGGGGTTAAAAAAGTTTGGGTTGCTAGAGCTCAACCTGAATTAATTAAAAAAGTTGCTCAAAGACAAAAATTATGTTTAAATTTAGAAGGATCTTTAAATTCACTTTTGAAAAAAGCTTATAAGGCTCATTTAAAATCTATAAAAGCTAATGAACCAATTGAACCAACTGGTGAATTAGTTTGTTATGTCCCTCAAAAGAAATGGCCAACTGTTAAGAAGAATAAATGGAATCCATTTTCTGAAAAAACTGATTTAATTGAACATTGTTTAGATGAAATACCAAAACTTAATAAGGAAATTGAATCTTTACAAGAAAATTTCCGTTCATCAAAACCAATGAATTCAATCATTGTTGAATTTGAAACTCAATATTATGCTCAATTAGCCTTTCAATGTACTATTCATACTGCCCCATTACATTTTAGCCCTAAACAAATTGGTGCTAACCCTGAAGATATCTTTTGGCCAAATATGAGATTATTCTGGTGGGAAGGTTTAGGAAGAAAAACTGGTGCTTTAGCTTTAATTGTCTTTTTAATTATTATTTGGGCTATTCCAGTTGCATTTGTTGGTTTGGTTTCTAATTTAACTTACTTAACTAATAAAATCCCTGGTTTGAAATTTATTTACAATTTACCAAAACCATTATTAGGTTTAATTACATCTCTTTTACCAACTGTTTTATTATCAATTTTAATGATGATGTTACCAATTTTTATTAGATCAATGGCTAAATTAGGTGGTGCTAAAACTACTCAAACAATTGAATATTTCACTCAACAATCATATTTTGCTTTCCAAGTTGTTCAAACTTTCTTAGTTGTTACAATTGCATCATCTGTTACTTCTGTTGTTACTCAAATTATTGAAGAACCAACATCTGCTATGCATCTTCTTTCTGAAAATTTACCAAAGGCTTCCAATTTCTTTATTTCATATATTATTTTACAAGGTTTCTCAATTGCTGGTGGGTCCCTATTTCAAATTGTCCCACTTATTTTATTTTATGTTTTTAGTTTCATATTAGATGGTACATTAAGAAAGAAATTTGATAGATGGACTGGATTAGGTAGTTATGCTTGGGGTACTACATTCCCAATTTATAATACCTTGGCAGTTATTACTTTAACATATGCAATTATTTCCCCAATGATTTTATTATTTGCATTTGCAGCATTTTTAATGACATGGTTAACATTTATGAATAATGCTAATTATATCGTTGGTAAAGGTCCAGATGCAGTTGGGAAATATTACCCACGTGCAATTTTTCAAATGATGGTTGGGATTTATTTAGGTCAAGTTTGTCTTTTAGGTTTATTCGCAGTTTCTAAAGCTTGGGGTTGTATCGTTTTACAAGCAATTGGTTTAGGTGGTACAGTTTTCTTTCATATTCAAATGAACAATGCATTTGATAATTTATTAAATGTTGTTCCAAATTCAGTTATGAGACCATTAGATGGTGAAAGTGAAACTTTATCATGGTCACCAGAAAAGAGAGGTATTTTAGAAAAGAAGAAAAAGGAAGATGAAGATTCACCATTTTATTCATCTCAAGAATTAGTTCAAGATTTAATTAATGTCCCACTTTTAGCTGATGGTGATTCACCTGAAATTACTTCAAATCCTAATTCATTTATTAAATTCTTTCAACCTTGGGTTTACCTTTCATATGCTGAAGTTAAAAAATATTTACCTGATAGTTTTTATGAAATGCCACCTGAAACAGATGAACATGCTTATGATTTACCAGAAGTTAGTGCTAAATGTCCATTAATTTGGATCCCAAAAGATCCAATGGGTTTATCACAAACTTTCATTGATAAATTTGAGGGTATCGTTGAAATTTCTGATGAAAATAGTGCTTTTGATGACAAGGGTGGATTTAACTTCACTGGTCCTCTTCCAACTCCTAAGGCTTAGAGTTTATTTATAATATTAGTTTAATTGTTTATTTTGTAATAATAATAATAGTAATAGTAATAACGCTGAGCTTTTTTCAATTTTGGCGTCTTATTTTTCAATTTTATTTTACTTTCGTGTGTCATTTTGATTCATATTGATAAATAGAATACTATCCAGTGAATGACCACGGCTTTTGATTTGCTTTCTTTAGAGGAAAATCGACGAAGTGTTTCTACTGGTTTGATGAAATTGGATAAATCAATGAGGGGTAAACGTGGGTTTATTCCTGGGAATTTATATGATATTTCAAGTGTAATGGGAGTTCATGGTGTTGGTTATTATGATGTTATTTTACATTCAATTTGTGAATATTTACATGATTCAAATAATGATGAAAGAGATGTTTTATTTATTAAAGGAATTAATAAAATCCCCTGGTTTAAAATGATGACTAAAATTATTGATAAATCAAGGATTAAAATAATTAAAGTTCAATCAATGTTAGATATAATTATATTATTTCAAAATGAAGATTTTATAAATGAATTTGGTTTGATTATCATTGAACCATTTCATTATTATTATCAATTTAGTTTAGAATTATTAAAGAAAAAATCAAAACCAAGTCACGAAAGTTTAAACCCATTAACTAAATTTGAACAATCAATTAAATGTTTATTTGATATATTCATTCATATTTGTGTTAAATATAATTTGATTTTAATTCATTTAGGTCAAATGGAATCTTATAGTCAAAAAGTTAATGTTTCAAAGGATGAATATTTCACTCAAAAAATTTTAGTTCCTATGATATCATTAAAATCAACACTTTCAAAATATTATTCAAATAGAATCATTCTTTATAGGGATTGGGTTATTGAAGATACAGGTAAGGGTGATAAATTAACTCATGATTGTATTAAACAATTATCTAAAGGTTCAATTGAATGTCTCCCACATTTTTTATGTCTTGATCCAAGAATCGATAATATTAATAAAACCACTGGTTGGTTTGGTATTGATAAAAAGTTTCGGATTTTAGATTTAGAAAAATATGAGAAATCGAAGTCGAAGTCGAAGTCGAAATCAATGGGAATTAATAACGATGATGTAACGAATGATGATGATGATGAATTCATAAATGAATTTGCAAGTGAAATCCCAGAATCTCAATTTTAATCAATTTCAATTTAATAGAAATTATTTGTGTAATTAATAATAATAAATGCTTCTCTTTATAGGTCACCTTAGTCATTTAAACTTAATCCATTTACCACACAACTAACTTGGTGATGGACAAATCAATAATATCCCACATTACGTAATTCCGAATTTTTATTTATCCATCGGAAAAATCCTAATCGGGAAAACCCAGCCAGCCGTGTATAAATTGATCATGATATTACAACTTTCTTCTTTCCAAAATTGATTAATAATCAATCAACTCAATTAAAATGGCCTCAATTTGCACTAAAACTCTTAAATTAAACACTGGCGCTACTATCCCATCCATTGGCTTGGGTACTTGGCAGTCACCAGATGAAGAATGTTACAACGCTGTTGTTTCTGCACTTAAATGTGGTTACAGACATATTGATACTGCTAGAGTTTATCAAAATGAAGAAGCAGTTGGTAGAGCAATTAATGATTATTTAAAAGAAACAGGGACCCCAAGATCAGAACTGTTCGTCACTACTAAACTTTGGTGTACCGATTTCCAAAACCCTGAAGCTGCTCTTAAGAAATCATTAGAAAGATTAGGTTTAGATTATATTGATCTTTACCTTATGCATTGGCCATTAGCTATGAAATCTGGTGATCAATTATTCCCATCAAAATCAGATGGGACAACTGCATCTCTTTCTTTTGAAGAATGGTCATACATTGACACTTATAAGCTTTTACAAAAAGTTTTACCATTAGGTTTAACTAAGGCAATTGGTATTTCCAATTTTAACATTGCTAAGATTGAACATCTCTTAAGTGACCCTGAAGTTAATGTTATCCCAGCTTGTTTACAAATTGAACTTCACCCATATTTACCACAATTCGAATTAGTTGAATTTGCCAAATCAAAGGGGATTGTCTTAGAAGCTTATTCTCCATTAGGTTCTACTGGTGCTCCAATTTTAGAAAATAAAGTCTTGATTGAATTGGCTGAAAAATATTCAGTTTCACCAGCTACAATTGCTATTTCTTGGGGTGCTCAAAGAGATATTGTTATCTTACCAAAATCTGTTAACCCAGTTAGAGTTGAATCTAATTTAAAGGTTATTACTTTATCAGCTGAAGATGTTGAAAAGATCAACGATATTTCCAAAACTAAAAATAAGAGAGTTGTTGACCCAAAATGGGGTTACGATATCTTTGGTACTGATGCCAAGTTTAACTAAGTCCGTTTACTTTATTTTCATTTTCATTTTTTTCATTTTTTATTTATAATGTTATTTATTTATTTAAAAAATCATTGAACAATCCTTCATCAATTTGAATTCTAGCAAATAAATTAGAATAAAATTCTAAACCTTGATTAAGATTATTTAATACTTCAATATATCCATTATAAGTTGAATTTAAATTTTGTAATGCTTCAGTTCTTTCTGGTGAAATTTTAATATTAGATTTTAATTTTAAGAATTTTTGAAATTTATTATTAAAATCTAATTTTGTATTTGAAACAATTGATTTAATTTCATTTAATTGTTGCAATTCATCATCGAATTTATTTAAATAACCATTTAATAAATCATCAAAATTCAAATTTTTATTAGTTTTATTAGTTTTAAATCTTAAAATAATATCCGTAATTATATCCTTTTCTAATGTAGTTAATTTTAAATCAAGTGAAGATTTTAAATTACAACATTTAATTTCTAATTGATCAAATTCTTTTAACAATGATTGAATCATACTTAAATATTCAACTAATTCAGGATTTAAACTTTCAATATTAGCTTGAGGGATATAATCATTTAATGATTGAATAGTTTTAAATAAATCTAAAAATGGTTTTAAATCATCAATTTGTTTATTTATTGTTAAATCACCATCTTCACCTTTAATAATATAACCATTTAAAGTTTTAAAATTTTTAATTAATTGAATAAAATTAACATCATCAATTTCAGGTGCATGATTAATTTTAATCATAATATCATCTAAAATTTCTTTACAATTAATTCTTAAACCATGTAATTTATTCATTTCATTAATAATTGAATCAATGAATCCATTTTCTAATATAAAATCACGATAATGAATAACTGATTCTGGGATATTTTGAGGATTTATAGATTCTAATTGGGTATAAATTTGTGAATCTTGTAAAAAATCTTTAATATCAATTATTAAAAATTCAATTGGGGTTTTAATTTCAATTTTAATATATTCTTTAATTTTCAACATTAATTCTTTTGATTTATTAATTACTGTTAATGGGACTAGAGATTCAAATATATGACGTTCTTCCATATAATTTTGATAAAAATCATTACTTATTTCTTTTGGTATAACAGATTTTGAAAGTTCCGCATTTGGTATAGATTTAAAATCATCAAAATTTAAAATTTTTTGTAAATGAATTGTATCATTTTCTCTAATTGCAATTGGTAATCTTTTATTAATTATTAATTTCAATTGTTTAGAATCATTCATTAATTCTGAATTATTAATTTCAGGTTGTGAATTCAAAATTAAATTTGCTTGTTTTAAATATGATATTTCATCACCGAATTTTTCCTTTTTTAGTAAATATTGTGAATATCTAAAAAGTGTTGAAGCTTCAAAATGAATTGCCTTAAATTGTAAAAAATCACACCAATTATTATCGAATTTATCACTAATTTTAGCAAATTCATATGATTTTTCATATAATATGGAAATTTGTTTACTTAATTTTAATAAAACTGTATCCTTTATATTATCATCTTTAGATTTAACCCAAAATGATTCTTGTGCTTGAGCTAAACATAAATTAAGTAAACATTTAATTGAATTAGAATTAAGATCAAATTCATTATCATCATCATTAACATTGGATAAAAATGATGAATCATTTTTTAATAATTGTAACATTAATTCAAAACATCCAGCTGAATATTGGAAAAAAATCCCCATTGATTTTAATTCTTTTTCTTCCAAGGCTAATTGAGAATAAACACTCGATAATTGATATAAAATATTCAATAATTCAAATTTAAATGATGAACAATTAATAAATTTCTTTTTATTATTAAATGAATTCGACCATTGAAATTCAATCCCAATTTCCCCCTGATTAAATTGATCATTTAATAATTGAATAAAATTATAATATCTTTTTAAAATGATTAAACTATTCAATGAAATTTCACATTTTGTTATCTTATTTCTTAAATCATCGATATTTTTCAAATCTTGTTTGAATTGACGTGATGATTGATGATATTCTTTATCGATTATCGCACTAATCCCGTCTTCTATACTGACAGGTTTTGTCTGTTTCAAAGGTAAAGAGATCAACTTGTTCTTCATCGCGTAATCCAGCGCGTTGAAAACAAAACAAAAATAAATATATATGTAAATAAAAACAAAAAAAAAAGAGACAGAACGAAAAACGAGAAATATCACCAAAAAGCTGATCTCAATAATAACGTCTCAATAAGTTCACATAAACAACATCTCATAAGCTATAAACAGTAATCTATAAATTTGCTTCCCTTTTTGTGTTTTTTTCCCTTTTTTTCATTTGGGCGGCAACATCAAAAAAAAAACCGTTGTGCATGCAGCGATGACGTTAGAAAACTGCATAAATTTCAACAATAAGAAACAATTTTGATGCCAAGCAAATTTCTTGTGACGCATTAATATAGCAAACTAAACAGTTATATACTGATCAATCCTTTGATTCTTTTATTAGCAAATTTATATATTGGCCAATATCTGATTTTTCCAATTTATAATTGATAAGATCTAGATCGGCTAATAATAATGGTATATCAAAATCATTATTATTATTATTATTAATCGATTGATTTGTTTCTTCATTATTTTGATATTTTATTAAAGTGGATGAATTAATTGAATAAATTTGAATTAAATTTAATTTTAATCTTTGAAAAATAATTAATGATTTAGCCATTGATAAATATTTATACCAATCATTAATATCTGATTTTTCATTTTCATAAAATACTAATTGATAATGTTGAATAATTATTTGTGATTGATTTAATAATAATTTTTCAATAAATAAAATTATATCTAAAATTTCATTTAATTTAGTAAATTCAATATGTTTCAAATTAATTGCAAAGAATGCTGATAAATGAATAATTTTTAATGAATCTTGATAATTCAATTTATTCAAATATTCTAAATTTAAATGTTGATTAATAAATTTAAAAATTGTTTGATAAAATTTATTTAATTTAACATTTGAATTCGATGTTGAAATTATAATTATGAAATATTTCAAAAAATAATTACATTTAATAACATTTAAACCTGGATAATTTTTCAATGCATATTGTGAAGTTAATTTAAATGAATTTAAATAACATGATTCAACTAAATTAGAAAATGAATTGAATAATTTTTTATGCATTGAAATTGCCATTGATTTAATTAAATCATTTTTAGATATTTCTAAAGCTGAAATTGTTGGGAAACAAACCATTGGAATCCCAAACCCAAATTTAACAGATAAATTAAGAAATTTAATTGCATTAAAACTTAATTTTGAATTAGAATCTAAACAATATTTCAAAATTAAATTAAAATATTTTGAATTAATATTTGAACAAATTGAATTAATTTCATCATTTTTACTATTCCCATGATAAACATCTAAATCAAATTTATTAGTATCTGATGAATTGATATTATTATTATTCAAATTTTCTAATTTTTCAATATTTTCCATGAATTTTATAATATAATTAATTAGAATAATTTTAATTTCATAATCATTACCTTGGAAACCATCATTTAATATTTGAATAATTTTTGAATATTTAAATAATTTTGGATGTGAAATAGAAATATTTAATATATTTTCAATTAAAACTAATTTCATCTTATAATCATAACCATTTGAATAAAAGAAAATCATTAAATTAACTAAGAATAACATAATTGATTCTTTTTTTATACCTAATGGTATAAATAAATAACGGACTTTTTCAAAATTACAAAATTTCCCAATTGAACTTAAAATGAATAATAATCTCTTTATTTTTAAATCACCAATTTTTTTTGAATCAGAATTTTTAAAATCTAAAACAATGTTAATAATTTTAATTGTTAAATTTGCTAATATAATCAATTTTTTATCATCATTTTTAGATAATTTCCATAAACATTGAACTGCCTCATTTAATTCATTTGAATAAAATTTAGTTAAATTAATAATTAAAAGTTTTCTTAAATTTTCATAAAATTCATCATCAGATTTTAAATTACTTAAGGATAAATTGAAAACTCTTAATGTATGAAAAGTTAATTCCCCCTTTTCACCACCATCTAAATTTGATGAAATAATATATGGTTTTAAAGAAATCAATTGATTTAAATTTAAACAAGTTGAATCTAATTGAACAAATATTGCCAATACAGCCATTAAATCATTAGAATTAAAATTTAATGTAATTTTTTCAATAATTCTATTAACTATTAATCTTAATGATTGACCAATATTAGATCTATCCCTTGAATTCAAACTTATTTTTTCATTATTAAGTGATAATAAAAATTGTTGAAATTTTTCCCAATTGGTATTTGAAAATACAAATGTTAAATTATTCAATAATGTATCAATTTTTCTTTCCCTTTTAAGAATTTCATAATCAGTTTTCCCATTATTCAATTCAGCCAATTGATAAAAAATTAAAAAACATAATTGTTCCTTAACAAGTTGTACAATTGAATCATCCTGATCAGTTAGTTTCCCCACTAAGCAATTAAAAATATTATTCATAATTTCCCCGTTTTTATCATTATCATTATCATCATTATCAAGATTATCACCACTGGATAAATAAATCATCATTAAAAGTTTAAGACATTTTTTTTTAATGAGTAAACTATTTGATTGATTAAATAATTTAATTAAAATTGATGAATATTTTTTAATTTCTAATTCATTTGAATTATGATATTTAATAAATAAATTAAGAATTGCATCTGTAACATTTGAATAATTTTCTAAAAGTTTAATTTCTAAAATTGATTTTAATTTAATTAATAATTCAGGTTCATTATCAATTAACATTGCTAAACATTTAATTGCACTTGTTCTTATTTTAATTTTCGTATTATTAATCATATTTAAAATGAATTGAATTAATTGTTGATAATTCTCACCAATAGATTGACTTAATAAAATTTTACCATACCCAATTTCCAAATCTTGATCCATTGTCGTTTCTGGGTCTTTTTTGAACCCAACATCATATTTAACTTTGAGTAAATTGGTAATGGCATTGTTAACCTCACCAATAAATTCTTCATCCCTTTCATATTCAGATGAATTAATCAATTGATTTTTGAAATCGAATAACCATTTTAAATATTTGATCCAATTAAGTGAATTTTGTTGTTGCTGTTGTTCATTCTTAATAATAATTTGAAAATATGTTTTATTAAATTGATTAAATTTACTATTATTTATTAAAATTGGGATTTCATCATTCCCCATTTCTGTAAATTCATTTTTCAAAATTATTAATTTATTAATTATCATTCCAATTATCTCCAATATAAATGATTGAATATTAACTGTTACATTTGTTGAATTAATAAACAATTTAATTGCCAATTGTAATAAAGAGGATAATAAATTTTCAATATATGGGTATTCATAATCAGTTAATAAAGAAATTAAATCCCCCAAGACAAATTCTAAAGATTTTTTAACATTTGTGAAATCATTAACAAGTTTTTTAAAAATCAATTTATTAATGAAAAAACACATTTTATTAACTGAATTAATTCTATTATTAACAACTTCATTTAATTTTTCATTAATATTTTGAATTAATTGTTGATCTGATTTCCCCAAACGAGGTTGTTCAATAAGATTGAAATAATTTTTATTCAATTCGAAAATAATTGAATCATCATCAACTTGAATCATTTTAATTAATAACCATGAAAAAACTAAAATGGAATTTTTCCGTAACCTTATTTGTTTAGTTTTAGTTTTCAAATTAGGTAAATTGTGTAAATTATCTAATAACTCTTCTAAAATGATTTTTCTTTCTTGTTCCCCCATTTTAGAATAAATATTTAACAAAACTTGTGCTTGTATTTGTCTAGTTGTTTCAAATTTGGTAAAGAGTAAAATTGAATGAACATTAGGTTGGAAAATTCCCCTTTTTAATACATAAATTAATGAATTTGAAATGTTTTCATTTGGTGGTGGGTAAGAATCCCAATATTGAATAATTAAAAGCATGATATCATTGTATTTTTGTAAAAAGGGAATGAATTGTTGTTGTTGTTGTTGTTGTAAATTATGTGAAATGAAATAATTATTTAAATCTGTTAATTTAATAATTGATTGATAAATTATCTTTACTTGATTTTCAACGAATTTTGAAAATTTCAATAATAAAATGGATAATTTAATAGATGCAAACCAAATTTCAAGAACTTGAATCAGTTGTTGAAATTCTAAAAGATTTTTAGTTAATTTAAATTCATCCCATTCTAAATCTAATAAAATTGTTTCAATTGGGTCTAAAATTAATTTTTTAATCATATTAATGATTTCATCGGGTAAAACATCAATTTTAAGTAAATAAGTTTGTAATTGGGATAATTGACCTATATTTAAAAAATGTTCACCTGGGTAAATTAAATCAAAGCAATTGAATTCCTTTGTGGATAAAATACCAATGATACCATTAACATTAACATCATAATCATTATTCAATTCCAAAGAAGGTGTATAATAATCGAATTGTGCCTGTTCAATCTTAACACGTTTAACAGGTGATTCGTTTTCATTTTTAATGGGAGATGATGAGGGTATAGGATCAGAAGCTTTTCTCTTATTGGACGACGCTTCTTTGTAATCATTTGGGGTAACAGTTTTCACATGATCAAGAATAAACTGTTCTAATTCAGTGAAGACAATATCATCACTAAAATTTGTTATATTATTATCATAATCATCCCCCGTTCTAATTGATTTATCGAATTTAATAAACTGAGTTAAATCATTATCATTTTTCAAATTTTTCATATCATTAATGATAGCTTCGTCAATGGTGGTAGATAAATCATCCTCATCATTATCATTATCATTATTATTACTTGTTTGTAATTGAATCTTATTAGTATGAACATTAATAGAATTAGTTGAATCTTTTAATGATGATGAAAGTTTAGGAATTAAATGCCCCGTTGGGGGGTTATGTGCCCAAAAAACCAGCAATTTGTCATCATCATTAACATCTTCTAATTCTATATCATCATTTGGTGAGTCAGAATTTATCCTAGCCCCAGCAGACATACGTATTAATATGATATAACGATAAGAAAGATCTACACATATACGCGTCGCAAAAAGAGCAAGAAGAAGAAAAAAATTAAAAAATTGTGTATTAGTGTGTGTATCTCTATTTTAATTTATCAAACGAAACCATGAGTAGTGAAATATTTACTAGTAATACAGTATCGACTAGTGATGATAAGAATATTGTATTGGATAAACATGCTAAATGGGTTATTGAGGATATTATATTACCACAATTACCTGAAATTAAGGAAACATTAGCATATTGTCTTGAATTAATAAATGATTCAAATGAATATAAATTACCAATTTCATCATATAATAGTGAAGAAATTAAAGGTGTAATTACGAGAAAAGGTTGGGAAATAACTAAACTTAATTTAGATTTAAAAATTGAAAAATTTGGTGGATTTGGTAAATTTAAATTAATTAAATCAATTTTAATTAGGCAATTATTAGATTGTTATGATTTAATAGATAATTGTGTTTCACAATTGGGTAAATTAATTAAAAATGAAAATTTAGAACCGTTTTTATTTTTAAAATTAATTAAAACAATCATTAATGGTATTAATTTAGCAATTAAGAATTTAATGGAACCAAATGAAGGTTATATTTGGCCAAAATTAAAATTAAAGAATAATTTTATGAATCCTAAATTACCAAAGGAATTATCAATTGATTTAAATTTATCACATAATGAAATTTGTATTGATATTTATATATTAAAAGTTATAACAGTTGATCCATGGGGGGTTATAACTGATAAGGAAAGAGGTAAATCATTTTTAGATGATTTAAGGACTAAAATTTCAAAAGAAAGGGGGAAACCAATTTTTAAAATTGTTCAAGAAGAATATGAAAAGACAAATAGAGGTAATAATAATAATATCTTGTTTAATAATTTATTTGGGAATAATTTATCAAGTGTTTTAAAGAATTATGATGAATATCTGTCAAGTTGTATTACATTGAGTTATGATGATGATGATGATACCAATAATAATAATAATGATCAGAATGGTGGTAAGTATTATGTTGGGAAAATTGAAGATCATAAAGCTGTTGTTACAAATGACCCAGTAATTTTACAAATTGGTGTTAAATTAGCAGGTGTTGAAAAGGCAATGAGGGTTATGAGTGGGAATTTGGAAAATTTAGTCCAATAAGAGGAAGAAACCATCTAATAATCATATAATAAAATACCCCCCCCCCTTCCCCTCATTCCTTTAAATGCGAACCCATTAAATAATAATATACAGTGAATTAATTTAAATATAGCCAATAATAGAATACCATCCCTTATCAATACTTTGCATTTATTATTTCATAAATTCTAGTGTATTCGTTTAGCAAGTCCCTCTTTTGATTTGAGGGGATATTCAATGCATCATCCATGACTGTTGCAAATACCACGTGAGGGGGGGTTCCTAGAGTGTATGTAGACTTCTGGGCTGTCTTCTTAGCACTAACCAAATTGTTTACAGCTTCACTTAATAGCGTGTTATCCATAATAGTACAAGCTTTCCAATAAATAAAAAAAAAAAACACTGTTTCAATTTTCATGTCGTGAAGAAAAAATGAATTTCCCTGCATTTTATGTACCTGCATAATAGAAATTAAAATTTACGAGACTGTGCATGTGCATAAGCCATGGTGCATGATCATTTTACAGTTCGGTATAAAAACCCCCAAAGAATCCCCTTTTTGGAAATAAGTAGAAGAAGAAGAAGTAGAAGGCAGTTGGGGGGATGGAACGTAGGCTTTATTATGAGCATGCTACTAAGAAGTATATACTTCTCACTGAAGAAGAAGCAGCTTCACAATTAAAAGCTTTGTTAATTACAAAGGCCGTTGAAACTAACAATCCATTAAATTCACAACGACGTTCAAGGGGTGGGTGTTTAACATGTCGTAAGAGAAAGAAAAGATGTCAAGAGGATAAACCTGTTTGTTTCGAATGCCGGAGACTAGGGATGACATGTCAATGGCCAGTTCCTGGTAAGGAAAGGAAAAATAGGAATAAGAAACTTGAATTGAAGGCTGATGAAATGTACCATGAGGTTCATGGAGTGATTAAAGTCTTACGAGGAGTGGTACAGTATAGAATAGGTGACACGACTAATGAAACAACGAATGAACGAAAGAATGAACGAACGTAGCAACAACAACAACAACAACAACAACAAGCGATGTTTATAATACCCAGTTTCTGTTTAGCAACTCTAAATTAGCTCACAATAGCGTGCGCCGTTTTACTTGTATTAAACCTAGGTTTAGCCTAGTAAGTTTAGTAATCCTATTAAGCTTAGTAAGCTTAGTTAGTTGGCCGCTTTGTGCCCGAGATGCCGGTTCAGTCGCATTGTTAAACGTTCGTTTGTTCTCTGTACACAGTCTAATTGAGAAAGAAAAAGAAGGAAAAAAAGAACATTGAATTTCAATAAGGTCACGTGATCATATAAGTAAATGTGTGTATATGAAAATTAAAATTAAAATTAATAGTGTAAAATCAAAATCAAGATTTGTTAAAGAAGAACAAACAATATAATGGGCAATCTCCTTTCTACTTCATTTGCACCAGAGTGTAATGATCTCAAACAAGAGTATGACAATTGTTTTAACACTTGGTACTCTGAAAAGTTCCTCAAGGGGAAGGGTGTTAATAACGAATGTGAAGTCTTTTGGGATAAATATAAGGAATGTTTAGATATTAATTTACAAAAACAGGGGATTTCTAAATTATTAGATGAAGCACGTGAAGATGAGAAGAAGGAGAATGAAACTAAGGTGAATTAACATAGAAATTATTAATTTTCCATAACTTGTACATATATATGTAAATTTATTTATTAAAGCATACAGATTTAACTAATAAAGAGACAGTGCGCGTATAGTCATTATAACTAAACTGCATTTATTAATAAAAATTAACTTCCTTCTATAAACTCTATATCAAATTATGAATAATCATCAAAATCATCCTTGAATCCATCCAACTGATTCTCACCTTCAACTGCACCTTCATTATCACTCTCACTCTCATCATCACTTTCACCAGGTAAAGCTAAACCAGGTGTAACACCAACAATAGCATCATCCCTTTTCATTTCCTTTAATAATTTTCTTTCAGCTCTTTCCCTATTTGAAAGTACAGCTTCATGAATATCATCTTTATTAAAATTCCTCCTATTTCTTAAATTAAAAACTTCATTTTGTAAATTAATTAATTCATCATCATTTAATCCATCTAATTTTAATAATTGTTCAATTTGTGAATTTATCCTTTCTTTTATAACTTTATTATCACCATTTGATAATTTCCCCTCAAAATTAACTAATTTTTCAAATTCTTGATTTTGTTTATTATATTTATTAACTTGTTTTCTTAATTTAATTTGCCTTTTACGTTTAATTTGTTTAGATTTTGAAATATTTAATTGATTTTTACTAATTAATTCAATTTTAGAACCTTGAGATTTGTTCTTTTTAGAATTGGAATTTGTTTGTTTATTAGTTTCAACGTGTAAATAATCAGATAGTAAATTGTCCACAAGCTTCTTGCTAGATTTTTTACTCGTTTTCGTTTTGAACATTATTGCGTAGTTAATATATAGTTTAGCGTGTTAGATAAAAAGAGAGAGAAAAAAAAAAAAAAAAATGAAATTGAAAATAAGGAAAATATTTTCTATTGAAGGAAAATGAAATACATTTGGGTTTTTTAAATTAAAATTCAATATAATCAACTCAACTCAAATCAACTCAGATAATATCTTTATAATGAATAACTACTAATATCTCGTTAACTAATTTATTTAATTCAGGAATCTTTAAAATTTGTTACAAAGTAGAGAAATAAATTTTTGAGTCACGTGACGAGTCAAAATGGTCAAAGACAATTCTTCCTTTTATAACGATTGATCTTCTACGCATTAAACATAAATTAATTCACTTGCTCAGCGTGTGTTTACAATCATCGTTCATATTCATAAAATCATTAAAAATAACATAAAATAAAATAAAATAAAAATAAAATAATCCATTGATAAAACCTGTTCAATCTAAAGTTTAGCCTTTAACATTTCTGCGGATAAAACTTCTTTTAATTCCCTTGAAGCAATAGTTAAACATTCACCCATTCCATTAACATCTAAACCTAATGCATTATCTACATTATAAGCAGTTATATTAACATGAATCCAATCATTATTAACCATATAAGCTAAACCAAAACCTTCTTTAACAACAGGTGCCCAACCATAACCATTAAATTTATCACTTGATAATTGTGATGTTGAAAGGAACCATTTTGATGAATAATTAAAAATTGGGTTATTAAAAAATTCTTTAACATTAGTATCATTAACATCTTCATTAATCATTTGTTTAAGACCGAATAAATGTCTATCAACCCCATAACCATTTGATGCTAATTTAATATAATCACCATGTGATTTAAGTGCAGAACGGAATGCATTAATACGTTCAGTATTTGTTGATAATGGATTTTCCCAAATTTTAACAAATTCAACAGTTTCTTCACTAACAGTTCTACAAGTTTCAGTTCTACCTTTAAAATATTTTCTAGTTGATGCACTTTCATAAGTTGGTCTACAAGTACCTGTATGTTTAAAATAAGCTAATTGAAGTAACATTTGCATAAATGAATCTGGTGAACATTTAAATAATTTCATTTCCTTTTTACCTAAACCAAAATTTTGCCAAACTTTAATATCTAATTCATTAACCCTTGATTTAAATTTTGAAATTTCATCCTTAACTGATTTTTCAATTGATTCATTAATTTCAAATTTTAATTCTTCGAATTTATTAGGAGTTGATTGACCAATATTAAAATCATCATTTTCTAATTGTTCTAATTTACCAACTAACCAATCATTCATACTTAAAGTTGGTGTACCATCCATTCTTGAATGTTCACCTAAAAATCCAGATTCACCATTTGGTGTAACAAACATTTGAATTGGTTTATCAAACCATCTATTTTGAGAATTTTTATCTAAACCAAACCAACAATTTTTAGATTTTTCCTCTCTATTTTTTGGTTCAATTGAATCAAGGCAAATAACAAAAATTGATTTATTAATATCATCTAAAATTGTTTGATTTTTTGGTGAAATTGATTTTAATTCTTGATAATTTTTAAACCAATCATCTCTATTTCCACCAGTTAAAATACCAATTGGTACAACAGGATTACCTAAATTACTAATTGTTTTAATTGCATCTAATGATCTAATTAAACTTGATAAATCAGTTGTTGATTGATCAACTTGTAATTTAAAAAATCTCCCATTTGAAATAACAATAACAAATTTATTTTCTTCATTATTAGCTTGAAAAATTTCAGTTGAATCTCTAAATTCCCCAGGGATTCTACCATTATTAAACATGAATTTAAAACTTTCCATACAAAATGGTGAACCATCTCTTTTAATTTCAGGTTCAATTTGTTCAGATTCAACTAATGAAGCATAATAAGTAACTAATTGAATAATACCTGCAGCTTTATGAATTTGTGATTTACCAACTAATTTATTAATTTCTCTATGAGAGAAAAAATAAGAAACATATGGTGAAACAGGATCCCTATAATCTAAATAAGCATAATTATCCCAAAATTCACCAAGCCAATTACGTTTATCTGAAGCGAATAATTTTAATTTTTCTTGTAATTGTTTACCTTTACCTTGTTCGAATTCATCAATAATTTTAACATAATCAATATATTGTTTATCATTTTTACCATTAATATAATAAGGTAAAATTGATTTCTTGTATAATTTTAAAGTATCTGATAATTCAGGTACAGGTAAATTAGGAAGTGAATCTTGGTATTTGTAAAGGGAACCTTTTGTCATTGAAGTTGATAATTGTCTTAAAGGTATCTTTGTTGTTATCATATTAACTAATTTAATTATATAAAAATTTAAAATTTAGTTATCGTGTGTGGGAATTTCGGGTCAATAAATACTCCGAATAAGCGGAGTATTTTTTCGGCTCAGCGGTGCTCAGCTCAGCTCAGCAGTCACTCACAATTTAATTTACAAGTTCATATAGAAAACAAGCATTAGAGTCATTTGATTGCCCATTAAATTGAGAAAATCCCCTTCCACCTCTTGAAACTGCCAAAACCCCACCAGAATTTTTCAAACAGGAAACATTTCCCCTTGAATTACTAGGAACTGTTAAATATGGGACTCCCCCTTTCCCTTTATAATTTAAATCATAAACTCTTAAATTATCAGAACCACCAATTAAAAGTTGATTATTACCAATTCTAGTAATTGCCCCAACAGCTGCTGGCATTGAAATTTCCCTTAATGCTTCTTCTTTATTAGGGAATCTTATATCGAATTCCTTAATTTGTCCCTTTGCCCCCCCAGCAACGAAAAATGATTCTCCATTTTGTGACCAACAAGCTCCTGTACACCACACTGATTTTGTCATGAATGATAAGGAAGTGGTAGCAATACGTGTATCACATATTGAAACCCCACCATCAATACTAGCAGTTAAGAAGATTGTACCACTATTACTATTATTAGTTGTAGTTGTAGGTGTCGTTGTTGTCTCATCATCAGACCCAAACAGAGATGCATTGTCATTATCTTCATTGTGATTATCCTCATTATTAAGTTCTAATGGTAAACATTGATCAGGACGCCATTCTATTACACTTAATTGACCTGAACAATTCAATTGAGAAATAGCTTTACCTTTATCTAAATCCCATAGGACACATTTTCGATCCCAAGAACCTGAAAGAAATTTCTTATTTGTACTATTATCTAATTCAATACAACTAACAACATCATTATGACCATATGAACCTTGATAATTATTTGATTGTTTACCATTACGAAAATAATATTGAATTTTACCAAAACTATGTCTTGCATTCATTAAACTTATACCACCATTTTTTAAACCTGATAAAACCCAAAATCCATCAGGGTCACATTCTAATGAATAAACTGGTGAAATTTCAGGTATATAATTACCATCAGTGGTTGATTGTATTATTATATTATTATTACATGGTATTTCATTTTCCCAATATCCTTCTAAAACACCACCATATGAAACAGAATCCATTATTGTATGTTTTTGTGCAACTGTTAATGGGGTTTCACCACAAAGTGATTTTGCTAAATTATATTTACGAATGTATCCATCTTCACCTCCAGTGAACATATATTTAGGTCCACGTGTTAGACAAATCGTATTAGTTGGTCCACCAATAGGGAATGCAACTTTAGGAATAACATCAATAACATACTTTGGTGTATCCATTGGTGTACTTACTGTGTGTAGATGTATCTATATAGACACAACACGTTTAGAGAGAAAAAAAAATACAAATTGTAACAAAAAAAAAAAATATCCTGATGTTCAATGTATTTCTTTAATAATGGAAAACGCTGTTTTAACAACCAATTTATGTTATGAATACCCAAATTCTACACGTGGGTTACATGATCTTTCATTAAAAGTCCCAAGGGGTCAAAGATATTTAATTGTTGGACCAAATGGTGCTGGTAAATCAACTTTACTAAAAGTTTTAGCTGGTCAAAAATTAATTAAATCTGGATCTATTGAAATCTTTCAAATTGACCCATTTGATTTAAGAATTAAAACTGATAAGAAAATTATTTATCTGGGTACTGAATGGGCTAATAATGAAATTATTAAAAGGGATATAAATGTAACAACTTTAGTTAATTCAATTGGTGGTAATAATTACCCAGAAAGAAGAGATGAATTAATTAATTTATTAGATATTAATATTAATTGGAGAATGAATAGATGTTCAGATGGTCAACGTCGTCGTGTTCAACTTTTAATGGGTTTAGTTAATCCTTGGGATTTATTATTATTAGATGAAGTTACAATCGATTTAGACGTTTTAGTTAGACAACGTTTATTAAATTATTTATCACAAGAAACAATTAATAGAAATTCAACTGTTATTTATGCAACTCATATTTTTGATGGTATGGGTCATTGGCCTAATAAAATTTTACATTTAGTTAATGGTTCAATTGTTGAATCTTTTAATGATGATGATGTTTATTATGATGATAATATTAATGATGTTAAAAGAGATGGAAATGGTAAAGTTACATTACCAAAAACTGATTCTTTACATCCTTTAGCTGTTGATTGGTTGTTAAGGGATCCTAATGAGTAAGTGTAGCGAAGCGAATACTATACAATACAATACACTTAGTGATCTGCAATTACTTGCAAAGTATAAGTAATTTTTTTAATATTACTTAGCTATGTACTATTATTTTAAATGATTACACTATATATATAAAAACTTACTGTGGTTTAAGCATAGTTAAGTGAATTCCCAAGCAAATATAAATATGTTAAGAAGTAAGTTAATTAATATTAAAGAATAATTATAAAATACTATTTTTAGATAACAAGTATCACCCATACAAGTTAATCAACCACCTTTATTTAATTTTATTCTGTAATATTACTTCATTTATACACTGGAAACGGGTATCAAAAGCAGCTTTAAATTGGCAAATAACATTTTATGCGGCTGCGTATTTTTTGTCTGTTAATATTACAGAACCATTTTATATTACATAATAATATGATTCATTAAAGTTAACAAGAGAAGAATTGGGTAAAAATGGGGTTATAAGTTCAATTGTTTCTCATGCAGGTGATAACAAAGGGTAAGAAGGGTTCTAAGAAAAACTAATATTAATATTAATATTAATATTAATAATATTACTTTTCATTATCATCCTTTACATACTATATATGTTTATTCTTTGTCATAAATATTCCATTTATAATATATCTAATATTTAATTTATATATTATCCACTTTTTTCATCAACTATTAAAGGTATCAAAATAGTAATCTATTTTTGTGTGCTCAGCAACTTTCATACTTTAGATATATTAAAAGTGTTATAAATCACTTGATTATTACAACGTAAACCCTAGATATATATACGCCTGCGAATAGACATAACGCAAGGGAATACACACATTAGCGCTCATGTGATATTTTTGCGAGGAGGAAAAAAGACCATCATAAAGATGGCCAAAAAAACCTCCTATACTATACTCTATACAATACTATAAAGAATAAATATTATACAGAATAAATACTATAAAGTATCTATTCTTACCTTTGTAGCACCCACCACTCCCAATCACTTTGCACCACCTATGATAATCCACCAGTTTGAAATTGGAATCGACAATTGATTTGATGATTCGCCTACCATGGGGTAAGGCCTCCAATGATGGGATTACAGCTAACGCCAACCACCATTGGGAATAAATATACAAATACCAATTGGGACCATCATTGTCTGTGTACCTGGCAATGTTGATAGATCCCAACCGATAATTGTCTTCAGTTGAACGTCTGATAAGCTATTATCCAATAGCAAACCAAGTTGTCAACTGGAGTATTATCTAGGCAATAATGGCAGCACACATGAGAATTCAATTGCCTCTAATAACCGGACAGAGTATTAAAATGGATTCACCCTAAATTAAAACTCATTCAATTAGCCAACAGGTCACCTACCCCTGGTGGACTTTGGATGTTGATGGTAAACGGTACCAACACCGAAGCCTTAATAAAGTTAGCTGTTCAAATCTATTAACCTATTAACGTGGCCATCGTTAAAATAGTTCTTCGATTTTCCCTGCTTACTCCCCAAATCATTGGCTCTCTTGTCGATTCCATCTTCGCACTAGGACTATGTCTTTGTTTGAAGGTAAGAATGATAGTTAAAGAAAAGAAGAAAGTGGTGGTTGGTAGTTGTAAAAAAAATTGGGGGGTCAATTCCTTTAAATACTTTTTTCATGAGCAAATTGCCCTACTGAGCAAATCCACGACAAATATTTTTGTGATGTTGTGATACATCATTAGGGGTTATAAATTAAAGGTTTGATATTAAAAAGTTATAGAAATAAATTGTTTGCATGTACAGATGTAAAAAAAATGAGTGGTGTCCAACATTTAAATTGGAAAAAATGCATATAGAAATTCTTATGCTGAGCATGAGCATTTTTTGCTAGTTCAACATAATCAATTTATATACTTTGTAACATTGTAAAATTAGTAAAAAATCAAGGTTGTTATATTTGCTATTAGCCAAACAAGTCAAACGTAAATTATATATAGATGTATATAATTATTTTTTTTATAAATAGTTCTTTTAATAAATAATTCCTAGAAAAGAACTTTATTCTTTTCTTCTGTATACTTTTTCTTCTTTAAGCGTTCATCATAAACCTGCGTAATTTAATTTATTAATTGTTGGCGCTTTGCGTTGTTTTAAATAAAATTAAAATAATGAATATTTGAATAAAATGCTAAATTAAAATTACTTGGCAACTAAAACCGTATATATTATATTAATTCCCCCTTTTAACTAGAAATACATTACACTTCATGGTTATTCAATTGTTTATCAATTTTTAATAAATTGAAAATTACTTGTTTTGCATAATCCATAAGCTTCCCACCTTCAAAACCTTGATTTTTGCTTTGAAAATGTACCTACCTAAACAACAAAGCTCATGAAATTGTTTAATGTACCTTTCTCCATTATTTAACATACTTATTGTCATGTAAAGTGATATAACTTTTTACTTTTGGTGCATTTATTTTTTTAAATACAAATACAAAGCTTATTGAATTTTCCAACTTTCTCCATATTTTTCATTAAAAATGATAATTAAAACCTACTCCTCAATTACTTTGTTAACCCACACACCTACTACACATTACTACGTATAAACTGTTTAGTTTTGACTCAAAGTTTCTATCACAACACATTTTTTGTCGCATATTAGCCATCGTTATCATTTTTTTTTGTTTCATTATGACAGATATTTTCACACCCCCAAAACACCCCAGTTAGACCCTTTCAAATACCAAAAGAAACTATTAATCACAAATGCGCTGCACTTCAGTATAGTCAAAACAACACACGTTTGTCTGCTCATTGGCCACCCACTTTCAATCCAAAAAAACCAGTAAAACACCCTCTCCCCTTCAGCTATTCTTTCTTATAGTGAAAACTCATATGTAATCGCTCTTAAACTGAAAGTAAAGTATTAAGTGAAAAAAAAAAAAATCAAATGAAAACGGCTGAACAACAGATATTTTAAAAATTAAATAAAACACACAGTTCTCAATACTCACACCAGAACACACATATGCCTTGGTTAACTTTCATACTAGCTGAGCATGTAAGCCCATTTTTTTTTCTTTTCTTTTTTTTCTTCTTCCCCATATTGTCATTTGCTTGCTTTTTCCCACAAACTTTCGCTTGTTAACAATCTGCTGAATAGCTTTTCGAAAAAAAAAAAAGTTATGTCTAAGAGAGGGGGGTCTGACCTTTCAGGCAAGGCCATTGGGAGTACAAAGAAGTCCAGGTCAACGTCTTGTTATCTGTGTCAAAAGAGGAAACAAAAATGTGACCAAAGACTCCCATCATGTACAAATTGTTTAAAAGCAAAAGCAGAATGTGTTAAACCTGCTAGATATGGGGATGTTAATAAACCAGTTGAAAAGGATGATTATACAATGTTCTTAGAAAAGAAAATCTTACAATTAGAATCAATGTTAGATGATAATAATAAAAAAAAATCAAATAAAACACCATCATTAAATAATAATAATCAACAACAATCTGAAAAATATGATAAAATTAGTGATTTAATTAATCAAAATTCTCATAACCCAATTTGTAAACCTAATTTTACAACTATTAATAAGGATAAGATTAAATCATCAATAATTGGTAATTCAAATTTATCACAATTTATTCAAATTTCACCATTTATTAATTTAGATCATAAATTATCAAAATCATTTCAAGATTTATATTTTCGTGGGGTTCAAATTATTTTTCCAATGTTTAATGAAGTTGAATTAACTTCTTTTAGAGAAAGATATTATAAATCAAATACTCAAAATGAACATTATCTTTGTTCGAGAATGTTTTTAATTAATTCAATTTCTGCTCTTCAATTAGAAAATTCAGGTAGATATAAAGGTCCTAGAGCATCTGAATTATTTTCAACTGGTTTAAGACATTTAATTTTAATTGAAAATACTCAATTAGATCAATTGAAAAAAATTCAATTATTATTTTTAATTGTTTTCTTCTTATCAAGATATGATAAAGATACTTCTAATATTCAATTATTAATTGCTGAATCAATTAAAATGTGTATGGAATTAGCACTGAATAAAGAAAAATCATATTTAAATATATCAGAAGAGGAAAAATTATTTAAATTAAGAATTTTTTGGTGTACTTATTTATTAGAAAGATCAATTTGTTTTGCAATTTCTAAATCTTTTACACTTAAAGAATCAAGAATTGAAATTAATGTACCAATATTCCCTGAAGATACTAAAAATATTTCATTTATTAATCAATCAATTAGAATTAAAAGAATTGAATCAAGATTCATTGAAAAATTGAAAATTTTAAATTCAATTAATAAATCTCAATTACCACAAGTTGAACAATTCTTTCAAGAATTACAAAATTGGAGAAATAATTGTCAACATTTTCAATCTGATTTCGAAAATGAAACTTTAAGTATGTTTTATTATACAGCAATTAGAAATTTAGTTCAACCATATTTAGAATTATTAGACCCTGAGAATAAACTTTTTAAAGAATGTCAAGCTGCCGCGGGGCAAATTTGTCAAACAATTAAATCTTTTCATCATAAAACATCATCAGGGTTTTCAATTTTAAATATTCATTTTACCTTCACTGCAGGGATTACATTAATTTATTGTCTTTGGCTTCAAAGGAATAGAGATGATATGAGAAGAAAATTATTAGGTGATGATAAAAAACATACTAGACCAACTGTTTCTGAAGAATTATTTACTGGTTTAGATGATTTAAGAGCATGTTCAATTTCACTTTATGTTATGGCTGAAAGAACAAAATTTGCTTTAAGTTTTAGAGATACATTTGAAGAAATTATGCATGCTACAATTGGGAATTTAATTTTACGTTGTGGGCCTGATTCAAGTGAAATTTTATTACCTTGGTATTCATCTCAATTAAAACAAACTCATCATCATCAATCATCAATTATTCAAACTTCAACTAATTCAGCATCAGCAGGTCAAAACATTAATAATAATAATAATAATAACAACAACAACAACACCACCACCACCACCAACAATAACAATAATTTAGCAACAACTACTACTACTACTGGGTTATCACCACTCAATCCTAATCAACCCGCATTTACTCATTCGAGGAGAAGTTCTTTACAATCTATACCAAGTTCGAAATTTAAATCAATTAGTACACCTGTACCTACTGCAACAACCCCTACTACAACAACGCCAACAACAACAACTACCAATTTAATCCCACCACCTAGACTGAGAGGTTTACCACCTGCAACAGTTAGAAGACCATTGAAGAATTTTGAAGTCCAATCAACTATTGATGTTCCAAAATCTGAAGAGGAAAGAAAGGAAGATGAAACTAGAATTAAAATGGGTAGATGGACGAGAAATACTATTCCTAAAGGTTTAAGTCATTTATTATCACCACAAGATCCACCGACTCCATTACAATCAACACCAGTTGGACCAATTAGTGAAACTAGTGGGAATGGACAACCTGGTGAAGATAATGGATCAATAGTTGATGAATCATTTGGTTCACCATCTAATTATACCCCAAGATTATTACCACCATTAATTTCTCAATTACCACCACAACATCATTCAAGGGGATCATTTTCAAAACATAATTTGGAAAATGGTCCGTTATCAATACCTAAATCAATTGTTTCAATTTCACCTATTGGTAATTCCCCAATTACTTTACAAAGTACTCATCAATTATATCAACACCATAATCATAATAATAATAATAATAATAACAATGATCCTCCACACCCACACCCACCTCTACCAATTAATCATGGTTGGTATATGGATTCAACAGTAAGTTCAGGTTTGCCAACAACAACTCTTTCTTCACATTTGAAGAATAACCATTTGAACGTTTCTGATTCAAATTTACTTTCTTCCAATAATTCCAATTCTAGTGAATCAAGTAATGGGAATATGACAACTTATTTCAATCCACAAATTCCTGAATTATTCCCCTTTGTTGGCCGTACATCTAATATGATTAATAACATTTCTGTTTGGACTGGTCAATCAGGTCAACAAATTCCTCAAACAGGTTTACATAAAAGAAATGATGAAAATGATATTCTTTATAGTAATTCATCACAACAACAGCAACAAATGGGGTTCATACCTGAAGAAGTTATTCCAATAACTCCATTTTATAGTGACATTCCAACAACGTCACTTTTAGTCCCACCTTCACAACATCTTTATAACCAGGGTTCAAGTACATCATTAGCTTCGACAATGATGAATTATCAACAACCACAATTACAACAGCAGCAACAGCAACAACAGCAACAACAACAAACGGGGAAAAATACTACTCAGGATCAATTGGATGCTGATAAGTTGTTGAATGGTGAGGAAGATTTTAGTTGGGAACACCAAGATTTTGGGTTCTTCCCTTGATCCAAAGTGTAAAATATCTTACTTGTACATTAATTATACTATATATATATACATTTCTAATAAACAAATTAAAATAATAAATTAATATGTGTGATCTTTGATTAAATCTTTATTGTCAGGATCCACAGGTTTATCCACCTCTGAACATAGATTTTTCTTTCTTTTTCATATTTTGTTAAAATTCAAATAAACAAGACAAATACACATAAATATAAGGATAATCCCCCCTCTTAAAAAATTTACAACCTATTATGACATACCATACCCCCTCGGGAAAAATACACACACACACACACACACACACACACACACACACACACACACACACACACACACACACACACACACACACACACACACACACACACACACACACACATATTCCAAAACAATAATTAATTATTCTTGACCAAACCCAATGGTATTCTCAACAGCGATAGTCAATTTCTTTTGTAAACTTTCATAATCCCTATAAGGTGGTAAATCGACTCTATTGAAACAAGTATGAGATTTTGGTAATTGATCAGCTTCACCTGCTTTTTCAATTGTGAACCTTCTTGGACCATCAGAACCTTGTAAATCTTTAAAACCATTAACAGGGATTCTTGAAGTACCTGTTGTAAATTGTAATAATCTAGCACGTTGTTCACTATCCCATTCAGTAATTGCTTGCCAAAACCATTGAATAACTTGATCAGATTCTTGATAACCACGATAATCAGTATGATTTTTCCAATCTTCAACATCAATTTCTGCTAAACCACCAATTAATAATTCTAATTCACGTTCATCAAAAACTTGAACTAATTCTTGAGGAATTAATTCATTAAAACCTTCCATAAATGATTTAAATTGTTGTTCAACTGGTTTTGAAATAATCCATTCTGTTTTTAATTCAACAAATTTAGCTTTATTTTCATTATCAACATCAATTTCATGACCATTTGGCATTAAATCAATAACAACATTTTCACCATATCTATCCTCTTCAACACTAAAAGTTTCATATAAAATATCAGTAATATCATTTTCTAACATCCAACAAAGTGATTTATACATTTCAGAATCAACAGATTCTAAATCTTGTAAAATGATCTTTTTATGTAACATTAATTTGTACATTGCACCAACGAAAAATGCATCTAAGAATCTTCTATGAAAAACTGCTAAACCAACAACTCTACCAACAAATTTAAAATAATTCAAATGTTCAGGGTTAATACCTGAATTTGGATTAATTTGTAATGTATAATTATCACTTGATGCATATTTAAATAAACCATAAGCAGGATTAAAAACTTCATGTGATAATTGTTGAAAAAATTCTCTTGAAACCCCACCATAATCTAAACCTTCTTCACCTTCAAATTTAATCATTAATCTCTTTTTTAAATCTTCAGGTGTTTGTCTCATAACTTCCCTAAATGAATCTTCTAATAAATTCTCTCTACGAATTTTAATATGACATTGACCTGGTAAAATTCTAAGTGCAGGTTGTGATCTAAAATAAATCAATTTTCTTCTAAAATCACGTTTATATTGAGGAACATTTTGATCTAATGATGATGGTAACCTTGGATCATCCCATGTTGTTGTTTTAGTATTATGATCAACAAAATAAACTCTTGATGTATTTGCTAATCTCATTTCCCAACCTGATGGTAATGGACCCATAGCACTTAATCTTTGAGCATTATAACCTGAATTTGGTCCAAATGATTTAACAAATTGTTGTCTTCTTGGATCAACCCATGTTGTTGTCCTAGTATTATGATCAACGTAATAAGGTCTACCCTCTGGGGTTAATCTTTGTTCCCAACCAGCTGGTAATTCACCTAATCCAACAGTTGTTTCACCTGTTGCTTCCATAGTCATAGCTTCATTTTGATCAATGATTGGGTTATTAGCTTGAATTGATGGTGCAGTATTAGAATTTGTCATCGTCGTATTGTTATTAGTCATGGTGGTATTTTGTGCTCTCCTGGATGAATCACTCGTATCAACGGTAGGTCTCTTCCAAGTGGTGGATCTAGTGTTGTGATCAACGTAATATGTTCTACCGAAATTATCGGTTCTCCTCTCCCACCCTGGGGGTAATCTCCCCAATTGATCTTCAAATGATGAGAATTGTCTAGTTGAAGAGGCAGTATTGGAAGCAGAAACTGGTGATCCGGGGAATAAAGAACCTGTTGAACCCGATTGTAATCCAGTTGAAGCATTTGAATCAGTTTTTGGAGCAGAATTGGCATTTGCACTAGTAGATCTAACAGTAAAATTAGTTGGGTCTCTAGGATCAGCCAAAGTATTGGTGTTCTTATGAGATATCGTGAGAATAAGTTTACCGGAAACAGGTAAATTGGCATTGGAACGTTTAAGTTCTTCAGCAACGGTCTGTTGACTGGAGAGGTCGGCAAAATTGATGTAATCACCTACACGGACATTAACGACCCCTAAGAAGCCTTGATCCTTCTTTTTGAACTTTTTCTGGTCAAAGACCTGTACGACCAATACAGATGACTCTGTTACAGAGAAACTGAAACTCTGGTTCCAATGTGGTGAACTGGTTTTGTGGCATGTTTCTGTTGTTTGTGTTTGCGCGCCGTCGACGGTCAGCACGGCAAACGGGTCCGGAGACTTGAAGAGCTCGCGCTTGTAGAGCCCCTCGGCAGCCACCACTTTGACGGTAATCTGGGAACGCGCAGAAGAAGGCGCCATTTAGTGGATTTATAATATAAAGGAAGAAAGTGTCACTCTATCACCAGCAGCTGTTTTTCTGCGTTTTGAGATTCGTCTTTTTTTTTTTTAACTTTTTTAATTTTTTTAATTCGTTGCTTAAATAGATTGATTACGTAAACATTTGCTTACGTAATTCATGAATTTTGAAAATGCTCAGCAAATAAATGTGTTTTATCTCAACTTGTATATATACATGAATATACTTATTCATGGTATTACACATTATATATAGGGAGTTGCGCTATTATATGTATAATAGAAAAGGTATTTGAATTATTATACCAATAGAAATGATGATGAATTAGACTTCCACCATTCTATATAGCCTGATAATTTAATATTTCCATTTCAATTTCTACTTTATTCAAATTAACAACCTTATTATATGACCAGACTCTACCAAACAATAAAACACTACATTATGTCCCCCACAATGCACACCATTTTACCCAATTATCTCAGGGCTTGATTGGGAAATTACTTATTCTGTGGTCCCATTATCCCAAATAGGAAATGGCTGGCATATCAAAAAAGATATCTTAAATATCCATTTAAACACCCGTTATTCATCCTTTACAACTCTAAAATACACTTTAAACCCCTCTCTAAATCATCACCACTTACATGAAAGTCAAATCCAGTTATTGGAATTTAACATCAAAGGAAACTGGACCTCAAGATTCTCAAGGGAATTTTTATTTCATCCCAAGTAACACTTCACTTTCCAAATGTCAATCAACTATAGCTGTTGGGTCTAACACATCTAGGGAAAACTTGAAGATATACAACTTGAAAAAAAAAGGTTTAACTCATTTAACTTCAATTACATTACCTGATATTCAATCAATGGAATTCTTAAAACCTGCAACTGAAGATTCCCATTTTAAAATATTAGCAACAGGACATTCTAATGGGATTGTTAATTTATCCATGATCCCATTAAATTCCAATTCAAATGCTGAAATCATTAAGAGATTCAACCATGGGAAACATTTACCTAATTCAAAAGTTTCCATGAATAACAATTCCAACATGAGCTCAACTATTAATTCAATTGGTTTATCACCATCAACGTGGTTATCAACCCCATTAAATTCTATAATGACTACTTATAATTCCAATGTATTCCTTTGGGATAGTTCACGTTCAAGATCACCAAAATCAATTCTTTATACACCGGGGGTTTCACATTTATCAGTAAATCCTCAATTAGATGGTGTTATTGGTATAGTGGGGGAATTCGGTTTATCCTTATTAGACACTAAGATTGGGTCAATAACAATGGATTTTAATAATAATAATTCTAAACTGAACAAGAGATCTTCACTTTATGTTGCCAATACTCAATATTCTGCAACTAAACCATTGAAACCTTTGAAAAAATCATCATCATCACCATCCCCTGTACTTTCCACTCAAACTAATTTCACTCCAAGGAGAATAGGATCTACTAAAATTGCTTGGCATGAACAGGGGAATTATTTATCAACTTCAACTATTTCAAATGTAGGTGATATTATTCAAATTTGGGATATCCGTAAACTTGAACCGCTGGCGGTTTTAAATGGTTTACGTGATGAAGTTAGTGATATGAAATGGATAGATAATACACTTTGGACTAGTGATCGTGATGGTTGCTTATCCAAATGGAAATTATCTTCAATTATCAGAGGAGGAGGTGAGAATTCGAATTCGAATTTTGAACAAGATTTAGAAACAGAAGCCGATAATTTTAAAGTTACCAATAATGCCATTGTTGGAATTGAACTCATTGATAATAATGATGATGAAAAGGAAACCATGGAAGAATCCGTTATTTGTATTGATTCTAAATTTTTATCACTTCATACTGAATTCCCAGATGTGGAAAGATCCTCCTCATGTGATGAATTACATTTAGATTTAGATTTTAATAGAAGAAACAGTTTGTTTTCTAATTCAGATTTTCCAATGAGTGAACATGGATCACCAACTTCAACAACTTCATCTTATATTAACAATGGGGATATTTCTCAATTACAAATCGACATTGATACCATGCTGTCCAAATTTAACTATATTGTTAAGGACAACACCGTCTATTTGTAATTCTAGCCCTTTAAATAATTTTGATTAACCATTATTTTAATATAATCCCTTTTTATAACACCTTTGTGTGTGTATATTCAATTTAATTTTAATTTTATTTCCTTAATACTTAATGGAATCTTAAATGTATATAAAAACAAAACAAACACACAAACAAACAAAAAACCAAGTAAATGTAATATAATATAATAAATAAGAGAGTGATTCTCAAGTATGCAATAATGCTATATATGGAGTTTGGTTTTCATATCCATCAGTTAAATAAATATCCTTATTCTGATCTATCCATTTCCAAAACAGTTCAATAACGGTCTTCACTTTACGTATATTCCCAATCCCCATTTCATTCTTCGTCATTAAATTGGGGAAAATGGACATTAATCGTAATAGGTATATCGTTGAATACAAATCTGATAATTCGACATTCTTCTCCTTTTGAATTTCTAACATTTCCACATATTGCATCTTTTCATATCTATATAATAAATGAACACCAATACATTTATTAAAATAATCTTTGATACTGGTTATTATTTCCATTGTTGAATCTAATGTCTTCTTATCAGATTTTTCTTGGTAAAGTAATGCACAATAATCTGCAAAATTCGAAATGGTATCACTAACATTCACTTGACCAGGTAATGCAACTAATTTATGATCTTTGGATATGTTTTCCCAATCATCCACTAATAAGATCTTAATTGAATCGGGGACTAACATTTCAATTTCATCAGATGTGAACCCTTTGTAGTTATTATAAGATACAGATTTTCTAACTGAATTCTTAGCAGAGGAGGATGATTTCGTAATTGATCCATTCTCCTGCCCCTTTGAATTCTGACTTTGGTCCTGATCCTGGCCCTGATCTTTACCTTGTTCTTTCTTATTAGACTTTTCATCATTCTTGGAACGTTTGGGCTTTTTCGCCTGGGATGATGCCTCCATTTGTTCTTCCAACCCACGTTTAAGCATGATGCTGTCATTGTCAATCACCAGAATTCGATCTTCACCAACCCATTCGTCCCATTTGGCGTTCCACCCTTGATAATGAACTAAAAAAGCAAACTGATCAGCCATAATCTTTGGGAGCTTTTTAACAGCTGGCGGTGGGGCTTTTAAAAGGTTTGTTTTTTGATCACGTGGGTTATAAGTCCCAATGATCCTTGCCTCATATAATACAGGGCCTTGATAAACGAAGACTCTATCATTAAGTGAAAATTTATTCATTGTAAAACAGTAGTTAAGTTTTAAAGTTTCATGTTAAATGTTTCACACCATTTAAATTCTCATTATTATATTTAATTTAAATAATGGATAAACCACCACCCTCACTATCATTAAAACCAATGGAAAATTCCCGTCCAGCGTTTGGGATTAACTTGACACAAAATTCAACTGGGAAAATGACATCTGCCGCTGGGTTAAATGGGATTAACCAAACTTCCTCGATGAATCGAAGGAACATGAAGAATTTGACTTTACAAAAACCATTATTAGGTTCACAACCCTCATTAGAAGATCTATCCACATCTACGGCAATGTCTACACCTGCTTCGGCTTCAATACCTATGTTATCACCAAATTTACAACCAACTTCATTTAGAGATAGTGAAAAACGAATCTCAAGTGATAAATTAATCAGTTCAATTCAAAATTTAGAATTAGGTGTTGAATATACTATGGAAATCCATCCACAAGATTTAGTAACTTTGAAAAAATTAGGTTCTGGTCAATCAGGAACAGTTTCAAAAGTTTTACATTTACCCTCACAAAAGACAATGGCTAAGAAAGTTGTTCATTTAGAAACTAAGGAATTAGTACAGAATCAAATTATTAGAGAATTAAGAATAATGCATGAATGTGATTCCCCATTTATTATTGGATTTTATGGTACTTTCATTCATGAAAGTAATGTTATAATTTGTATGGAATATATTGATTGTGGTTCACTTGAATATATATTTAAGATAACTGGTCCATTTCCTGAATTCATGTTAAAACATATTGCCTATTCTGTTTTACAAGGGCTTATATATTTATACGATACTCATAGAATCATTCATAGAGATGTTAAACCTTCAAATGTTTTAATGAATTCAAAGGGGAAAATAAAATTATGTGATTTTGGGGTTTCACGTGAATTAATTAATTCAATGGCTGATACATTCGTTGGGACTTCTACTTATATGTCACCTGAGAGAATTCAAGGTGGGGTATATTCGATAAAGGGTGATGTTTGGTCTTTAGGTATAATGCTTTATGAATTAGCTAGTGGGAAAATGGCATTTCAGGATGATTCTAAAAAATCATCTGGTAATTCAATTTTAGAATTACTTCAAAGAATCGTTAATGAAAAACCTCCCGCATTGGATACTAAATTGGGATTCAGTGAAGAATTAAGTGATTTTGTTGCACTTTGTTTAAAAAAGGAAAATCAAAGACCAACCCCATGGCAAGCAATGAAACATCCATTTTTGGCAGATTTTATTAATCCTGAAGATGGTCGTGTTAGTGAAAAATATAGGGGGGATATTAAAAGATGGGCTAAAAATGTCAGGAGAGTCCAAAAGGGTAAAACTCTAGTTGCTGAATAGTTATTACAAAGTTGGGGGGCTTTTTTTGGTAATTTAAGTTTTAGTTTTAGTTTTAGTATATCTTTTCAGTTAGTTAAATATATAAAATTAAACATTCGCTCTAAGCTTGAAGCCTCAGTACATCTGCAACAAGATAAAGTGAACCGAATATAACTATTTGATTATTTTGCTTATACGCTGATTTAATTGCATCTTGTAGAGTTGACGCTGTTGAGACTTGCTCAGCAAACGGTTGTGAAATTTCAGCTAAATCTTTCTTATTTATTGGCTCGATCCATGGCATACCTTCAACTGGTGTAGTAAATTCAACAGTAATAACCTTATCAACAGGATGAACAATTGATTGTAAAATTGGTGTAATATCTTTACCTTTAGTAAATGCAATAATAAAAGTAAAATTCGATGATGATGGTAAACGAATGGTTTCAAGATATTTTTTCAATTCATTAGCTGCTTGTGGGTTATGTGCACCATCTAATAATATTTTTATTGTTTCTTTAGAATTTATGTTCAATTTAGAAATTGGGAATTCTAACATTTGCAATCTACCCGGCCAAACAGTTGATTCTATACCATTTTTTATAGTCTCATTTGTAATTTGATCTTTAAATTTAAAATTAGATATATCACTTTTTAAAACTTGAATAACTTTTAATGAAAGTGCTAAATTATCATATTGATAATCACCATTTAAACTTGGTTTTATATCATCATTTAATTCATTTCTAAAACTGTAAAATAATGGGCATCCTATTTTATCAGAGTATTCCTTAGCTACTAATAAAACATCATTTTCATTACTACCATCAATTACAGCTGGGATACCCTTTTTAAAAATCCCAACTTTTTGCAGGGCAATTTCTCTTAATGTATTCCCCAATAAACCTTGATGATCAAGACCAACTTTAGTAATAGCAGTAACACAAACTTCTTCTGGTCCAAATACATTAGTAGCATCCAATTTCCCACCTACACCAACTTCTAAAACGGCAACTTGAACACTTTCCTTTGCAAAACAATTCAATGCTATAGCTGTTAATAATTCAAATTCTGTACATTCGATACCTAAATTGACATTGATATCATTGACTTCCTTAACAGCCATTTCATAAATCAATTTATCTACTATTTTATTACCTATTTGAATTGAATCTCTAGCTTCAACTAAATGTGGTGAATTGAATCTACCTGTTTTAATACTGGATGCTTCTAAAATATGTGAAATATACGCAGTTGTTGAACCTTTACCATTAGTACCAGCACAATGGACAATCTGAGGCCATCTGATCACATTTTTCTGTTGTAAAGCCTTTAAAAGGGGCACTATACGACCTAATGAAAGATTTAAAACCATTTCCCCAATGATGAATAAATTGTTCAAATTTTGTCAGTAATTGATTTATCTTTCTTGATTTGACATCATCAGAATTCTGAAGTATGAATATAATAATAATTATAAATATTACATCTTATTATATATATACAAAAGTAATGGGTTATTAACAATTTCATAATCTAAATTCATATATTTAACTAATGAATGATCACGTGACTGGTTTATTATTATTATTATTTTTTTTCTTTTATATGGTGTCTGAAATTTTGGACAATATTTTAAAGAAGAATCCCCATTTAATACTTTGAATCAATGTCTAGTAAGAAAATCATTGAGAAGAAGATCAGAAGGTTCTTCAATTTACCACAAAAGGGTGAAAATTATGAGTTTCGTGCGGGGTTGGTTTCTAAACACGCTGATGAAAGAAAGGATACGATTCAAAGGGTTATTGCCGCTATGACAACAGGTAAAGACGTATCTGCCCTTTTCCCATTAGTTTTACAAAACATTGCAACTCATGATTTACAACAGAAGAAATTAGTTTACCTTTATTTAATGAATTATGCTAAATCTAATCCTGAATTGGTTATTTTAGCTACTAATACCTTTGTCATTGATACTCAAGACCCAAATCCATTAATTAGAGCTTTGGCTATTAGGACAATGGGGTGTATTAGAGTTGATAAAATGGTAGATTATATGGCCACTCCATTAAAGAGAACTTTAGAAGATGATAACCCATACGTGAGGAAAACAGCTGTTATTTGCGTTGCTAAATTATTTGATTTAAACCCACAAATGTGTATTGATCATGGGTTTTTGGAAAAATTAACATCTTTAGTTGAAGATTCTAATCAAATGGTTGTTGCTAATGCCATTGCTGCTTTAAGTGAATTAATTAAAATCACAAATTCAAAAGATTTATTCGTTATTGATAATCTCATTTTGGATAAATTATTAAAAACACTTGATGAATGTTCCGAATGGGGTAGAGTTTCAATACTTAAAGCTTTATCAACTTATAACACAAATGATGTTAATATAATTAATTCAATCATTGAAAAAGTTTCACCTCAATTACAACATGAAAATTCAGCTGTTGTTTTGAATTCTATTAAAATACTAATAAAGCAAATTCCAAAATTGAATGATGATGAAGCTCAAAGAGTATTAAAAAGATTAAGTGCTCCTATTTGTTCATTGATGAACACTCCTTCAGAAATCCAATATGTTGCACTTAAAAATATTAGAATTTTACTTGAATTATATCCTTCAATTTTAGACAAAGATCTCCGTGCGTTTTTCGTTCATTATGATGACCCTGTTTATCTTAAATTAGAAAAGATTGAGATTTTGATTAGAATAGCAAATGAAGATACCTCATTAATTTTATTATCTGAATTAAGAGAATATTCAATGGATGTTGATCAAGAAGTAGTTTCAAGAGCTATTCATGGGTTAGCACAATTAGCTTTGAAAATATCATCATGTACTAAGAAAACAGTTGAAGTTATTTATGAATTATTCATTAAT
Source organism: Saturnispora sanitii (assembly GCA_030563185.1). Taxonomy (NCBI): domain Eukaryota; kingdom Fungi; phylum Ascomycota; class Pichiomycetes; order Pichiales; family Pichiaceae; genus Saturnispora; species Saturnispora sanitii. The sequence continues at coordinate 54,451 of JAKUBF010000018.1, read as the reverse complement.
CGTGCTGAATATATCATGGATGATTGTATCATTGCATGTGAAAATATCCTTAGAAAATATCCATCTGAATACCTTTCTTCAATTTTATCAATTGTAACTAGTAGTGATCCTGAAGTTAGTTTAGATACTATTGAATCTGTTCAAGCTAAATGTTCACTTGTTTGGATTTATGGTGCTTACCCATCATCAATGCCACATTTAGAAACAAAATTACAATCAATGGTTGATTTATTCATTGATTTAGAACCATTAGTTCAAACTACAATTTTAACAACACTTGTGAAAATATCATTAACGAATCCAACACCACAAACACCTAAATTTTTACAAACTATTTTGGATATATCAACTAAAAAAATTGAAAATGCTGATGTTAGAGATAAAGCTTTCCTTTATTGGAGATTATTATCAGGTGATAATCAACAAATAGTTAAAGATGTTGTTTTAACTCCATTACCAAAATTAGAATCATTAATTGAAACTTTTTCCCCCGAATTATTACGTATATTGAAGAATGAGTTAGGTATGCTTGGTTCTGTTTATTATAGACCTGGTGATTCTTTTGAAGATATTGGTAATGATTTGAAGGGTCAAAGTAAAACATTAAAGGGTAAGAATATTAATGAGTTAAGTGCTATGGCAAAGAAGGAAATAATGGGTAATGTTCGTGCTGAGAATTTGTTAGATATGGATGATGAAGATGAAGTAGATGAGAATATGGAAACTTCAGGTAATGGTGGTAGTGTACTTGATGAATTGAATGATTTATTTGGTGGTATGAATACAGCTAAATTAGATGCTAGTGAATCACCAGATTTATCACCAGTTAACACTAATCAACAAAAAACAAATACACATGCAGATTTATTAGATTTATTTTAGTTAAATAATAATATATACACATTAAAATAAGTATCAACTTTCTGCTACTTCATCGATTTCCATTTCCGTATTAGCTTTAGAAGTACGTGATTCATGTAATAAATCATCATTATCTTCAAATACATCTTCTTCATCAATTTTTTGTTGTTCCTCTTCTGGTTCCTCTTGTTGTTGTTGTTCTCCTTCTTCAACACCTTCCATTGCTTCTTCACCTTCTTCGAATATTTCTGGATAACAATCATTAATTAATTGAATAATTTCATCAGTTTTATCACCTAATCTTTCTTCACATTCTTCAATAACTGCACATAAACCAACAAGATTTTTGGGTAAGGTGTTAGCAATCATTAATTTTTCCACTTCCATAAGTGGGTATTTATTCAATCCCCAAATTAAATTAGCCAATCGTATTCCAGTTGCCTTTTTTAATCCATCAATGAATGTAGTTTGTGTATCTGTATGTAATTTTTGTTCTTCTTCAGTTGAAATTGCATTTGAAGGTTCCTTATTTATTATTTCTTTTAATTCAGAAGATAATTCTATTTGATATTTTGGAATAGGCATAACCTTTGCTAAATACATAGAAACATCCTTTGTAGCAATCTCTAAATTTTGCAATTCTTGATTAAATTTTCTTTTACGCTTAGTTTGTGTTTCCTTTTGTGGAATGGTGAAATTCCAATCATTTTCTTGTTGGATCACACACAAATGTGCTAACACTTCACCATTGGTCAAAAACTTAGACCTTTCTTCAATTATTTTCATGTTTGGTTCAGTTTAGTTATTTGATTTAAGAGAAACAAAAAAGTTTTTTTTTTATGTAGAAAAATATTTTTTGATCTTTCAATCTAAAAGATGTTTAATGAGCAATAGTTAGATTTAACCCAATCTAAGTTACTTTGATTCGAATCGAATTATATATATTAACTGTTACACTTATTAAAAATTTATCGTTATACAAACCCCCCAAAAAACCAGCTAAAAAAAAAACATCATTTTACCTGTTTTTTTCTAGTCAATATATTCAAGTTTAATCAAATTGCTGTTACGGAAAGAAACGTTATCATATTTACGCAAATTACCCTTAGCACGTAACATTCTAGGGTAATCAGCACTAATGATCCAATGAATGGAACGTTTTTCTGTGAATTTGTACATGTTAACAAGTGAGGACATTAGAACCCCAATGGAAACAATAACATCAGCAGAAACGGAACCACTATCTAATTCTAAAACACCAGATGCCATATTGAAACCAGTTGGAAGAGCCAAGGATAACGTTTTAGACCCACAGGAATTGATAAACCCAATAATAGATTCAAGTTTTCTAATATCTTCAGATGTAAATGTGGAATAATCAGTATATTCATCATGTAAAGCATCAATTAATAGATTGATCTTTTTGTTTTCCAATTTAATCTGTGAATTCAAGGATGACATATTTTCAACAACGATACCATCAAGCTTCTTGAAAAGTTCTAATTGATTGGTAATATCTTCTTTGATATCTTCATCTTCTTCACTAGATTGATTAAAATAGTAAACTATAACATTGAAACCTAAATTCAACAAATGTCTAGCAGTTGCAATAGAAATGGCACCATTAGAATTATTACCAACAAAACTCACAACTAAAGGTGTTTCAATTTTAGAATCAATCAATTTGAAACTGATCAATGAAGCTAAATTAGTAGCAGCAGTTTCATATAATGTATCTGTTTTTAAACCTACTTTTTCTCTAGCGTTATCTAAAATCTGTGACAGTTTCAAAGTGGTGAATGTAGGGACAACCTTTTTAGAACTTTGTATAACAAATTGTCCTGATTTTCCATTGGATTTGGATGATAAATTCTCACTTCCATTGATATTACTGTTACTTCTAGATTCTGGGTTCACAGTAGTTTCATTAGATTTTTCATTGTTGATAGGTAAAATCATTTCATTATGTGGAATCTTACCATTGTCTCTCTTAACAGGGACCCCACCATTTTCAGCAAGCTCTTGTCTTTCAAGTTCAGCGAAAACACCTTCCTTGTCAAATTTCTTTAAATTGGCAGCAAAGTCAAATTCTTCAATTTCAGGTGTAGCAGTAGCAGAAATTTCAGGACTCTTAGAATCACTGTTGTGCTTTTCCTTCTTTTCTCTACGCTTTTTATCCTTTTGTTTCTTTTGTGGTGGTAAATCAGTTACTTCCAAATCTTGAATATCTGTAGCGCCGATTTTCACAGTACCAGTACTCGTTTTCAACTGGATAAACTCCTCAACTGCAGAGATGATATCACCATCTAGCTCTTCACCTGTTTTCAAAACAACATGCACTCTATAATCTTGGAATTGTGACATCGTTAATCTAGCTAGTAATTAAAAGTGGTGTACTCAACTTTGGAAAAAAAAAAGTTTATCTATAACCTTTTCTTCTTAATGGATATTTTACAACGAAAAATATCATCTGCTGCGTCTATCCCAGCGCTAGGAAAACAATCAGATATTATACAGAGCATAGTACTGGATCCTGTTGTTCTTTCTTGTGGCTGTACCATTTCTCAAAACCTTTTTAATTACCTATCAGATGATAAAAAATCCGAATGCACATGCCCAGTTTGTCGCCAAGGACATGTTGTGATAGTGGCAGTCAATAGACCGTTAATGGAGATATCAAATATTCTCTTAGAGCATATTTCCAATGACCAAGAAAATGCCATATCTTTATCTAAAATAACAACTGATAATAGCATAGTTAAGAAAAACCAATCATTCCTTACTGCATTCCAAGAAGCATTCCAAGAAGCTCAACAGATTAAGGAAGATCCAAGTATAGATATTAGTGAACAGCTCAACTCTCTAGTATCCTCATTAAATACTGATTCTACGAAATCTAATGGATCTATTGTTAAAAGATCTTCAATTTCATCATCTAATGGATCAACTTCAACCATATTACGATTGACTAATTCATCACATAGTTCCACTAAAACAAATTCAATAGGTGTCCCAAAGAAAAATACCATAATCCAAGAACCTGTAATCATAACTAAAAATCAAGAATTATTGCTCGCTAAGAATTTCCCATTTTACAGAAGATTATTTAATCATAAAATTCATCCAACACTCTTCTTACAAGCAAAATCTTTTGTTTCTACATCAATCTCCCCCGATATTAAATACCTTGCATTATTATCAGAGAAAAAATGGGAGGTTTTAAAAGTTGATTCAAATAACCCTAAAAAACAACCCATTTCATTTTGTGAGGGGAGATCAGATGGGTCATATGGGCAAAAGGGTGAATTTATGGCAGTTTCACGTACACATATCATTCATTTATCGAATTTTGGTGATCCAAATAACCTCCAAGATCAAAATAAATATGATTCAATTGGTGCTTCAATGTCATTATTGGAAAATTGGGAACATTTATCCTGTAAATTAACACAAAATTTATTAGTCATTCAAGGTACTCGTGGGTTTTTACGTATAATATCACTTAATGGTTCAAACCCTGGTAGACTTTTATACACATATCAATCGAAATTCCCAATTAGATGTTTTGATATATCATCTGATGAATCAATGATTGCAATAGGGATTACTTGTAGGGATAAATATTCTCAAATGGAACAAGCTGTTATTGTTACTTTGAAATTACATTTTACTCCTAGTGAAGAATTAATTGTTGCTTCATATCCTTTTACTTTACCATACAGAGATCCAATCACCATTATCAAGTTTTCACCAAATTGTGACCTTCTTTCAGTGGCAACAGCTTTGGAATCTAGATTTATGACTATTTCTATAATTGATCCTTCTAGTCCATCTTTATTAATGAAATCTCAAAGAAGATTAGATACTACATTGGATGCCGAGGGTATTACCGATTTATCTTATTTTTCAGATGAAAGATTGATGACTTTAACAAGTGTTTCCCATTCATCAAGTTCACCAATTATTTTAGACACTAATATTCCATCAGTTGTAACACCTGATGGTATTGCAAGACCTAAATTGATCATGAGAGTTGATGAAGTCGGATCACTTATTCATAAATGTCGTCCTTCCCCTAGAGGTGATGCAGTAGCGTACCTTGGAAGGAATGGTACTATATATGTTGTTTCATTCAGTTCAAATCGTTTAGAAGATCATTCAAGTAGAGATTCTAGACGTACTGTTGACGTTGCCAATGTTGCCAGAGGTGCAAGAGCTAGAGATTCTGCTAGTTTAATGTGGGATAAAGAAGGTTATAGATTGTGGTCATTGGATAGATTAGGTGGACTAACTGTTGTTGATTGGGTATCCGGTTCAATTGACGATTTGAACGTTTCAAGATGTAAAATAGTTGGTTAATTAATATTTACTACCAACAACTATAAATGTATTATAAGCAAATTTGTATACTAATCAAGATAAAAAGAAAATAATATGTATGTATATCTAATTACTTTGTGATTACCCTATCCAGTATTCAGGAGTTAAAAATGGAGCATTAATAAGGTCATAGATAAGATAGTGAACTCTTCTTGGGATAGCACCTCTTCTTCTCCCACCATAATTAACACCAGTAAAGAATGAAAAGAATGTAGATAAACCATCAACAACATAATCAAAACAGTAAAAGAAGCCATCTAAACAAGTATGAGAAATTGATTCTATAGTATAATAAACACTATCCCATGTAGTCAAAACAACCTTGTTAACATTACCAAAAACTGACTTTTTACTTGATAATGATGATGATGAACCCCCATAAAATGATTTATGTTTTATGTATCCTCCATGGCCTTTAACTATATCAATATTCACTATGGCAATGTCTAACATAGTTGGATCACCAATGATACCAAAAGTTCTTAAAATTGATTCATAAAATGAAGGGCCCATTTCTTCATTCAAAGTATTGACATATGAAGAGTTCATACTTTGTAACAACTTTATCAGGACTCGCGTCTTCATTGATTTGAGGTAACTACTGGCTGAAACAGAATATCCTGAATCACTGATATTTGGGGATGAATATTGAACTAAGAAATTCAACCATAAAAGTTTAGCTGCACCACCTCTGGCAAGCCCACCAGGGTAAAATATGTTATTAATAGCAAAAAATGTAGTGAAAGAACCGAAGGAAACACTTAATGCCTTTAATATGAATTTCTTCCATGTTGGTTGTTTAGAATAATCAATTGTAATATTATTCTCAACTAATAATTCGTCTCTTCTGGAATTAGCTTCTTGCATAATTTTACTCAACCCATTGTACATTAAAGTGTTTAACTTAGCAAAATGTGAATCCAATAACCTTTGTAAATCACCAGTGTGAATCTCAGTCACATGTTGAACTTTTGGTAAATGGTTATAATCAGGTGCAAAGAGAACAGCTTTAAAATTATAATAAAATGATGAAACTTTATTAATTGGGGTGTCTAAAATGTTAGCTAATTTCATCAGACTTGATTTCACAGTGCTATCACTAGTCCAATCGATCCACAAATGTCTAACATCATAATCATTCATGTTTTCAATTAATTGTAACTCTCTCTCGTTTTCAACTGTGATGAAAACAACATAACCACGCTTATTCAAATCATGGATTAATTTGCTGATGAATGGGGAATCTGGTTGACCAACGATCAATACAGCTTCAAATCTCGTACCACTCCCATTGACAGCATGTGGTAATCTCATGGCTCTCCTGTTAATTCCACCGCAGAGATATCTCAGCCCATAAGGAATGACTGCCAATAAAGCCAGTTTAAAGAACCGTTCATCCTTTTTGACAATCTTAATACCAGCTTCCCAGAGTTTAGCATAAGCACTTTTCTTTGGTTTAAAAGGTGTAACTTTAGGTAATTCAATTGGTTTTTGAGGGGCTAAATCAGATAAAGCACCCAAAGCAGCGTATACTCCCGACTTGGTGGTGTTGACTGTAGCCTGTGCTACATTGAACACATTATCCACAAAATCAGGCATGATAAAATATAATGAACCTAAGACACACAATATTTTAATATTTTCTTCATCTTTAACAATTGAAACTTTATATTTAAAGCTTGTTTATCATATGTCAAACCAACCAGCACGAACAGTCATAGACTGGTTTCAGGATAATGACGCCAGTAAGATGCGGTTGTTGGTTGAAACCTGTCTTAAAACGGGCACTTTAGTGGCTTTTCTTACCCCGTCGCAGTATAATGTGCTAGTACGCGTCATAAACAGTACTAAGCAGGTATGGCAAGCCTTTTGGGACCAGAAGCTCTTTCTTGAAGTATCTGGGATGGAGGAGAGTGTTGAAGATGAAGAAGACGCAGAATTGGTTTTTAAAATGGGTAATAAGGCTATCGATTCATTGATGAACATTGTTAGGACGTTATTGTATGAAAAGGCCATCAACTATTACTTCTCAGGGGTACCTTGTGTTGAATTAAAGACTGTCATTGATCTTGTAAATGAAGAAACGACCAAAAAGGATGATACTTTTTCTGTTAATAGGGAAAAGAAATCAGTGTCAACAAATTCAAAAAGAGATGAAGAAGATAATGAATACGATGATTATGAAGAAGAAGCTGCTGATGCTGATGCTGGTGATAAAAAGAATAATAAAGACCCAAATGAAAATGATGGAGCAGATGATGCAATGGATGTGGATTTGAAATATACTGATAATGGCCTTTTGATATTTTCCATTAGTAAGACAGAAATGTTGGCTAAACCTGAATATCCATCAATATCTAATCCAAATTCAATCGAAGATGCCGTTGCCCAGAATTTACATCCTATCTTAGGGTCCGCATCAGCTCAAGATGCTGAAGAAAACATCGAAGCTGCAATCCAAAAGAAAAACGAACTAACTCTTATAAAGAACTTCAATAAAATATATCATACATTTGAAGATGATGTTTTCAATATCATGAAGAAAAGAAAACTTGAAAGAAGTAACAAGGAATTGGAAGATGAAGATGATGACGAAGACAATGGTTCAAATGATAACATTAATGGAACACAAGCAGGTTCTAATGATAACCCAATTGAAATAAATGGTGATTCTTCCATCAAAGAACCATCTCCTAAAAAGAAAAAACAAGCAATAAATTTTGGAGGAGCTGTCAATCTTACAATGAAACATCTCCTTAATAGAATAGAGGAAAAGAGAAACGACATGGACATCACAGATATTGAATTGAAAAATCTTATAATGGACGTTAGAAAGAATAGATCCAAATGGTCAAATTATAACAAGATAGGTCAAGAAGAATTATATGAAGCTTGTGAAAAGGTCGTTACTGAATTAAGAGGTTACACAGAGCATTCAACCCCTTTCCTTAATAAAGTTTCAAAGAGAGAAGCTCCGAATTATTATGAAGTTATTAAGAAACCAATGGATTTAAATACAGTATTGAAAAAATTGAAACAACTTCATTATATTAGCAAACAACAATTTGTTGATGATGTGATGCTTATTTGGCAAAATTGTTTGATGTACAATTCTGATCCTAGGCATTTCCTTCGTAAGGATGCCATTGCTATGAGGAAAAAATCATTGGCATTAATCCCACATATACCTGACATCACCATTAGAGATCGTATTGATGTGGAAAGAGAAGCTGCTGCTTTGGCTGCTAAGGAAAGTGCAGAAGAAACCAATAATCAAAAAGGTAGAAAATCAACTAGAGGTGTTGGTACTAGTAAGGGTTCTTCTGCTAAAAAAGGTAGAAATACTGAAGTTAAAGAGGAAACAAATGAAAGTTTTACCGCTGGTTCAGATTGTGAATCCACGGAACAACCTGCTGTTGTTGTCAAACAGGAAGTTATAGAAGAAACTCCTGTTGTTGACCAAAAGTCAGAGGAACCAAATTCAACTGAAAATAATGTACCAGAAACAGAAAATACGGAAGATGCGACAGAAGATGCAACAGCTTCTACTGGTAATGATGTTGAAGAAGAAGAACGTAATTTACAAGATTCTAAACAACAAGGTGCAGAAGCTGAACCAGATGATTTGGAAACTGCCACATGGAAAAATCTTACATCTGCTACTAGGTACAAATTATGTGTTGACCGTAGTAAAATATTTAAGAATGGTAAGATTCAGCCTGATGCTGATGCTATTCTGAAAGACACTAACCAAATGTGGAATTTTGAAACTTGTCTTCATGAGGATCCTGCTGTTAATGAACATCTGAAAACTTCAAGTGCTAAATCATATCTGGATGGTGGTGCTATTATGCATAGAAATAGACATTATTATGACGCCTCTGATGATCCTTATTTATTGGAATATGATTTATCAGGTGGTATCCCTGAACTAAAACATGATAATACCCCCATTCATGTCATTGAGGATAATTTAATTGAAAAAATGTTATCACGTGGTCAAACTTTAGAATCATTACCACCTAGTAGTATGAAAATGAATACTGTAGGTGGTTCATCAATCATATTGGAAAATATTGGCATAATGCAAGACATTAGAAGAATTTGTTTCAAAATTAATTTAATTAGACAAATGCAAATGAGTAAATTTATTCATGAATCACAATTTATAGCCCCTGAAATTCAAAGGATTAAGACAGATGATATTGATCCATTGGGGAAATTACCTACTAGAGATTTGATGAATGGTAGAGTTGCTCATGTTGCTATGCAAAAGGCTGTTAGTGTTTTGGTTATGCACAATGGTTTTGAATCCACCAAACCTACATCTGCATCATTGCTAACTGAAATTGCGGAAAATTATTTGGGTAATTTAGTCAAAAGTTTAAAATCACATATAGAATCAAATTCTATTAACAAATTAAAATTGAGAAACAACAAATCAGGTTCAAATAGTGAAATGATTAAATCTATGTTAGAAGTTGTTCTTGCAGAAAATGGTATTGAAAACCCAGATGCTTTATACACTTACTACTCTGAAAGTTTAGCTTCAAAAAGCAAAAAACTAAATGACATTAAAACAGGTTTAGAAAATTTTCTTAGAGATTTGTTAAGACCTAGTATCCAAGAAATGTCAGAAAGCCAATTTGCTGATGGATCTGATCAATTTGTTAATGGTGAATTTTCAGATGAAATTGGTGATGATTTCTTTGGTTTTAAGGAATTAGGTTTAGATAAGGAATTCGGTATGCTTACCTCATCCATCCCGTTACATTTATTGCAATCCAAATTAAGTCAACATCTTAGTAATGCAAGTAAGAATATAAACAATTTGTCATATCATGAACTACAAGAATTGAAATTCCCACAATTGAACAAGGCTACCCTTTATGAATTACCTGCTATTATGATTCCATTCTTAGAGGAAACACTTTTGAAATCTAGAACTAATTATCATAAAGCTTTAAAGAGATACCATCAAGAAGTCGAAATGATTAAGAATCAAAATGTTTCATCACAACCAAGTACCGCATCTTCTGGCTCGACACCTTCCACGAATAAATCACAAGTTTCAGAGGAGGAAATTAAGAAACAATTGGCTGATTTGGCAGCAAATTTCAAGGAATATCATAACGAAGATGATATTCCATTACTTGAAACAAAAGATTTGTCCTTGAAACAGCGTAATATGAATACAAAGGTTCCACCATCTGGTAAAATTCAACCATTAAAGAAAAAGAATATAAATTTAGCATTTACCTTAGCAAATCAAGATGAATTGGAAAGTAAAATTCCAAGTATACTTGAAATGGTTAATGCTAATAGAGAAAAACTAAAGGAAATGCGTCAAAGTAAAGAAAATTCTAAAAATCCTGAAGGTGAAGCTAGTAAAGAAGGTGAAACATTTAAGGAGACTGAAAATGGTGAGAAGATTGCAACAGGGAATGTTGATGACGATCAACAGAATGATGATGAAGGTGATGATGATGATGAAGAAGAGGAAGATGATGAAGAAGATGATGATATTGAAGAAGAAGAGGAAGAACAACCGGTTCCACCTTCAAGTCAAAATCCAGATGATGAAGATGATGATGATGATGATGATGATGAAGATGAAGATATGGTTGATGCTATCGATAATGATATTTTCTAACTGATGTTACTGTAACAGACATGTTAATATGTTTACCTATTGTGTATTAATTAATTATTATAAAATAAACCTATAAAAACACCGACATCAATGACGATATCAATATTATATACTAAAATATTATGTATGCCTTAATAATGCTGATTTTTGGGTGTGACTACATTTTTTGGGGTATGTATTTTAAAAATGGATATCTTCACCTCTTGCCCACTGAATAATGAGATAGATATTTAAAAAACCAGTAATACCCCATGCACAAAACCCAGCAAAGTTCATCCATTTATTGTTTGAATAATCAATAATGGCATAATGTTCGCGGTCATCAATCAAACTTGTTGTTTCATCCACTTCAGGAAGAATGGAATGTCTTGAAGAAACTAAGTGAGACTCATCCTTTCTAACCTTAACAGACATGATCTTTTTGTTTGCGGTGAAATATAGTAAAGGAGCAGAAACAAATGGTAAAAGTAAAGAAAGGACAACTTGAGACATGTTTAAAATGGTTGCAATACCTTCTCTACCTGAAAAAACGGCCATTAATAAGCATGGTAAAATTGAAATTGTTCTAGTCACAATTCTTCTAATCAATGGAGAGACAGTCCAATTAATAGAACCTTCTGCAATCATCATACCAGACATTGTACAAATGATACCAGCTGCAATAGATGAGAAGAACATGGCCAAAGCAAAGATCCAGCCGGCTTGATCAGATACATATTGGCAAAGCAGCTCATAAATAGTAATAAGATCAGCATCATCAGCACCTTCTTTACCAAAAAGAGCAGCAGCTGAAACAATTAATATGGATGAATTGATAAAGATAGCAATTATACATAATGAAAGAATCATTTCAATATAAGAGTAGTTCAAACAGTATTTGATTGCTGAAAATGATGGTTTATAGCTAACTGCATTGGATGATGATTCACTTGGAACAATTTTATCGAATTCTCTTAATCTTGGTTTAACGATATTGGATCCAAGGTAAAGTGAATGAGGCATAACTGTAGCACCAATGACACCTAAAGCTAAATAAATTGCATTCTTATCTTGGAATAATTGTTTGCTTGGTAACAAACCTTCGAAAACATCCTTATAAGATTCGATTTCAACTCTTTCTAACAACAAAACAAAACATGCAAAAGTTAAAACAACGAATAAAGACACAAAAATCTCAAACTTTCTGATGTGTTTCATAGTCCCATCTGGATTGTATGCAAAGAGAACAGCCAGCACATCCAGGATTGTCAAAATGACACCAAATCTGAGTGGGATTCCAAACAGGATTTTGAAGGCAATGGCACTACCGATAACCTCGGCCATATCGGTAAAGATAACAGCACCTTCAGCCATCACATAGACAAGCATGTTTAGCCATGGAGGCAAATGGCGACGGCAATTTTCAGCCAAATCGAGCCCAGTCACCGTACCAAGCTTGATACATAGACATTGAAGAACCACTGCAAAACAGTTCGAAAGAAGAATAATGAACATGTGGATGTAGTGGTACTGCGCACCAGCGGCAGTGGAAGTGGAGTAGTTCCCAGGATCAATGTAGGCACAGGAAACTAGAAGCCCTGGGCCTATAAAACGGAGTAGTTTGCGCACGTCGATCATAAAGAACAACAAGGAGTAAAAAAGGAACCCCATCTTTAATTTTACGCGTCTGTTTTATGTAATCTTACGCAATGGAAATACAACGTCTTGGAAATGCCATTTCGCAGAAGATGGTTGCTACTGCTGGGATTAGAAGCCCTGTTTCAGCAGTGCGTGAACTTGTAGATAACGCTGTCGACGCCTGTGGGCCCAATGGTGCCCATATTTATCTGGAAGTTGATTCTGAAACAGGTGGGTTAGAATGGCTCAGCGTTCGCGACACGGGGTCTGGTGTCAAGGAGGAGGACAGAAAACTCATGTGTCTGAACAGTACCACTTCGAAAATCACAACTTGGGAAGATTTCGAGTGCAATTTGAGTACGTGTGGTTTTAGAGGTGAAGCTTTGTTTTTGATATGTCAAATCGCTCAGTATGTGGAGATTACTAGTAAGACCCAAGATTCTACATTAGGAGAGAATTGGAATGTTGGGAGAAATGGTATCATTAAAGGCCCAGTTAAAAAGATATCAGTTCCAACTGGGACGTGTGTCAAAATAAAAGGTTTGTTCAAATCATTACCCGTTCGATACAATTTTCTCAAGAAAGAGAAGAAGAAAACTATTCAAGAGATTAAAGCTTTGCTTTTTGGTTATGCTATTATTTACAACCATATTAATTTCCATTTAAAAATTCTTTCGGTTGTTCCTAATAGAGAAATGGTAACTAATGAAAATATCAATTATACAAGTGCAGTTGATAGGGTTAAGTTTTTACGTTCTAATTTCGCTATTAGAGATTCAAACTTTTTGTTTTCTTTAAAATGGGAGTTTCAAGTTGGTGAATATTGTGTTAAGGCAAATGCAATTTTACCCAAGGGTACAGATGTTTTCCATACTAACAAAAAGTTGTACAAAGTATTGAATCTGAACAATAGAATGATCAGTACTAAATTAAATTTTGGAAAGCATCTAAATAAATCTATTGCTGATGTTTACAGTGACCTCAAATTATTTGCTCCTCAATTATGGTACATTCAATTTCAAATTCCAAATGAATTCATAGATGTTAACATTGAACCAGAAAAATCAGATGTGTTATTAAGCAATGAAGAAGTGTTCTTTGAAAAGTTTTCGCAAATGTTGAAACAATATGTATATGATAACCATAAAGAATATTTAGAGAAAAATAATTCAAGCATTGATAATGAAATTTTTGATGATAATGAGGATGAAGAAGTATCACTTGATGAGGTTGTTACTGGTGCTGTCTGTGAAGCACAAAATAAAGTAATTAAATCTGTCGAAGGCAACTGTGAACCGAAAATCTTGAATGCAATTTTAGGTATGACTATGGATAATTTTGTTGACGAAGACACCAATTATTATGAACATAGTGAAATCCATGAAGACTATGTAGAACAAGTAGTTGAACAAATTTTAGATGCCGAGCCGAAAATTATTCCTGATGGTGAAGTAGATGAGATAGATGATATTGCAATCCCAAATATTGGTGTTGAAAGTACAAACACTGTAAGCGTTATTGGGGATACCGATGACCCTTGTCGGTTAAACCGTGAAGATATCATGAGATCTTACGAATTAACTAGTGTTTCCAGTACGCAGCCGGAAAGGGGCAAAATTGAAGATCAAGAAGGCAACGATGATAACGACAATGATGGTGACTGGTCAAGAAGTATGTTTGAAAATCAAGATATTTCTTCCGAACCAAACGATTTAACATCAGCACCTTTAATTGATGACCAGCAAGCGCAAGAAACGAACACGTCAATGTTGAACCCTTGGTCAATTACCCAGATGGCTACAGAAATGAGAAATCGCCAAAACCCCGCTACCGTTACTAATACCTCACAAATTTTACCAAATGCTCCAAAATCCCTTGATACCAACGACAGCATTGTTTCACAAGTTAACAAGAGGCAACGCTCTGTTTCACCTGAGCCTTCCAGATTATTTGAGACTTCACCTCAAAGAAAAGCCCCTGTTAAAGTTAATCCGAAAGATTTGCTGCCATCAACAAGGATGAATAACAGCCCCATCAGAAAAAGTCTTGGAGAATATGTTACACATAACATTGATGTCTCCCCAAAAAAGAGAATTAAACCATTAGATATCTTACACAAACCGCAGATCTCTGTGACTGAAATGGCTCAGTATACACAGGCGGAAATTGTGAAAAGTAGTACTCATCCAACCTCGGGTGATGTTAATTTTGAAGAGCAGTTTTTACAGAGAGAGGGGTTTCCTTCTTGTATCCTTTTAGAAGGCCTTCGAGTATTGTATCACGATAACGAAATTCCAATAGTTATAAATGGTGATGTTGTTTTCAATTCAAATGGAATTGCTCAGTATATTTAAATTATTTTTTTATTTCAACTTTTGTATTTTTCTAAAATTTTTGCCAAGTAAACGTTTTCCGTAACATTTTTGTCAAGACGAAAACTTTGTCTATGGTTTCAAGATAGAATTGTATAATATCCTTTGATTTTTACATTTTCAGTGATCACCTTAACAGAATATTTACTGAGCAGACACAAAATCAGTCGAAAATTTCACTTCAGTTTTTTTTCCTCATCACTTCTTAACGAGCATATCTTTGAATTGCATAAAATGGAGTTCCAAAAACTTTCAATTGCTTCCAAAAATATCTCACCTGTTGAGAGTGATTTGAGTGACATTTTGTCTAAAGAAGAGCCTCTTTTGTTGGCGGATAGTGAAAATTTCATCAACGAGAAAAACGGGTATAAAGTAACATTAAATGAAGCAGATGTAACATTAAAATTTCTTCAAAAATACGATTCTGAAACTCCAGAAATCACTCCAGAAGAGGAAAAAAAGTTGAGAAGAAAAGTTATGATAATTGTTCTAATAATAACAACAGTGACGCAATTTATTTTATTTGCTGATAAATTTGCGTTATCATATGCAACTATTACAGATTTATTTGAAGATGTTGGATTAACACAAGATACTTATAATAACTCATCTACTTTATTTTATGTTGGTTATCTGATTGGTCAATGCAATTTGGTTCTTGTTCAGAAGTTTTCTATTAGATACTGTATGATCGGGATCACATTTTCTTGGGCTTTAATTATTTTTCTTACTTGTACAGTTACCAATTATAAAGGTATTTATGTTACAAGGTTTTTTTTAGGTTTTGTTGAATCTGTTACTATTTCAACGTTAAATACAACTATGGGACAATTCTTTACTAAAGAAGAAAAGGCAGCAACTTCATCGATTTTTGCAATTGCTATTCTTGGTGTTACAATTCCTGTTGGTTTAATTGCTTATGGCATTATGCATGCAGTTTCTTCTATTCCTGTCTGGAAGTTATATTTTATTGTAATTGGTGGTATGTCATTCCTTTGGTTTCTTGTTGTTTGTTTTATCTATCCATCTAATCCAACAGACGCAAGATTTTTAAATCAACAGGAAAAAATATGGGTTATTAGAAGAGTTCAAAAATCGACTGGTGCTTCAATTGAACAAAAAGTGATAAAGAAACATCAAATTAAGGAAGCCTTAATGGATCCAATTTCATGGCTTTTCTTTTGTTTTTTCCTTTTCCAAATGTTGGCTAATAATTTAGCATTTCAGCAAAACTTGCTATATACAGGTATGGGGAATATTACAGCATTAGATTCAACTTTAGTTTCAGTTGCTTCTGGTGGATTTGCTGTTATTTGTGCAATTGTGAATTTTTTATTCATGAGTTATTTTAAAAACACTACAGCATTATCAATTATTTTCTGGTCATTACCATGTTTTGCTTCATCTGTAGCAGCAGCCACTGTTCCATGGGATCAAAAAATCACTCTTATTGCTATGATTTCATTAGCTAGCTCGGTTTATGGTTTACCGTGGATGTTGATGATATCATGGAATGCTACAACATGCTCAGGGTATACTAAAGTTTTAACTAGAAATGGTATGATTATGGTTGGGTATTCTATTGCCAATTTAATTTCACCGCAATTATGGCAAGAAAAGGATGCACCAAGGTTTATTCCTGCTTGGATTGTTCAAATTGTTCTTTCATTTGGTTTAACGCCTGTAATCACAGGTATTATCTGGTTTATTCTCAAAATAAGAAATAACAAAAGATTGGCTAATATTGAAAATGCCGTTGAAAGTGATGCTGGTGAAGTTTTATACGATGATGGTGAAGTTAAAAAAGTGAGTTTGGGAGCACTAGACTTGACAGATTTAGAAAACAAACATTTTATTTATCCTCTTTAAGAGATTTTAATTCTATACATAGTTTTTTTTTGTTGTTATGATTAAAGTTGAAAATGATTTTTAAAAGAAAATGAACGAATTGAAAGAAAACGAAAGAAAGTTCATAAAATGCACACATTATTGAAATCTATAAAAATGGAGTGGTAAATAATATATACGAGATTAACTTATAGTAAAAAAATTAATCAATAGTAAATTAGAAAAGATTGTGGATTTAAAGAGAGATAGAATGACTCTTAGCTAAAGAAAGGCTTCTGATTTCTTCAACGGCAGTTTCTTCTCTTAAATCATTAACAGCACGGTGTCTAGCTCTAAATTCAGTGTCAAAATCTTCAACTTCTTGCCATTCTTCAAAAAACTTAAGATCAAACAATTTACAATCTGGGGTACCTGCAACGGGCCAGATGTAAGTGATAATCAAAAGGGAAGAAATAGAAGCTAATAACCCAGTAAAAAAACTTAAAGTGAATGTTCTAGTAGCACCAATTGGAACTTCGTGAGTACCAGTAGCACCGACGAAACCAACAATATTTGGAACAATACCTAATAAGTAAGCAGCAAAGCATCTGTAATTAACACCATTAGTGTAATAGTAAACTGATTCTTTTTCGGCAAGAAACAAATCACTTAATCTAATGTAACCTTTCTTAATAAAGAAATAATCACAGAAAATACAACCACCAATGGCAGAAAGGAAAACGGAATAGGCAGACAAATAAGTGGTGAATCTGGAAGATGAAGTTAATAAATTCCATGGACAGATGGCAAACCCAATAGCAGCACAAATGAATCCACCTCTTCTAATGTTGATAAACTTTGGTAAAAGGGCAGTCATATCAGTACCAGCAGAAAGAGAATTGGATGCAATGTTAGAACCTAATTGAGAAACAGCAAAGGCAGTAGAAATAATGAAAACACCACCTCTTGAACCTCTAGAATAGCTGTCTAAGAATTTCCCAAGAACATCTAATGGGTTCCAATATGGTTCACCGTATAAAGCTTGAGAAGAAGTAGCAACAAGAATACCAATAAGACAAGTACAAGTGTAAGCAACAGGTAAAGAAATCATTTGAGTGTAGAAGGAAGCATTTGGTGAGTCAGCAAATCTACCAAAATCAGGAGCATTGATGATCAAGGTACATAAATTGGAGAGACATGACATAACGGCACCAACAAAAACCCAACCAAAAGTAGACCCGTGAATTTCAGAAGGAGCTCTTAATAACTCATTAATATTTGGAGCTTTAACAACAGCCCAAATTAAGAAAGCGACACCAGCTGGAATACAAATTATAGCCTTAACAGTGAATAAGAATCTTAACTTATGTGGTGGACACCAAATGAAAGGAAGTTGAGCCAACCAGAATAAGAAGAAACATAACATTTGGAAAGATGTGATATTAGAAGAAAGTGGGATATGGTTTGGAATCTTTGTGTTTAAATTATCAGAGAAAATGGATCTTAACATCAATTCAACACAATTACCACCAATGGATGTTTGAACACCGAACCAAACACATGCCATAACAACACGATTAAGAACAGGCCATAAAGAACCCCAGATACCAAAGGAAGATCTACAAGAGACTGGGAAAGAAATATGGTAGTAATTACCAACTCTAGAAAAAGTGGCAATGAAAAACCCACAAAATGAGTAACCAATGCAAACAGCAATCAAACAAGCCCACCATGGCAAACCTTGAACAACAGAGGCTGAAGAAATTTGCCAAGTGTTAACATTGAAACATTCACTAAAACAAAAGTAGATATAATTCCAACGGGACCAAGTTCTTCTTTCAGCTTCTAATGGACGCAAATCGTAATTATAAAGGAAAAGTTCCTTAATACTCAAATTTTCCGTACCCTTAATAGAAAGATAATCAGCAAACTTTAAAAACTTCCCCTTAAGGGTAGTTGTTTCAAGTTCAATAGCTGGAGAGTCAACTGAGCTGAATTCCTTATCGACAGAATCAAAAGATCTGGCTTCTTCTAAAGCATCTTCCTTTTGCTGCTTTTTCAAGTTAAGAAACTTCATGTTCCCTTCCTCCTATTGAAGAGAGAAGGAGAAAGAGAAAAAAAAAATTTTGACAGATAAAATTAAGAGATTTTCACTACTTTAAATAGTTAAAACCGTTTGAAAAAAAAAAAAAGATGTCAAAAAAGAAACGGAATTTTGGTACGGCAGTCTTGGCATCAAAAATCAAATGAAGTGTCAGACAATATTTTCAAAGTAAATATTGGTACCATTCGAATCGGTGTGCTTTTTTGAGAATATATATTTTGGTTTGGAACCCATTGAGCTCACCTGAAGGAAGTTACAGCAGTTTTAAAAAAAATCATAAAGATTCTAACATCATCTAAAAAATATAATGCCTTTTATCTACGGCTAGAAAAACTTTGGGTTTTTGGCAATACAATGTTTGTCTTGAACAACCAGGGGTTCGTAGGTACCTTCTAGAGAAACCCAAATCTTAGCTTCATAGCCCTGGATGTTGGAAATAGATTCAGTTTCGACTATTTTTGTGTCATCGTTGATATCTAATCTGACGTAGGAAAGGTTGAATGGAGGGGTCCCCGTTAATTTAAATGTAATTTCAACACGTTCACCTTCATACACGTCCACTTCAATAGAGTCTCCCTGGATAATTTCCACCGATGGTAAATCGTACACTCTATTCACCTTATTGGTAAAAGTGACGTCACATCCAACAGAATCAGTTAATGATTGGATTTCCAACACCCCTGGTCCTGGGGTTCGCCTTTTGAAAATGTTTTCTTTAACTTCCACTGATTTTTGTGTGTCTTCGTTGAACTCGTAGGTAATGTAAAATGGTGGTTCTCCAATTAATGCATATGAAATATGGTCACCAACACAATAGTATCTTTCGCCATCTACAACCCTTGATTCTTCAAATAAATGATCGATATTAGGTAAATCATGGACTTGGATAATAATTTGTTCCCCTGTTATACCATTGGAACAACCATTGGCATCAACAACATTTACAATTGTAACTGTATGCTCACCAACTTCTAAATTATCATAAATTGAGTTCAAGTTGATATGGTTCGTAACTGATTCGAATTCCCTTAATGATTCACCACTATTAGCGTTTGTCAATTTTATGCTGAAAACAAATGGTGCTCTACCGGATAATTCAATGTCAATTGGTTTGCCGTTTTCTGGATGATTTAAAACACAAGTTTCATATTTCCCATAATCGATGAACTTAGCATTTGGTAATTCATTGACATGTTGAATGACCTTGATTGGTTGAACATTATGAAGATTCTTTTGAATTAAAGATTTGATAATATGGTCAGTGTACAAGGAGTCGTAAATTGATTTAATAGCATATTTATACTCCCCATGTTGTTCTGAAATTGCAGGTAATTCAAAAATGTCTGTCTGGATATCTTCCATCTTTTCGGTAACCATAGCACCATTAGGTAAAATGATGGTATATTCTAATGCAAATGGAGCTTCACCTGTTAATTTCAAAACAAGTACATCGTTAGTATTTTGACAAATTGGTAATTTAACGCCTGAATCGGAAACCGTCATGTCTTCAACTGTCACAAATGGCTTTGGTAAATAATCAATAGTAATAATATTGGATGAAACTTCACCTGGACAGCCACCTTGACTAAAGCTGAGCAATTGGTAAACACCAGATTTATCCAACCTTAACCCATCTTGAGAGACATTATTCAATGTCAATTCTTGGATATGACCATCATCTGATTGGTAACTGTATTTTAATTCCATTTTACCACTACTGGACAATGGGACATGAACAAATGACCCTTCGACAATTTGGAAATGGGATTGATCACTAATAAATTCAATGTGTGGGACTTCAGTATTAACATTAATATCAACATTTCTCTTACCAAATTCCACTTCGCATGCACTTGAATCTTGAGCATGAGTTAATTTAACTTCATATTTACCACCTTGGATAAATTGAGGGGTTTTAAAAATGAATGGGCTTGATTCAACAATTTCTTTAATAGACTCGATCTTACCATTAGGATAAACTAAATCATAATGAAGGTCAAATGGGAACTTACCATCTAAATGAATGGAAACTTCGCTAGTTTGGCCATTACATAAATTCATACCAGTACTTTCAATAGAAACTCTAGGTCTTTGTTTGAAATAAGTAACGTATCTATGTTCACCATCATTAAACTTAATTTGATTTTTATAATATTTATCACTGAGATTAATGAATTCAATAGAATATGACCCTTCTGATTGTGGGTTAAATTCATGTTCCATGCTTGGAGTATTGGATATTAATTTAGAAACTGTTTCCACTTTAATGACTTTATTTGAATCTTCAGGATGAAGTTTAGAAATTTTGTAACCTATTTCAAATGGTGCAGTACCTGATGTAAAATCAAAATTGAATTTAAATCCAGTAACACCAACACAATTGTCAACAATTTCATTTAATTTAATATCAAAATTTGGTAATTTGGCATTGTCAATGAAAACTTCAGAACCTAATGATTTCCCCTTACAAACAGAGCAAGACCCTGAAATAACAAAATATTTACCAGGTTTTTCAACAAAAAGTTTATTACCATTAGGAGAATCATATTTCATTTGAAAAACTTCAATTTCATCTGATTCTGGTGCTTGGTATCCGAAATCAATAACAATAGGTTGATTACCAAGACAATTTTTAATATTAACATCCAATACTTTTTTCTTACCTAATAAAATAGGTTTATGTGGTTCAGGGTTAGAAATATCGAAAATTGGACTTTTTAAAACTGTGAAATCAATTTGAGTTTCCTCGTTATCTGAATTGTATTTAACTTCATTACCGAACCCATCAATAATTTTTAGAATATTATATTTATAATTCCCTGGACCATCCCTTTGTCTTGGCAAGGCCAAATTCATTGACTTACTCTTCATCCAGGTTAAATTTTTAATGTTATCTTTAGTGATTTCATTTGCCATGAGCGGTGAGGAAAACTCTTCAGGTATAACATGATAAAGTGGGTTAACAGATTTATGACCGGATGTTTCTTCTTGAACCATTAAGCTGAAAGGTGGGACACCGAAAATTTGTAATTGGATATGATTTAGGGAATCATTTTCACAAAAATCTTTTTGAGTTGAATCTAATTTCTTGATACTAGCTTCAGGACAAATTGGGACAAATGTATCACTTCTTTGTACTTTAATTGGTTTCCCTTTATTATCAATAGCAGATTTTAATGAATAATACCCTGGAGTGGTGACTTTCAATTCATCAGCAGAAGTAAAATTAAAAATTTGTAAATTATTATCGAAATCCAAATGATTCAATTGTAAACTTTGTAATCCATTCACAGAATCCAATTCTAATGGTAATTTAACAAAATTATTGTACATTGGGTTAATACAAAAATTGTATTGATTTGGGTTTAAAATAATTGAAGAATCAGGGTTCAATCTAATCTTCTTCCTACCTTTAAAATGTGCAGATTCAAAATCGATATCTGATTGTTTATAATTTTCCATAATTTCTAAATCCTTTTCAGAAACTATGAATGGTGGTATGAAATTTGTTAAAATTGCCAATGGGTTCATTGTGAACAAGAGAGTAAAACAATTAATAAAAATTGCCACTACAATTGCCATGATAAAACTAACTGGTAATTGAGGAATGTTAAAAACAGGTATTGATAATATTAACAATGTATCCAATGTCAAATATTTAAACAAGAACCAATTGTAAGATAAGTGTGTTGTGTTTAACAGGATTAAATCATATACCTTCCATGCTTGTAATAGGACAAATAGCCCCATTAAAATCTGTTTTTGTGATTCATGGTCTAACAAAGAGTTGGGTACCAATGAGCTTCTTTTAGCAGCTCGTTGGGGGGGCATGTTTTATATCTATAAACAATGTATGTGTTTTTAAAGTAAGGAAAAAAGTAAGATTTACACAAATATTTTTTTTTCCAGATTATTCTGTACCTTGTTCTTTATAAAGAAATGGCTGTTACAAATCCAAACAATTGGCATTGGGTTGATAAAAATTGTATTGCATGGGCTCAACAATACTTTGAACATAAGTTAGTTGGTTTAGAAAAATCTGGTGTTAAAATCACTAAAATTAAAACTTTAGAAGGTGATTGTGAAGTTTGTCAAAGAAAGGGGAAAGTGATTTCACTTTATGACATGGTTTTAAGTATGGAATATGAATCTGAAGATCACAAGGGGACCATTACAATCCCAGAAGTCATGTATGATACTGAACCTGATGAGTATAGATTTGATTTAGATGAACGTGTTGATGATAAATCTCGTTTAGTTATCAGAAAGGAATTGGTTCCATTAATTAGAGAAGTTTTAGTTGATTTTGGTCCAACTTTAATTAATGTCCATGGATCTGATATTCAAGTTGATGAAAGTGAAGTTATGTCAACATTCACTAAGGGGAACCAAAATTTGAATCATATGAAACCAGTTGTTAAGGAAAGAACTACATTTAACAAAAAGGAAGATAAAGCTTCTAAACCATTGTCTAAATATTCAAAGGGGTACAATGTTACTACTTTGAAATTCCATACTGAATTTCATACAACAGCAGAAGAATTATATAAAACGTTGTTAACACCAGAACGTGTTCAAATGTGGACTAGGGGGTCAGCAGATGGGTTAAAACCAGAAGAGGGATGTGAATTTAGATTATTCGGAGGTGGTGTTGAATGTAAGTTGATGAAATTAGTTGAGAATTCATCAATTGAGATGCTTTGGAGATTGGCCTCTTGGAAGGCAGGTCATTATGTTATTGTTAAATTCACATTTAATCAAGGTACTAATGAAACAATTATGGATGTTGAAATGGATGGTGTTCCAATTGGGGAAGAGGAAGTTGTTGAGGGAAATTTCAATGAAAAGTATATTAGGGCTATTAAGGTGACCTTTGGGTTTGGTGCAGTTTTGTAAGTAAAAACATATTTATAAATATAGTTAATAAAGTATGTGTTTATTTATGATTAATTGGATTATTACAATATGTATAATGCACTGAAAGCATATGTAATTAATTGCATTTTATGTACTATATTTTGAAAGTCAATTAAAGTTAAACTAGGGTAAACTATACAAGTTGGTGCATTTAAGCAAATTGAACCAAAGCTTGCTTGATTGCAGCTGGGTTAGCACCAATGACCTTGTGAACCAATTCACCGCCCTTGAAGAAAAGCAAGGTTGGCATAGAAGTAACTGATTGGGAAGCAGCAACAGAAGGTAACTCATCGACATCGACCTTGTAAAAGCCAGCTTGTGAGTATTCTTGAGAGAATTTTTCGAGCATTGGGGCGATCATCTTACATGGGCCACACCAAGTGGCGAAGAAATCAACAACAACGAGGTTGGATTGGGTAATGACTTGCTTGAATTCGTCTTCGGACTTGATAACTTGAACCATACTGTTAGGATTATCTATATGTTGTGTTTGTGAGGAGGAGAACTTGGAAATCAAGACTACTATGAGCACTAAAAGAAGGAAGTTTAGCATTATATGTAGGCAAATGGGGAATTACTAATTAATTTTTTGCCACCAATGAAAGAAAAATCTAGAATACAAATTAAAAAATAACAAATTTATTAATGTTTAGATTCATTTTAATCTCCTGAATGAGAGAAATTCAATGGTATTAATAAGAATTTATTATCATTTTATTATTATACATTGGCTTTTTTTTTCATCAAAACCAACAAGATCTTGAGGGTAAGAAAAAAAAAATCTTTAACAAAGTATATTAGTCAAATTAACAGAACAGGTTCTTTTCATACATGTCCCTGTTGTCCTCACTCTTTTGCTGTTTTGACGACAACAGCACACAGGACGAGCATATAAGCAAACAAAGACTTTCCCCGGCTCAAACAAACCTTCAGAAAGCACTTTCTCACAAATCCACAGCAACGAGGGCAAATTCCAAAATGGCTAATTCAATTCCAGTTAAAAACACAAATTCTATCGCTCGCAAGAACCTTTCAACAACTGATACACCTACTTTGAATACTGAGACTGTTGATTGTGCTGTTTCACCATCAGAGACTACAACCGGTGTCGACGAAGATGATATTAAAATGGACATTGATAATGTCTCCATTCATACTGAAACAACTGATACTTTAGATCTTTCTAAAATGTTACCGGATCAAGCTGTAGCTGAATCCGGTTGGCTTCTTAACCCTATTAAACCTGAATTAAAGGGTAAAAAATGTCTTGTGTTAGATTTAGATGAAACTTTAGTCCATTCAAGTTTTAAATATGTTCGTCATTCTGATTTTGTTATCCCAGTTGAAATTGAAAATCAAATTCATAATGTTTATGTTATTAAAAGACCTGGTGTTGATGAATTTTTGAAAAGATGTGGTGAATTATTTGAAGTTGTTATATTTACAGCTTCCGTTTCACGATATGGTGACCCTCTTTTAGACATTTTAGATATTCATAAAGTCATTCATCATAGATTATTCAGAGAATCATGTTACAATTATGATGGTAATTATATTAAGAATTTATCTCAAATGGGTAGACCATTAGAAGATTTAATCATTATTGATAATTCACCTGCATCTTATGTTTTCCATCCACAACATGCGGTTCCTGTTTCAAGTTGGTTCAGTGATTCTCATGATTGTGAATTATTAGATTTGTTACCATTCTTGGAAGATTTGGCAACTGAAAACGTTGATGATGTCGCCAAAGTTTTAGATGTTAACATTTAAAAGAACATTTTCAAAAAGTAAGATAAGAATAATAAAATAATAAAATTAATCAATCAATCAATCAATATTTTTTTTTTAAACGGAAAGAATATTACTTTATTTTTCCTTTTTATGGGGGTAGGAAGAAGGGTTTCTTAAGCGACGAGTTACAGTAGCTATATTAATGTTAATAATAAATAAAATAGGCTGGTTCCTTTTTAGTATCTATAAATATTTTAAATTGAAAAAATTTAGAAATAGCAAAATTTGCTGTTTTATTACATTAAATTAAATTAGATTAGATTAGATTAGATTAGTTATTTAATCTTGTTCTACAACATATATAAGTGTCTGAACTTGAATCTTTTAAACAATTTTGAATATATACATTTTTTTAAAATATTTTTTTTTTTTTATATAGATTCCCCAATTAAGGAATAAATAATATTGTCCATTTTTCTCATATTCATATTCTTTCATTATTAACGAATTCAAAATAACAAAAGACGAGTAATATGACTGACGAATCATGGAAATCCCAGCTTAACCTGCCCGCTAAAGATCTACGTCCACAAACAGATGATGTTAAAGTGGACGCTTCATTTGAAACTTTTGGGCTTAAACGAGAACTTCTTATGGGGATCTTCGAAGCAGGTTTTGAAACACCTTCACCAATTCAAAATGAATCAATCCCACATTCATTACAAGGTAAAGATATTTTAGCTAGAGCTAAAAATGGTACTGGTAAAACAGCTGCTTTTGTTATTCCAACTTTACAAAAAATTAAACCAAAATTAAATCAAATTCAAGCATTAATTTTAGTCCCAACGAGAGAATTAGCACTTCAAACTGCACAAGTTGTTAAGATGTTATCTAAACATATGGGGATTCAAACTATGGTTACAACAGGTGGTACAAGTTTACGTGATGATATTTTAAGATTACATGATCCAGTTCATATTGTTGTTGGTACACCTGGTCGTGTTTTAGATTTAGCTTCAAGAAAATTAGCAAATTTTGATGAATGTAATACATTTGTTATGGATGAAGCTGATAAAATGCTTTCAAGGGAATTTATGGTTATAGTTGAACAAATTTTAGATTTTTTCCCTGATAATTATCAAACTTTATTATTTTCAGCAACTTACCCACAATCAGTTATGACATTTGTTAATAAACATATGAAAAATCCATTTGAAGTTAATTTAATGGATGAATTAACATTAAAGGGTATTACACAATATTATGCATTTGTTGAAGAAAAACAAAAATTAAGTTGTTTAAAGACACTTTTTAGTAAATTACAAATTAATCAATCAATTATATTTTGTAATTCTACAAATCGTGTAGAATTATTAGCAAAGAAAATTACAGAATTAGGTGCATCATGTTATTATTCACATGCTAGAATGAAACAAGAAGATAGAAATAAAGTTTTTCATGAATTTAGACAAGGTACAGTTAGAAATTTAGTTTGTTCAGATTTATTAACAAGAGGTATTGATATACAAGCTGTTAATGTTGTTATTAATTTTGATTTCCCAAAACAATCAGAAACTTACCTTCATAGAATTGGTAGATCAGGTAGATTTGGTCATTATGGTATTGCAATTAATTTAATTAATTGGGAGGATAGACATGCTTTATTCAAGATTGAAAAGGAATTAGGTACTGAAATTAAACCAATCCCAGCCGTTATTGATAAATCTTTATATGTTGTTGAACAACCAGATAACATTCCAAGACCATTCAAGAATTAATTAATTGTCCAATCCAATCTTCTTTAAATACTTTGTGTTATAAAGTGTTTTTTTTATTTTTTTTCCTTCCTTTTCAGAGCTGATAACGATCACAATGTATAAGCGCGTTTCCTCTGTTACTTTATGTAGCTGTTTTTTTTTATATATATATACATGTATAACATAGTAAAAGGAGATTGAAATACACAAAAAGAGATATTGATTATATACATACACACATTATTATTTAAGGTTTCTTTGACTTTTTAGTTGATTTAAGAATAACCAAACCAATGAAACTTAAAATAGCAGCAGTCCCTAAAACTAAAGCCAATACAGGAAGGGCAATTGCATAATATCTATCAGGGAAGAGGGATTGAATGATATTTTCTTCATCAATGAATGGGCAGATGAAAGTCCAAAAAGTGTAATAGATGAAAATAGCAGTGGCAAGTAAAAGCATGATTAATCCAACAGTTTGGTCTCTCTGTTAAATGTGTTAGTAATCGGGTTAAATATATAGAGATATAGAAGGGGTTGGACATACCATTTAAAATAGTCTCGTGTAGATTTAAAAGAAGTTCAATTTGTATACATACAGTTTTTTGTATTTACGTGGAACTTTTTTCTCAAATAGCCATAGCCATGATGTATATATTGAAAAAAAAAATTGTAATTGTAATTTCCCAGTGACTAGAATCCAATTGGGTTATATATTTAATACCATTGTAATCTAACTAAGAGCTAATTTCTATCTATGACTTCTCCGGAAAGAAAAGGCCGAGTTGAAGAATTTTAGTTTTACTATCTCAATCAAAATAGGAGTTATAAAAACGAAATTTGGATCATTGTATTCACGAAGTTTTCTAGATTTGACCTATCCCCTTTATTAGTAATTTACCCTTATATTTTAATGACAATATATATTTTTACTATCCCGATACCGGCTTGGGGGGGAGGGTTTTCAGCAAATTAATTTTCTCCCATTAAAATTACACACACACTCATTGACGTCTTGTTTCTTATTAACTAACTATGTACTCAATTGCCAAGAGAACTGCTGTCAAAGCTTCCAATGCCGCTTTTTCCCAAACCAGAACCAAGGTCACCCTTCCAGACTTGAAGTGGGATTTCGGTGACTTAGAACCATTTATTTCTGGTCAAATTAACGAAATTCACTACACCAAGCATCACCAAACTTACGTCAATGGTCTTAATGACTCTATTGAAAAGCATGCCGAAGCTGAAGCCAAGGGTGATGTTAAGGCCTTGATTGAATTACAACAACATATCAAGTTCCATGGTGGTGGGTTCACTAACCACAACCTTTTCTGGGATAACTTAGCCCCAGCAAAGCAAGGTGGTGGTGAATTACCAGCTGATTCTTCTGCTATGGCTAAGGCTGTTGTTGAACAATATGGTTCTTTTGACAACTTGATCAAGTTAACTAACTCTAAGTTGGCTGGTATTCAAGGTGCCGGTTGGGCTTTTGTTGTTAAGAACACTGAAAACGGTGCTATTGAAGTTGTCCAAAGATACAACCAAGATACCGTTACTGGTCCATTAAAGCCATTATTAGCCATTGATGCTTGGGAACATGCTTATTACTTACAATACAAGAATGTCAAGGCTGATTATTTCAAAGCTATTTGGAACGTCATCAACTGGGCTGAAGCCTCTAAGAGATACGACCAAAACTAAATTTGATGATCAATTTTAACAATCTTTATTATTTATATTAATTACTTATAATATTCGTATTATATTTATATGAAATGTTATTAGTTATTTATTAACACACTTCATTTATTTATTATCTTCATATAATTTGTAAACAGACATTTGAATACATTTATTTCATATAGAACTAACTAATCAAAGAAAATTCGAATTTGAATTTGAATTTTTTTGTTTCCTTTTATATATTCTCTTTTTAGTCACACTAACAAGTGTATGTGCATTCTATACTTAAACTAAAACTTAATTTACAAAAACCTTTTTGATAAACTATTTTTCACCACCGAAAACATCAGCAAAGAGAGTGTTCAAATCGAATTCTTGTGCCCATTCTTTAACAATAGTAGTTTGTTCAACTTTTGGTGGAGGTGGTGCAGATCCAGCACCATTAGGGACTTTAATATCAGTAGCTTTTGAAGAATTTGGTAATGTCCAACCATGGAATTTCCCATCTCTCCAATCTCTTAAAACAACAGATGCAGCAGCATGTAAATTTGGAATACCATGTTTACCTAATCTACCTTGAGTTCTAGCAACATGAATTAAAACTTTATTAGCAAAATCTTCTAATGATATAGATGCCAATGCTGGTAAACCATAAAATTGTTTAAATTCATTTGCCATTTCAATATTTTTAGAAAATTTATTTAATAAAATTGTAACAGCGTACATTGGGTCCTCAATTTGTTTTTCAGGGATTGCACTTAATAAAGCTAAATTTGCTTCATATTCTCTTTTATTCATTTTTTTATTTTGATCTGGGAAAACGATACCTGGTGAATCTAAAATTTTTAATTTATTATCAACTTTAACTTCTCTTAATGTACGTGTAACACCAGCTTGATTACCAGTTGGACATGCTTTACCTGAACCACCATGTTGTGAAGTAAGTGCATTAATAATAGATGATTTACCAACATTTGGATAACCAATAACACCAACTGTTATAGCTCTTTTTAAATTAGATTTTGCTGCATATGCTTTTAATGCAAGTAATAATTGACCTGCTGTTGCATTTGAAGTTAATTTCTTATTATAAGTTTTAGCATTATTAGCACCTGTTGCACCTTTAATTGGGATAGTTGGGAAAGCAGATCCAAGAAAATCAATCCATTTCTTAACAACTTCATCAGGTACTAAATCAACTTTATTCAAAAGTAAGATTAACCTCTTACCTTGTGATTGTAATATTTGTTCTTCGATTCTCTTTGATCTAGTAGCTTCTGGATCTCTAGCATCTAAGACATAAAGGACAACATCAGATGCATCAACAACGGCTTTGAAAACTTTATCAAATTGTTTTCTAGATTTATCCAATTGAGTACGATTAGTATTATTATTATCATCTTCATCATCCATTGGGATTTCAATGTCAACAATTTCCATAGCATCTTCATCAATATCATCATCACCGTCATAATCTTTAGCAGCAGCTTGAGCTGAAGCTAATAAAGCAGCCATATCAGATTGTTTATCTAAAATTTCATCATCTTCATCATCGATCATCATATTATCACCATCACCACTTTGACCTAATTCAATTAATCTTAATCTTTCTTGTTCTCTAGCTTGTTTCATCATTTCTTTATGTTGTTCCTTATCTCTCTTTCTATTTTCAATATCTTGAATAATTTTATCCTTATATGGGAATGATGATGGGATACCAATATCCTTTTCTTTTCTTGATTTCCAAGTAACATCCTTCTTAGCTGCTTTAACATCCTTTCTTCTTTGTGCACTGGCCTTCTTTTTAATACCCTCTCTTAAACGAGTGGTCATTCTCTTACTTGTTCTCTTCTTAGCTCTCATTGTATAACTTGGAAGATATAATAAGAAAAAAGTTTTACCTATAGATGAACTAACTAAGACTTTTAAAAAAAAATTTCTCTTTTTAAAAAAAAAAAAAAAAAAAATATTTAATTTTAATTTTTCAGGCTGTGCAACAACCAGGTCACGTGACGCTCTAGAAACTTTATCGTAAATATTTGAAAAATGCAGCCCCAAATTTTTAAAATTTATTATTGTTGCTATTATTTAAATTTGCTATTAGAGCAATTAAAGTTTATTAAATTTGTATATTAACTAACAAGAATAGTATTAATACGTAGTGTGTAAAAGTACAATTATTTCTAAGTAATGGAGGAAATTACCCCCCTCCCCCATGCAGCGATAGCAGACAATATAAAAATCACTCAGTCACTCATGGGTTTAACATTATTCCCGAAGATCTATAAAAGAATCCTATTTCCCCCAATATTTTGATTCTCCTTTTCTTTCCTTCTTTCTTTATAAAGAATCATTAACATGTCCTTAACTAACAAAACAGCTATTATCACTGGTGCTAACAAGAATTTAGGTAAAGAAACTGCAATTGCCTTTGCTAAGGAAGGTGCTAATATTACCTTACATTATCATTCACCAAATTCTAAACAGGAAACTTTAGATTTACAAAAGGAATTAGAAACTTATAATGTTAAGACTCTTATTTATCAAGGTGATTTATCAACTGAAGAAGCAACAATTGGTCTTTTCGATGAAACAATTAAAACTTTCGGTAAAGTTGATATTGCAATTAACAATGTTGGGAAAGTTTTAAGAAAGGGGATTGCTGATAGTTCATTAGAAGAATTCAATGAAATGATGAGAATTAATTCAACTGCTGCATTTTTATTCCTTAAAGAAGCTGCTAATAAAGTTGCTGAAAATGGGTCTGTTATTATGTTAACTACTTCCCTCTTAGCCGCTTATACTGATGGTTATGGTATTTATCAAGCTTCAAAGGCAACTGTTGTTTCCCTTTGTAAAGCTCTTTCAAAGGAAACTACTAAAAAGATTTCCTTCAATTGTGTTTCACCAGGTCCGATGGATACTCCATTCTTATACGGTCAAGAAAACCCACAAAGAATTGAATATTTCAAGAGTGTCGTTAATGGTGGTAGATTAACTGAAGTTAGTGATATTGTCCCAATCATTCTCTTCTTAGCAAAGGATGGTCACTGGATGACAGGTCAAAACTTCTTCGCTAACAATGGTTTCACCGCTCCATAATTCAACAACAATAATAATATTTATGTATTTTTTTTTTTATTCATTTATTTATTCATTTATACTGGAAATATAATCACTAATAACTTTCCCTGCCCAACTAATGGTTGTAATAATATCTTTATTGTTAATATTGTACATTGTACTTATAGTTTGGCCAAATGCATCAATTAAAACAGGTGAATCTTGAAGAATATCCATTTGACAATTTTCATCTTGATAAATTTTCATATAAATTTCATTTAAATGATTTGAAAAAGTTTCATTTAATTCACTTTTAGATCTAGTTTTAAATTTATAACCAAATGAATCATCAATTGCTTTATACTCTTTTAATTTAGCCATTTTTCTAACATGAGCAAATTGAGTATTTGTAATTGCCTTTTGCCTTTGAGAAAAATCTTTATTATAATATTTAACAAATGATTTAATTTGATCATCATCCCATTTCATTAAATCCATAAGATTACTTTTATGCCTTGAAATAAGTTTTGTATTCATTTTCGTAATTTCAAAATCATTCCCTATTGATGATCTTAACATTTTATGATAATTAGTTATCCATGATGGGTAAATCTTTGGATTGATGGTAAAATATAATTTAGACATTCCCATTAATAAACAAAAAAGTGCAATTTCAGGATGAGCATATTTTGCATTTTTATAAGTTAATTTAATTTTCATATTATTCAATAATTCATTAGTTAAAATTATAATTTCCATTGGTAATCTCATATGAATGACAAATCTAATTAATAATGGGAAATAATTCAATTTTAAATCATCAGGTAAAAATAATGAAAATTTATTATTTTTCCATTTAAATCTTGTATTTAAATGTTGAATAAAATTTGCATTTAAAGAACCTGAAAGTTGAATTAAATCAATTAAATCATGTGGTACAAATGCAGAAGCTAATGAAAATGGGAATTGTTCTTCTTCTAATATTAAAATAAAATCACAAAGATAACATGAAATACCTGAATTAATTAATGCCATATAAACCCTTAAAGTAATATTAGTTAAATTTGTATCATTTTGTTTAATTTCATGAATCCATAAAACTTTAGCAATTTTTAAAAATTGAATTTTAATTGTATCCTTCATATTGAATTTTTTAATCATATATTTACATTGTTTTGACATAATAATTTGTAAAATTCTATGTTTAATAACTTTCCTTTGAGATATAGTTAATGTTTTCTTATCTAATTTTTTATCTAAAAAATCTCTTAATGCTTCAATATTACTACTATTAGAAGTTAAACCATCAATACGTGCAATTTTACGCATTGGTTGACGAGTACCTTCAGTAAAATTATCATCATCAATTATTTCAAGATCGTATTCATTAACATGACCAAATTCACATACACTTCGTCCAGATATACGCGTCCATAAATGTGAGGGACAATTTCCAACACCACAAACTGGCCCCTCTGTATAATTAACCATTTTGAAAGATTAAAATGTTAGAGATCAAAAAAAATATATTTAAAAAAAAAATAAATCAAATAAAAAAAAGATATGAAATAGAAAAGTTAATCATTGAATTTTGTTTTTAAATGTAAAGATCAGTTTGTGAAAAACGTTAGTTAGTTGAATGTTAGGTGTTTTAAATTATATGTGACTAGTTTTTAATTTTTTAACTCAACATGTAAGCTTTTTTAAATTTTATTTCATCTTGTTTTTGAATAGCGCTAAAACGATAACTGTTTTTTTATTAGAATGTAGTCATATTATTCAATAGTTATTTAATTATCAAATAAAAACGCGTTCAAGTTTGTAACTAAGTTAGATAAGCGGATATTTGATGTTGAAAAATGTAAAATGATGGATAAAATGGAGAATAATTACGTTAAGATAATGAAAATCTATTGTTGAAACATACAAGGTTATAAAAATTAATAATTTTACTTTAATTTTACCTATTTTAACCCCCCACCTAATACATCCAAATGACTATATCCCATTTATCTTTTTAAAATTAAAATTGACCTTTATTTAGATATTGAAAACTACAACAACATTTTTTCTGTTGTGATTAGCGCTTTAGTAAATCAATATATAACTGTCATTTCCTTCAACCTCAAAACACATACTAAAAAAGATTTTTTTTGTAATAAAATTATAAACTAGTAAAAGTAATACTATATCTGTTTCCACTTTTCTACTTCACAGTTGTCGTAATTAGATAAATGGTGAATTCTATTCATTATCATTTCATTTCACATTACTTTTTTTTTTTTTCACATTGTTGTAAGAAACCATTTTATAAAGCATCAAATGATCGACGATATTGACTCTAACACGTTGATCAACAGGGCTCGCGACTTTAAGGGTTCTATGAAGAAATACTGGAACCAAAGGTACGACATTTTTGCAAAATACGACAATGGTGTACTTCTCACCAAGGAATTGTGGTATTCAGTCACACCAGAGAGTTTATCCAAATTCACTGCTAAGTTCATCAATGAAGCATTCAAGGAAAAGAGAGAAAATGGAGAGAATGTGAAAGTAATGGACGCTTTTTGTGGTGGTGGTGGTAATATCATCCAGTTTCTCGATTATAGCGATATTGTCTTTGCGGCTGATATTAATAAGATCCATTTACACTGTACGTTCAATAACGCTAGCTTGTATATGGACGTTGACACTTTAAGAGAGAAGTTGGTTTTATTACCATTGGACTGGACCATTGTTGATCACAAACCAGAAGATGATTACAATTCAGAATGTAGTAGTAATTCAAGTTCAAGTTCAGACTCAGATTCAGATTCAGAGTCTAGTGATTCTGACAACTCAACAAGCTACAAATCTACCATACAGACTACACATGATGACACTACATATGCGACAATTGAAGATTCACTTGCCTCACTTAAAAAGCTCCAAGAGGGGAAATTCGATTGTATCTTTGGGTCTCCTCCATGGGGTGGTCCAGATTATATTCAGAAAAAGCTATTTGACTTGGACAATCTCCTTCCCTTTACTCTTGAGAAACTGCTTCATGTTTTACTTGAATTCACCAATGAAATCGCTCTCTTTTTACCTAAAAATTCAGATCTTGATCAGTTAAAGGCCATTACAGACCGTGTTTTCGGGCCTGGGAGTGTTGTCCGTGTAATGAAAATGAGTTCCCAGGGGAGACCAAAGGGGCTGCTTGTTTGCTGGGGAGCCAAATTCGCTAACGTCGATTTGAATTCAATTATACTATAGATGTAAAATCTGACTTGAACTTAATTAAGATAAAAAAATAAAAAAAATCTCTTATCAGCAGATTTTTGATCTTTTGTCCACTGTTTGTTTTCACTAGATAATGTCCACAAATCTCGTATCGACACTTGTTTCACTGGGTGAACTGGCGGGGTATGTGTCTCTTTCGTGCTGGCTATGTGCTCTTATTCCACAGGTGGTGAAGATTCACAACGACGCGTCTGTTACTGGGCTTTCTTCCGGTTTTCTTCTCTGCCAATTTGCAGGCGATTTCCTAAACCTTGTATCTTGTTTGCTAAACAATGCTTTGCCCTTTCAGATAGCACTATCCAGTTACTACTGCATCATCGACGTTGTCTTAGCATGTCAGTTTTATTATTACAAGTATATGTACCATAACCCTGAGTCACATTGGTATCATAGGCCCAGAGGGACGTTTACTAGCCCGAAATCGAGTTTGAGGGATAACCTGGATGGCCATGTTTGGGCTCAAACAAAGCATGAACAACAGAAAACAAGGCGATTGAGTATCCCAATGATTTTACAAACAGGATCTTCAGGTGTCAAGGCGGCAATTTCAAGCAGTTTTATTGGATCATTTGGTAAAGTACAAGCTGCCCCAATAGTTAAGACAACAGTTGAAGTTACTGGGAAGGTGTTGAATCAATTTACCCAAGATGACTCATTAACATTCTTGTTACCTAATAATGCCGTAAATGGTTCAAATGGCCCAAATAATTCCAATTTTGATCTAGGGCAAGTTATGGCTTGGATGTGCACGTCATTTTACCTTATTTCTCGGTTACCACAACTATGGATTAATTTTAAAAATAAATCAACTAAGGGTATTTCAATGAAATTTATTATATTTGCATTTTTTGGGAATGTCCTCTATGCAATTTCATTAATTTTTAATGAAGATTCATTAATAGGTGGTGAAAAAAGTCATGAATTTTGGAAAAATGAAATTAGTTACTTTTTCGGTGCTATTGGTACATTATTATTTGATTTCATTTTAATTTCTCAATGGAGGTATTATTCAAGTTTTAATGAAATCAATCCGATTTTTCATGATACCAAGGCGGCTAACAATGTTAAAGATAAATTAAATGGTGCTTTACCCATTACAATGGATAAAAAGAAAACTAAACGTCTTTCATCGACTAAATTTACACCACTTTCCCCGATGGATTTTCTTGAAATCACCGATTATGGATCCATTGCACCGGAGAAGACCACCACATCTGTGTCCAATTTGACCAACTCAGGAACTACTTCGTTGTCTAAATCATCCAACAGTGTAGGTGACCAGAGTTTGATGTTCCATACGGATGGATAGTAATAGTAGTAGTAGTACTAGTAGTAGCATCATCATTGTCAAAAAGACACAAAACCATAATTGTTTGATATACATATATTTTTTATGCATTTATAGATTTTAAAAAGAGATTCTTCACTCATTCACTGACGTAACGTATTGGCTTGGTTATCTGTGCTGAGCACCTTCCTTATCGAGACGATGCGTGGCTAAAAAAAAATATAAAATTAACTAATGAGTTAATATAATTAACTTTTGCCACTTTTTCTTTATCAATTAACACAATGAAGACCGCAGTTTTGGGTTCAATTGTTACAGCTCTCTGCGCACTTAGCACTCCTGTTGACGCTGGTAAAGTCCACCACGCCAAACTTCACAAAAACGAATTGAAGGACGCTCTTGTGTCCAATTTTGGCGGTTACGTCGATGCTATCAAGGCCAAATATTTAGGTGAATTCGCTAAGAAGGAAGCTAGCGCCTTTGTCCCATTCCTCGAATCCCCAATTCTCTCTGAACTTATTTCTATTGAAAAGTCTCATGAATTGCCTTTAACTAATTATATGAATGCCCAATATTTCACAGAAATTCAATTGGGGACCCCACCTCAATCTTTTAAAGTTATCTTAGATACTGGGTCTTCTAATCTTTGGGTCCCTTCTACTGATTGTACATCCTTAGCTTGTTATTTACATCAAAAATACGATCATGATGCATCTTCAACTTATTCTAAAAATGGGACTAAATTTGCCATTCAATATGGTTCTGGGTCATTAGAAGGTTATATTTCTCAAGATATGCTTACATTTGGGGATTTATCCATTCCAGATCAAGATTTTGCTGAAGCTACTAATGAACCAGGTTTAGCATTCGCTTTTGGGAAATTTGATGGGATTTTAGGTTTAGCTTATGATACTATTTCAGTTGATAAAGTTGTCCCACCAATTTATAATGCAATTAATCAAAAATTAATTGATGAACCTCAATTTGCCTTTTATTTAGGTGATAATTCAAAGGATGAATCTGATGGTGGGCTTTTTACTATTGGTGGGATTGATGAAAGTAAATTTAAAGGTGAAATTACTTGGTTACCAGTTAGAAGAAAGGCTTACTGGGAAGTTGAATTCAATGGGATTGGATTAGGTGATGAATATGCTTCATTGAAGAATCATGGTGCAGCAATTGATACTGGTACTTCATTAATTGCTTTACCATCACAATTGGCTGAATTATTAAATGCACAAATTGGCGCTGAAAAATCATGGAATGGTCAATATACATTAGATTGTGCTTCTAGAGATTCATTACCTGATTTAACTTTTACCTTAGGTGGGAAAAATTTCACTATTTCTGCTTATGATTACACTTTAGAAGTTTCAGGTTCATGTATTTCTGCCTTTACTGGTATGGATTTCCCAGAACCTGTTGGTCCATTAGCTATCATTGGGGATGCTTTCTTAAGAAAGTATTATTCCGTTTATGATTTAGGTAAGAACGCCGTTGGTTTAGCTGAGTCTATTTAAACCTTGTTAAGAGGGTAAGAACAGAACAGAACAGATCAGAGTGGAGTAAGTTGAAGGTGACGGACGCTGACAACACACTATCTGTCTAATTATTATTGTTAATTCATTTTTGTTATGAGGGTTACTGGTGGTATTATTATTATCGTTATTGTTATTATTTTTTGTTACTTTATAACACACATACACACACACAAAAAAAAAGAATAGTATGTATGCAACGTCAAGTCAAGCATGTATATATTGATACTATAAAAAAGTAATTGTAATTGTAAATTTAACGTCAACGTCCGTTTCTAACCACCAATGTCGAATTCTGAACTTTCAACAACAATAGAATTAAGCTTATTATTAACTTCTTCCTTTTCTTTAAAAGTCTTACCATTTAAAGTGTTATCACTTAATTCCTCATCAGTACCACAACCACAATCATAATCTTCTAAAATGGTTGTACAATCATATATATCCTTATTTAATCTTTCATTGACTTTGTTATGAATATAACACCCCCAAAGAGCTGCATTTTTCCTTGAATTAACTTGTGGTGGGTATTTAGTTAATAATTTAATAAAATGTCTAGCACAATCACCACATGGGTAAACTTGTGCAAATGAATTTATATAATTTTTCAAATGAGTTTTTTCCTCTTGAGATGGTGAATCTGGGTATCTTGCTAAGATAGTATGCATTAATTTCCAAGCTGCATTCCCTAATTCAGCTTTTAATGTTTCATTAGCCATTTTTGGCATAAATGGGGTATCGATAGTTTTATTATCAATATCTTTATTTTCTTCAATTGGGGTGAGTTCCTTTAAAGCACCAATTGGCCCATCTGGGGTAACTTGACCTGTTGAAAAATGCCAAAATAAGAGAATAATGAAAAAAACAGCGAAAATCAGCACACGATGGTTTTTAATTGAAAATTGTTTCATCGTTAAGTTAAAGTGGTTACACTTTTAGTTATTAAATTATTAAATTTTATTAAATTTTATTTTAAATTTACTGTTTCAGCCTCTAGTGAGTGTGACACTCTTTTTATACGACAGATTTGAAAATTTGTTAATAACGATGTCATCCAACACAAATGCGAATCATTTGGATTTCAATGCGGTTGAAATGGCTAGGCAAATGCATAGGAAAACAATCAATGCACGTGGGCCCCCATTACAACAAAAACCTATTGAAAAAATGCAAAATCCGAAAATTCCATCATCATCTAATTCAACAACTTTGCCAGTTCCATTAGAATCAAATAGAGCTATAGTAGATCATGACATGGGGACAAGTTCAATCCCACCAGAAAGACATCCATCTTGTCGTGTTAATAAAAATTGGGCAGTTTTCACTCAAAGATTACCTATTTTATCAGCTCAGGAAATTGAAGATTATGAGGATAAATTAAAGATCCCTATTCCAGAGATGATTTTCGGTAATAACAATGTTGATTTAATTTACACTGATGATAAAGATGGTCAAGTTAAATTTCAAATATCATTTAATGCATTAGATGCACTTAAATTAGTAGAGAGAAATCCTCAAGATTTAATTCAAGTTAGTTATGCTAATGATTGGTTTAAATCAAGGTATTTGAAACATTCTAAAACTGATAATATCCAAATGGAAGTTTATAATCCTTATGATTGGACTTATTCTTCTCTGTACAAAGGTACTGATAAGATAATACAAGGAGGAAATTGGATTAAGGATGATGAAAAAGTAATCCCATTGGATAAATTAACTAATGATAACCCGATTTTATTTTATGATGATATGATTTTATATGAGGATGAATTGGGGGATAATGGTGCTTCTATATTAAACGTGAAGATTAGAGTAATGCAGAATTGTTTATTAATTCTTCAAAGACTTTTCGTTCGTGTTGACGATGTCCTTTTAAGAATATTTGATACTAGAGTTTACGTTGATTTTGATACAAATGAAATTATTAGAGAATTTAAAATTCAACAGGATGAATATTCAAATGTTTTGGCTAAAACTAAAGGTGAAAAGGATCCAAAGAGACCTTTGAGGGATATGATTTGGTGTTCTAAGGTCCTACCTGTTAAATCCGTTACTAGGGAATTGTTAAAGCTTTGTTGATCATCACATTGTTGTGTAATGTGTATTTTTTTTTTTTTAATATTTTTTTTGATTAAAACTCTCTTGAATGATATAGATAGATAAGATAGATAGATGCGTCAGCCTTACCTGACTAGTTAAATCAAAAAACAGTTACAAAATAAAAAAAAATACAAAATACTAAATTCTCCATTGAATTGTAAACCCAAATAACAACAAAACAAACCCATTTAATTTAATTTAATTTAATTAATTACTCCAAGCGGTGGTTACTACCAAATGGGTTAACCCCATATGCCCCACCTTCTTGACCATAAGGTTGGTATCGATTACCATCTTGACCATGAGTACCTGCTTGTTGATGACCATAATTTCCACCACCAAATGAAATAGAATCATCATCATCATCATCACCATTCTCATTATCTGTAGAAAATGGGTTCAATTCAACTCTTGAATTATCATTTGTAGCAGGTTCTTCAGTATGTACCATAACTGGGGCTTTATATTCATCAGCTGAATCTAAAATATAAGACTTTCTATCTTGACCTTGAAGAGCTGTAGCACCAAGAGCTGCTAATTCTAATTCTTCATCACCATCAACACCTGCTTCCTTTGGAATAAAGGCATTTCTATCATCCTTAACTTGTGAATATCTTGAATCTGGGTTCTTATGTAAGAGGGCAATTGTACAAGTGACAATTGTAAAGATTAATAAGACCAATGCTAAAACAGCATTTAAAATGAAATAAACAACAGCTGCAACGGATGAAACAACTTGTGGTTGTCTAAAAACATTTGAATAAAACATAAAGAAAACTGAATTGATAACATTAACAACTTGAATAAAAATATTGAAAATATTTGTTCTCTTGTCTAAATATGGTCTTCTCCAAATAATAACAACTGCATAGATAATTTCAATAGCGAATATCAAACATGCACAAACTTTCCCTTGTGTTTGCAAAACAGCAATTAAAAGTGCTCTTATGAATAAATAACCAAATGAAATTAAAGTCCAATAATAATATGAAGCTCTATATTGAGAATAAAGGAACCCATATTTATAAAGGGTTTTTTCATCACCGAATAATAATCTTGCTGCATTAGCATGTTGAGAAATGGATTTAAAACCTTTAATCATGATCATTGCAATTGAATAAATCATTAATGCCATTACAACAATGAAAATAATAACAGCAAAAGCCAGACAACCATCTGAATTATTTTGAGTGAATTCCCAAATACACATAAGGACAATTTGAGGAGAAGTAATTCCAATAAATCTAAATAGGGCACCTTTTGTAACTAAACTCCATTTAGTTCTAAAAGCCAAAAATTTCCCTGGATTAATTGAACCTGATCTAACTAAAATTTCACAAAGACCTCTAAAAACAGAAATGAGAATAATAAAAATGAATCCAATAAAGAAAAAGAATGTAATTGATGTTAAGAAAAGATTGGAAATTTCAATATTAGCTAAAAATGCAACTCTTTGCATACCACGTAAAACTAATGTTTTACCAGAAAGATTATATTGATCAGTTGAATAAATGTCAGAATCATTTAATAAATCATCACTTGAAGCTTCAGCAACTGAAATTGCCCTTTTATAAAGATGTTTAACAAATTTTTGAACTGAAATTGAAATAACTGATTTATTATCTAAAGTTGAAGTAACTTCACCACCTGTTGATTGAACATACCAAAAGAAAATTGTTTGCATAAATTTAGCTTCAATAATACCTAAAGTCCACATAAAATTTTGAGCCCAAGCAGCTGCAATTGGTGGTACACTTGCAACACCCATTGTAGCCATAATAGCTAAATTTTGAAAATAAATAAAAAGTGATGCAGCATTTGATGCAATATGAGAAGCAGTTGTTGAATGACCCATAATTGAAACAAATGATGAAACAATTAAACCAAACCCTGAAACAGCGGCAATTGGCCAACCAGCATATCTAGTTTGAACAGTTTTACCATTTGAAACTGTTGCTTTAAGACAAGCTAAAGGAGATTCTCTATCAGTATCATCTTCATAATAAATAAGGACACGAACATAAGCATCTAAATCTGGGATTGTATAAGCAACACTTGGGATATCATTAATAATATCAGCATTAATTTCTTGAGTACCTTCAACTTGGACCCTACCAGAATCTAATGGACAAACAGTTTTAACATCTAATGAACAAACATCAAAAGATTTTTGAATTACATTTAATCCATAAACGATAACATCAACATCAGCAATGACTTTCCCAGAAATTGAAGATGAACCATCAATGTTAAAAACAGCGGTATTATTATGAGGGTAGAAATACACTTGGAATAATTCAGCGGTGAATTCAGAGTTTTCCATACACGTTAAAAGCGTGTCAGTTTTGATGTATTTAAGGGCGTTAACTTGATTTAAGAGCAAAACCCACAAGAAACACACCCAATGAAACGTTAACATGATTATTAAAAAAGATGAATGTATAAAGATGTTAGTTATTTTTAGAGAGTGTTCATTTTCACGTATATATCTTTTTTTTCCCTTTATGGCTTTGAAAAAAAGAAAAAAAAAAAAAAAAAGAGATTTAAAACACGTGACCGCACGCGCCGCAAAATTCCCAGCCTTCTTGCTGCGCCGCCACGTGACCTTCCCCTCATTTTTGCTGAGCAATTTCTCCGGAATCCGGAATGCTCAGCGGTTGCGGAGGAAAAAGTCCGGTGCTCCGAGATTATCTTTACTCCTCACATCACCCACTTTAATTAAAAGTGTATAAATATCAACGTTTATCGTGTTTGCATTTGAATAAAATAAGGGTCCAATCTTTTATTAACTATGACTACTAAACCATTAGAAAACGAACACCTTCTTAATGAAAAAGCTATGGCTGTGCCAAAGGGCTTTTTCTCTAGACACCCATCAAAGCCACATCTTGAATCATTAGAACAATACAATGAAATGTATAAACAATCAATTGAAGACCCTTCAACTTTTTTCGGGAATATGGCTAATGAAAACCTTTCTTGGTTTAAACCATTTACTATCCCAAAAGTTCCTAATAAGAATCATTTAAAGGATAATGGTGGTGATCCATCTGCTTGGTTTGTTGATGGGGAATTAAATGCTGCTTATAATTGTGTTGATAGATGGGCTATTGAAACCCCTGATAAAGCTGCAATTATTTATGAAGCTGATGAACCTGGTGAGGGTAGAATTATTACTTATGCTGAATTACTTAAGGATGTTTGTAAGTTTGCTCAAGTTTTGAAAAAACAAGGTGTTAAAAAGGGTGATACTGTTGCCGTTTATTTACCAATGATTCCTGAAGCAATTGTTGCACTTATGGCTATTGTTAGAATTGGTGCTATTCATTCTGTTGTCTTTGCTGGGTTTTCTTCAACTTCACTTAGAGATAGAATTTTAGATGCTGATTCACGTATTGTTATTACTACTGATGAGTCAAAGAGAGGTGGGAAAATCATTGAAACTAAGAAAATTGTTGATGATGCTCTTGCTCATTGTCCTGAAGTTAGAAATGTTATTGTCTTTAAGAGAACTGGGAATTCTCATATCCCATGGGTTAATAAAAGAGATCTTTGGTGGCATGATGAAGTTGCTAAATATGGTCCTTATATTTCCCCAGAACCAATGCAAGCTGAAGATCCATTATTTTTACTTTACACTTCAGGTTCAACTGGTAAACCAAAGGGGATTTTACATACAACTGCTGGTTATTTATTAGGTGCTCTTTTAACTACTAAATATACATTTGATGTTCATAAAGAAGATACCATTTTTACTGCTGGTGATGTTGGTTGGATTACTGGTC
The DNA here is from genome assembly GCA_030563185.1 of Saturnispora sanitii. NCBI lineage: Eukaryota > Fungi > Ascomycota > Pichiomycetes > Pichiales > Pichiaceae > Saturnispora > Saturnispora sanitii. The sequence goes on along the minus strand of JAKUBF010000018.1, from coordinate 10,490 downwards.
ATTCATATGTTGTTTATGGTCCATTATTAAATGGTGCTACAACTGTTGTTTTTGAAGGTACTCCAGCTTATCCATCTTATTCAAGATATTGGGATATTGTTGATGAACATAAAGTTAATCAATTTTATGTTGCACCAACTGCTTTAAGATTATTAAAGAGAGCTGGTGAAAAGTACATTGAAAATTACAAATTGGATACTTTAAGAGTTTTAGGATCTGTTGGTGAACCAATTGCAAAGGATGTTTGGGAATGGTATAACACTTATATTGGTAGAGGTCAAGCTCATATTTGTGATACTTATTGGCAAACTGAATCAGGGTCTCATTTAATTACTCCATTAGCTGGTGTTACACCAACTAAAGCTGGGTCTGCTTCTTTACCATTTTTCGGGATTGAACCTGTTATTTGTGATGCTGTTACTGGTGAAGAATTGAAGGGTAATCATGTTGAAGGTGTTCTTTGTGTTAAGACATCTTGGCCATCAATTACTAGATCTATTTGGAATGATTATTCCAGATACAAGGATACTTATTTCAATTCTTACCATGGTCATTATTTCTCAGGGGATGGTGCAGCTAGAGATTACGATGGGTTTTATTTTATTTTGGGTAGAGTTGATGATGTTGTTAATGTTTCTGGGCATAGATTGTCTACAGCTGAAATTGAAGCAGCACTTATTGAACACCCACTGGTTTCTGAATCTGCTGTTGTTGGTTTCCCTGATGAATTAACAGGTGCTGCTGTTGCTGCTTTTGTTTCTCTTAAGAAAGCCCCAGAAGATGTTCAAACTGTTAAGAGAGATTTAATCTTAACAGTTAGAAAGGAAATTGGGCCATTTGCCGCTCCTAAGCTTATTTTACTTGTTGATGATTTACCAAAGACTAGATCTGGTAAGATTATGAGAAGAATCTTGAGAAAGATCCTTGCTGGGGAAGAAGATCAATTGGGCGATATTTCCACATTATCCAATCCTAATGTTGTTGCCCATTTGATTGATGTTGCTCACAAGAGATGAGATGATTAATCTAGTTATTATTATTATGTTTTTTATTTAAGTATCGTTTAAATTATGAGTTATGAATTGAAATTATATAAGCCTGTTGTAAATGAATGACTGACTGACTGAGTGGCTTAGTGTTGCTGAGCATTTTAGATCATCTATTATTGATGATGAAGAAAAAAAAAATAATAAAAATACAAACAGATTGAAAACCTCCTTGCTTCTCCTTTGTTAATATCTGCCTTTGCTCTTGCTATGAACGCGTTTTTCTACTACGCGCTCGTTTTGGTTTCCCTGGTAGCTTCTACAGAGGCCAGGAATCTGTACTCGAACGCGCTTGTCAACTGTATGAAAAACTCAACAAATCTCCAACCAGATTACTTCAAGGTTGTGTTTGACCCTAATGACAGATCACTTAATTATGATATTTCCCTTAGTGCTAATATTGAGGGGAATTTACGTGCTTTTGCTACTGTTTACGCTTTTGGGTTCGATGTTATTAATAAAGAATTCGATCTTTGTTCACTTGGTTTAAAACAATTTTGTCCAATTACTGCTTCTAAGATCGAAGTTCAATCTATTCAATATATTGATCAAGAATATGTCGATATGATCCCAGGTATTGCTTATACTTTCCCCGATATTGATGCCGTTGCTAGATTAATTATTACTGATGAAAGTAATATGTTATTAGGTTGTTTACAAGCAACTTTTAATAATGGTAAAACTGTTTCACATGAGGGTGCAAAATGGGCAACAGCTGTTGTTGCTGGGATTTGTTTATTAGTTTCTGCTGGTTTATCCTTATTTGGGAATTCTGCATCAGCTGCTAGAATGTCTGCATTTGCAATTTCACTTTTCACTTATTTTCAAAGTGTTGTTATTGTTTCAATGCTTTCAGTTGAAGCTGCCCCACCAATTGCCTCTTCTTGGTCAGAAAATTTGGCTTGGTCTATGGGGATCATTAGAATTGAATTTATGCAAAAAATCTTTAGATGGTACATTCAAGCTACTGGTGGGACTCCAACTCAATATTTAACAACTTCTGCTAAACAAATTTTAACTCAAAGAGGTGAAACTGGTTTAATTGAAGAAATTAAGACGAATAATAATAACTGGTTATCATATTTTACTAATTATATTTTCTCCTCTTCCTCTTCTATTCTTTCAAAGAGAAACGCTCATAATGATGAAATAATTAAAGAAAATTTCATTCCAATTGAAGGTGTCAAATCTAATAATTATTTGACTATTTTTAGAGGTATGAATAGAGTTTCATATGGTGCTAATATTGAACCAACTTCATTAGTTTGTACTGCATTCACATTTTTTGTCTTTTTCCTTTACATCCTCGTTTGGTTATATTTCGTCTTTAGAGGTTTTACTAAAATTTTGAAAAATAAATCAAATCAAAATGGGAAAATTACAAGACATATTAATGATGATAAAGCATGGGTTCCACTTTTTAAAGGTTTACTTTCAAGATACCTGTATATTGCTTTCCCACAATTAATTATCTTTTCACTTTGGGAATTCACTAGAAATGATTCTCCAGGGATTTTAACACTTTCAGTTTTTTTCTTCCTCTTGGGTGTGATTTCTATGCTTTTCTGTCTTTATAAAGTGTTTTACTATGCTAGGTCTTCAATTAGAGATACTGGTAATCCAGCAGCTTATTTATACGGCGATGAAGATGTTCTTTCAAGATATGGGTTCTTATATACAATGTTAGATGCTAGGAAATATTGGTTTTCAGCTGTTATCTTAGTTTACATTTTTGTTAAGGCTTTATTTGTTTCACTTGCTCAATCATCAGGGAAAACTCAAGCTTTAGCATTTTGGATTATTGATATGATTTATCTTGGGGTTTTAATTCATTTTATGCCTTATTTGGATAGATTAACAAATATACTTTCAGTATTCATTTCAGTTGTTGTTACAATAAACTCTTTCTTCTTTACATTTTTCTCTCAAGTTTACAATCAAACACAAACAGTTGGTCCAGTTATGGGGATTGTATTTTTTATTTTAAATGCAGCTGTTTCACTTTTATTATTAATTATGATTATTGCTTTAGCTGTTGTTACCATCTTTGTTAAAAACCCAGATACTAAATTTTCACCAACGAAGGATGATAGAACATCATTCCAAAAATCTCATGGTATAATTGATGAAAATAATGAATTGTTCAATTTAGGGTTAACTGCTAAAGAACATAGACCAAATTGGAAACAAACAATGTATGGTGAAGATGAAAAGATTGATATAGAAAGAGGTGAAGGAGAAGATGGCGGTGATTTACATAGACAATTATCAGCTGGGTCTAAATTAGGTAGAGTATGGGGGAAACTTTCACGTGGGCTTAGTACAAAGAGGCAATCTCAATCTCAACATTCACCTGAACCTGAACATTTAGAAGAAGCTCATGAATTGGCAGATTCACCAAATATTCATAATTATAATGAACAAGAAAATGATGATTATTCATTTGAACAACCAAGACAACATAAAATTTTCAATGATGATGGTGAAAGTAGACCTGTTATGCATGTTACTACCCCATCACTGGATTCTGGTGCTTTGGATCCTAACAATCCATTTAAACCTATTTTAAATAAGAGACATTCAATGGATGAAACTGAAGATTATGATCCATTCCATTAAAAAGAGCTTTTCATTATTTTATTGTAAATTTTTCTTTTCCTTTTTGTATTTTTTTTCCTACCCATTACATGTATAGATATTAGACACACACATACACTTATATAATCCTTTTTTATGAATACTATGCTTAGTCGAACTAGTATGAACATCTTTCTTTGCTGAGCAAACACGATGGAAAAAAATAAATATCCAAATGTGAAAAACCCCATTTATAAGTAAATATTCATCAAATAATAAGATAAACAATTTATGAATCTTTCATTACATGACCCGCTAGTAATAACGGCTGATTACCCCTCGACTTTAACAACTTCACTTTCATATGGGCAAGCTACGACAATAGCCATTTCTAATTGTGGGCATTATATAGCATCAGGGTTGATAAATGGATTAATTATTATAATAGATACATGGACTCATAATATTTCATCAATAATGCAGGGACATTCTAAAGGTGTAATAGGTTTAAGATGGATTACTTTTGATGGTGATTCAAGACCCGCTGAATTAATTTCTTGGTCGAATTCTTGGCAAATTATTCATTGGAAATTATCAGATGGTAAGTTCAAAATTTATAAAGAATTCAAATTAGTTGGTGGGGTTAGTTATTGTGGTTGGTATTTATCTCAAAATGGGGAAGTATGGATTGTTGCTTGTAAATCTAATGGAGAAATTGTCTTTATTAACCCTGATGGGGAATTTTTGGGGATAAATAATAATGATGAAGAAAATAATACTTCGTTAGGTGATGGTAATGCTCAATGTTTACAAATTATTCAGGGAGGGAAATATGCTGTTATTGGGACTTCTAAAGGTTGGATACAAATATTAGATTTAGAAAAAAGGATAATTGTTAAAGGTTTTAAAATTTCAGGTTCAAATATTAAAGGTTTATCAATTGTTGAACAGGGGAAATATAATCAAGAGGGGAAATTAATACAAGGTAATGAATTATGTACAAATAGTCGAATGGTTATTAATTCATCTGATAAAATTTTACGTCAATATGATATTAATTCATGGAATGATAACTCAGTTAATAATTGGGAAATTACATTAGAACATAAATATCAAGATGTTGTTAATCAAGTTCAATGGAATCATATTAAATTTGGTTCATCTGGTGAATACCTTTGTGCATCAACTAAATCACATGGTGGATCAAGTCATGAAATTTTCCTTTGGGAAACTTCAATGGGTTCATTAGTTCAAATTTTAGAAGGTTCACAAGAAGAATTATATTCAGTTGATTGGTGTGGACGTAAATGTGAAATTGTTTCAACTGGTTTTGATACAGGTACACTTTATTTTTGGGGTTTACAAATAGATCCAAAATGGTCAGCTTTAGCACCTGATTTTGAAGAAATTGAACAAAATATTGATTATATTGAACATGAGGATGAATTTGATTTCTTAGGTGGTAAGGAAAATGAGGATAATATTAATATTCAAGAAAATGGTAATGATGAAGGTGATAAATTTGTTGATGTTTTTAAAAAAGAAATTAGAGATGCAAGGGGATTTACAATTATTGATAATGTTAAAGTTGATATTGATTTTCAAGTTGATTGATTGATTAATTACTACGTGTATATATTATTTGAAATTGTTCAATATTCGTTTATAAAAAAATACTATATATGAAAAAGTTAATTATTATTAGATGATAAAAAGCTTAAGAATTCAATAATTAATGTTGAACGGCAGCATCATGAATCTTGGCAAATCTACCAGAAGGATCTTCATGACAACCCCATTCAGCTTTTGGAATCCATCTCATGACTGTACTAGCAGCAGCTTCACCCTTGAATAATTCATCGAATTTACATCTGTAAAAGTAAGCTTCCTTAGTAGTTGGGATATCATCACCCCAATGTGGTTTAGGGTTAGCAAATTCTTCATCTGAAACAACCTTTTCAGCTAATTCCTTTAAACCATCAATCCATGAATAACCAACACCATCAGAGAATTGTTCCTTTTGTCTCCAAAGGATTTCATTTGGTAAATATGGTTTTTCACCTTCAGCAGTTTCGAAAGCCTTTCTTAAAATGTATTTTTCAATCTTACCTGATTTTTGATCAATCATTTTATCCTTTGGATCAATGTTCATACAAACTTCAAGGAATTCCTTATCTAAGAATGGAACTCTAGCTTCTAAACCCCAAGCCATAGTAGATTTGTTAGCTCTTAAACAATCAGCATAATGTAAGTTCTTAACTCTCTTAACAGTTTCAGTATGGAATTCATTAGCATTTGGAGCTTGAGCGAAATAAAGGTAACCACCAAAGATTTCATCAGAACCTTCACCTGAAAGGACCATTTTAACACCTTGAGCTTTAATCTTTCTAGATAATAAATACATTGGAGTAGAAGCTCTAATTGTAGTAACATCATAAGTTTCTAAATGGTAAATAACATCAGAAAGTGCATCGAAACCTTCTTGAACAGTGAAAGTATGTTCATGATGAATAGTACCAATAAAATCAGCAACTTTTTTAGCAGCAATTAAATCTGGAGCACCTGGTAAACCAATTGCAAAAGAATGTAATTTAGCCCAACCGGTGAAGTTCAAATCACCCTTTGAATCAACACCTGTAAGAGTATGAGAAGCATCAATTGAAACATCTTGTTCTTTAGCAGCAGCTTTAGCAGTTTCTCTAGCGGCAATAGCAGCAATAAGGGAAGAATCTAAACCACCAGAAAGAAGGACACCATATGGGACTTCAGCCATTAATCTCTTTCTAACAGCCATTTCTAAAGTTTCTCTAACTAATTTATAATCAACTGGGGTAGTAGCGATTTTGTTTTCATCCCACCAAGATGGGTTGAAATATCTAGTAATTTCACCAGTGTTAGAATCGAAAACATGACCTGGTGGGAAAGCTTTAATTTCATCACATTCATCAGTTAAACATTTTAATTCAGAAGCGAAGAAATAAGATTCTGGGGATTTTGATGATCTACCCATGTAAAGAGTAGTAATACCAATAGGATCTCTAGCGGCAATAATTCTATCATCTTGTTTATCATATAAAACCCAAGCGAACATACCATCTAAATATTTTGGAGCATCAATACCATATTTTTGGAATAATGGAATGATTGGTTCACAATCGGAAAGTGTCTTGAATTTATAATCGGTAAGTTGAGATCTTAATTCAATATGGTTATAAATTTCACCATTAACAGAAAGGGAGTATCTTTCATCTGGGGAAACGATTGGTTGAGCACCAGCATCTAAACCAACAATTGCCAATCTTTCATGACAAAGAATTGTTGAGTTGGCAACGAAATTACCAGACCAATCTGGACCTCTGTGTCTAATTCTCTTGGAGTAAGTGAGTGCCTTGTTTTTGAAGGTCTTGATGTCGTCGACCTTATACGCAGCAAAGATACCACACATGTTTTTTAAGGTTGTTTAACTTTAAAGAGTAAAACCGTTCATTACAAGTGAAAAATTTCAAGTTTATTTTTCTTTGTGTCGAATAAAAAATGACTCAGCTTTTTTTTTTTAGCTAATTCCGTATAGGCTTTATGCGCTCAGCAGGGGTCCAAAGCGGAAAATAGCGCTATTATAAGTTTTTCAAAGATAAGTTAAGTATGGACATGTTCGGACAAGTTGGTTATCCCGTTTAGGCTTTTTTAGATTGAAATTGGGACATTGGAAGGGTGTTTTATCAACGATACAAAATTTTGGTTTTCAAAAAAGAAGAAAAAAGTCGTATCGTGGTAAACATTATATGGGGGATCCCAAATATTGCCTTAAAACATAGGTATTTCAATGGAATGTGTGTAAATCAATGGATTTTATAAATGCATCACGTGACTTGAAAAAAAAAATTAATTGATAAATTTTCGATGAGGGTTTGCAAATAAATACAAACGATATAATTGGAAGTTGAGTATGTATATGTAGAGTACAAATGCGCTCAATGGGTAAGTAGTAATTGTAATGATATGTAAGTTTTTTTCAAACCTGAAATTTCCAACTGTAACGCTACTTCGCTATGGAGACATGCCAGGTCGTTGAAACATATACTAGTATATAGCTAAAGGAGAGTACATCCACTTAATCAACATTTAATTTAAAAACCACCCGTTTAACATTAAATACTTTGGCATTTGAATTTGCCGTATGATAAGGTGGCTAGTTAAAATATTGATTTTTTTCCGTTTCAAGGCCTTTGCACTTTTTACTTCATGTTTCACCGTTTAAGGCCATTATTTTCATCGATTCCATTGAGAAAAATGTCCAACATTTCACGTACTGATAACTTACAACCCCTTTTCGACAAGATCAACGAGCTTCAACCTGCTTTCATTGACAGATTAAGTAGAGCCGTTGCCATTCCATCAGTTTCATCAGATGAAGGTTTAAGACCAGAAGTTGTGCGTATGTCTCAATTTCTCCAAGATGAATTGAAGCAATTAGGTGCTGATGATATTACTGTTAAACCTTTAGGTGTCCAACCAGAACCTGTTGAAGATAAGAATTTAGAATTACCTCCTGTTATTTGTGCTAGATTCGGTACTGATCCAGCTAAGAAGACTGTTCTTATTTATGGGCATTATGATGTTCAACCAGCTTTAAAGGAAGATGGTTGGTCTACTGATCCTTTTACCTTGACTCAAAAGGATGATTTATTAATTGGTAGAGGTTCAACTGATGATAAGGGCCCAATAATGGGTTGGTTAAATGGGATTCAAGCCCATAGAGAATTAGGTTGGGAATTACCAATTAATCTCGTTTGTTGTTTTGAAGGTATGGAAGAATCAGGGTCTATTGGTTTAGAAGGTTTAATTGAAAGAGAAGCTGATGGATATTTCAAAGGTGTTGATACAGTTTGTATTTCAGATAATTACTGGTTGGGTACTCAAAAACCAGTTTTAACTTATGGGTTAAGAGGTTGTAATTATTATCAAATTATTATTGAAGGCCCAGGTGCTGATTTACATTCAGGGATTTTCGGTGGGATTATTCATGAACCAATGACTGATTTAGTTAATGTCATGTCATCATTAGTTGATGTTAAGGGTAAAATTTTAATTGATGGGATTGATGCAATGGTTGCCCCAGTTACTGAAACTGAAGCTGAAATTTATGAAAAGATCGATTTCGATGTTGATCAATTAAACGCTGCTTCAGGTTCTAATACTGCAATTCATCAAAATAAAAATGATATCCTCATGCATAGATGGAGATTCCCATCTCTTTCCTTACATGGGATTGAAGGTGCCTTTTATTCTGGTGGTGCTAAGACTGTTATCCCAGCTAAGGTTATGGGGAAATTCTCCATTCGTACTGTTCCAAACATCGATTCTCATAAACTTGATGAACTTGTTATTAATCATTGTAATAAAGTTTTCGCTAAACTTGGTTCTCCAAATAAATTCAAGGCTGAATTAATTCATGATGGTGCTTATTGGGTTTCTGATCCTTTTAATGAAGCTTTTAGTGCTGCTGCTAAGGCAACTAAACTCGTTTGGGGTGTTGACCCAGATTATACTAGAGAAGGTGGTTCAATCCCAATTACTTTGACTTTTGAAGAACAATTGAAGACTAACGTTATCTTATTACCAATGGGTAGAGGTGATGATGGTGCCCATTCTATTAATGAAAAGGTCAATTTGAGTAATTACATTGAAGGTACTAAGACTTTAAGTGCTTATTTACATTTTTACGGTGAAAATGCTAAATAAGGTAAATGACCTATTTGACTTGCTCGTATTTAGTTTATATCATTTTTTATTTATAATCAACACAAATTAAAAGCGCTTAACGATGGATGGAAACGAAAGAAACTGACATTACTACTGAGTTTAACTAGGTGTGAGGGAGTCCTGTAACGCTTTATCTCCCGAAGTATCAAATTGTTACAACAAAATATATACAACTCTAAGATACAGGCATAAGCCCCTATAGAATTTTGCATTAGTAGTAGATATTATGGTAAATATTACGAAGTATAAAAAGATCAATGTTAATTGGTTTAAACATTACTATCCAACAAAAACAAAAATAGAGACGTTCAAAAAAGGTACTACAGAACGCAAAAAAAGTAAGAAAAATTGAAGAAATTGAAGGATTTACAGCAAACTCTTGAGACACGTGGATGAGTCCTAACAGTTATGTTTGATTGAAACTACTGATAGCTAAAGTAGCTATAATTATTTTTTTAGGTATATTTTTGCGGTTTTGCATTTTTGTTTTTGTTGGTGAAACTTGATGACTTTGTTGTTATAAATGTAAATAGTTGTATAACGTCATTTTTAGCTCCGCTTTTTTATTTATTCGGTTAATAATAGAAAGTGGGGTAGTGTCCAAATGGAAAGTTGACTCATTAAAACAAAAGTCAATAGCAAATTAAGCAGCGTTTTAACTAGTTAATTGTTGTAGAAAAAGATAGTATCCTCAGTTGATTTTTATCAGAAGCAGTAAAACAAACTAGTAAGTTTCAGATAACCGTTCTCACTTATGTAAATATTCAATCTTTTAAACAATTGTCTGCGCTACATACTAAAGATTATTAATTTATGTAGTATATGAATATTTTTTTTTTAAAAAAGTGTATTTTATAAATATAGAAACAAATATCTCTTTTCTGGTTATATTTTACGAGCTAATTTGATTTCACCAACACTGTAATGTACTTCAATGTATAATTTGGGATAATATCACTTACCAGGGTCCTATTCGGTAACTAGCAATTTATATTATTTTTTACACTTCGTGCAAAAATTAACATTAGTAACCCAATGATCACACATCCGACACACAACAATAAAATTATTAACTGTTTTATTAAACAGGCTCAACCAACACCC